>JBBBDQ010000815.1:3810000-4372500 GCA_037127315.1 Ascarosepion bandense | reverse complement strand
TGGCCTCTGCATCACCGGATTTGACGCCATTAGACTTTTTTATGGGGACATTTTAAAACAATTGTGTATGCAACCAAACCTAGATCATTAGAATATTTGAAAGCTAAAATAACTAGTGTAATTTCTGGCATTACTATAAATCAGTTGGCAAATGTTTTACGTGAACTACAAAATCGTATTACTCTTGGTATTAAGAATTATAGAGGACATGTAGAAACTTAAATAAAATTTCAGTAAAACCTTAAAGAATTATATATTTATTTCTTTCTAATCCTTTTTACAAATTATTGCTATCGCAAATACAACTAAAGTTATAATTTTTATAAAGTGCACACGAACCATATGGACACCCTGTATATATCGTGTTAAGTTGTGTGCTTAATTCATTACAAGTGTCACTTTGTTTTATTTTACAGTGACTAGTACAAACACGTACAAACAATAGGCATCAATAGAAGCAACATAATACCGATTTTCTTCAACCCGTTTTTCCCTATATTCTTTAATAAACATTACAATACAATCATTATTCATTAACTTCGAAATACGCTTTCATACTTTGTTCGACTTTCCCAATCGACCTGCTGCGCAATACCTCTTAATATTATCGCGATAGTGAACATTGTTTTTCTTGCTTTTTACATCATTTTCAAATTACGATTAATTTCCCGGTATCCTTATATTTCACCCCTCACCCGATATTTTTCACACCTGCATTTAATTGTAGAACAGATAAATGAAGAATAACCTATATCAAAATTCGTATTTGCTCTTGATTTTTAGATTTGGAAAACATTTAATGTTTTTTACTAGTTTCTTTTTGCTTTTTTCCATACGATGAGAATTTCGAAAATGTTAGAAATAGAGAAAATCCTTTTTCGTAATTGGTACTCTCTGCTTCAGAAAAGCTTTTATTTTGGAGACGTATATATGCAAACACAAATGATAAAAATGACTTGAAAATTAACCTGTTAAGAAACTGAAGTGCATTTTTCACCTACCCAAAGAATGATTGTTGTATTAGGGGCTTTGTTTATTGTGGCTAACCCTTTCCAGCTATTTTATCCTTTGTTTTTGTTAAGCGGCATATCATAGTGTATATGAAATTTAATGCTGATTTCAATATATTTTTTTATACAAAATTCATTTTTTTTACTCAGTAGTGGTTTAGTAATACAAATCTTTCTAATTACCCCATAGGTGGCGGAAGAAGTGATTTCATACTTTTCCAAAATGTATTTGAGCGTGAGTCAATATAACGAACCCAACTGGAATTGGAAAACGGTTATTTGATTAACAATTCTCCGGCATTATCATGAACCTGCGCATGATGCTAAACTGCATCCGGCAGCAATACCTATGATTGGGAGGTTATGAGGAGCATGGAACACCACTTAATTGTTGTTGTTCCAGGTCCACCATGAGCCGGATTGTTAGCGTCCCAGCTATAGAAAAATAATACAACTGGGTTCAAAACACTATGAAAATGTAAAGTAGACTTTTATAGAAATATATACTTAAAAATAGACTTTTCTAAAAAAAAAATATACATTTTTTAAAGAAAAATATTATCAAGAATACATTTTTGAAGAAACATAGCCATAACTCATTTTTGAATGAAAAAATTATTTTCAGCAAAATATTTTTGAATACAAAGTAGAAGACATTTTCAGTTTTATAGAATTAAAAAGGAATAAAAACAATTTTTTTAATTAAAATCTGGCTAAATTAATATTTTCGCTATAACCGAACATTTAAAAAAATCCCTAAACTCCCACCTTTTTAGCATTAGATAACCTATAGAGGTTGATCTGCTCTTAAACAAATTTGAAACCCAAACTCGGGCATTATCCGTTACACCACCCACACACCTATACTTACAGCATCTAATACTCATATGCGGTCATCTTTTTTAGGTTATTTAAACAAAAGGATTATCTGGAATCCATGTTTTTTTTCTGGGCGGGTGAATACAGCAATTTTTTTCAGATTATCATTACATTTTCCGGATACATGTCATATTAATAAACCATAGAATGATGTGAAATTGTTTCCCAAGAGTTTGTGAACGTAATTTAATGCGAAATACAGGACTGAAATTCGAACTTGGTTCTTCAACCTCTCATTCTATTACACCATCCGGATATCCAGCACGGAAATGTGATAGATGGTCAAGTAAAATATAAGCACTAACTCATACACGATAATAAAAAAATACATGGAATTATGTAACCCGAAAACACTAACCATAGTCAGTCAGTTAAGTGCCATACGTGATACACGCTTAGGCGATCATGTCTCGAAAGAGACATGACTGACTGGGCAGAAGATTATCCCGCAGTAGGTTGCCATTGCTTTCTGCGGTAGAATGGTTGCCGACCAAGGGCAATAGAACCCAATCTGTCCCGCTATTTAACCCATAACTGGAAGGAAGAGACGGACTAATACCTTTCCCAAGGGTATTTGCCTCGTAAGTGAATACAGTGGATTCAACTGGAATTCGAACTCGGCTCCCCGGTTTCTCGTTCCGAGCCGATATCCACTGTACCACAAATTACAATTTTCAGTACCTGATTTTCTTACCTAAATATATTTTTCAGCTTCTATTAATGTTAACTCAAAATACAAATTTAGAAGTGCTTGTAAAATATTTCAAATAAAAATTTATATTTTATTTTATTTTTTTATATTTTTAAATATCGACTATAAAATGCATGTAGTTTTAAGGCTGCAGCTATATATGTTTCGGATATAATATATACGTTTTTTTGAGGTTGATGGGTTCCACGCAAATCTGATGAATGGAGAACGATCTAAATTTTCCCGATCTACACGGATGATTCTCACGAACGAAAACTTGTAAACGAGGATGCAACGACAAATGCGAATAAAAACATAAAGGTACTAAAATGACAAAAGACCTTCTCACTAACAGGATATATAAAAACAAAGGACTGTAGACTAATTCAAGAAAAATAAAAATAAAAATACTTCAGAGATGGGATGAGTATGCTGGTGATCTCTTTCACGACGAGAGAGAGCAACTAACAATACACAAAATTTGGGAGACCAGAAATATTGAAAAGCGAAATTTAATCGACAATGGCCAAATTGAAGAGAAACAAAGCAGCAGTACGCGACGGGATTAAAATAGAAATGTTGAATACCTTACAAGGCGTTGGCGTAGATAGGTTGACAGAAATAATAAACGAAATCTACAACAGGGGCAATATACCGGGAGACCTAAGAAGATCAATTTTCATAGCACTACCTACGAAGCCAGGCACAAAGGAATGTAAACCCCACCGAACAATCAGCTTAATAAGCCACATAACAAAACTCATCATCCGGATTTTGATAAACAGAGTTCGTAGCAGAATCGGTTCAGAGATCGAACAAGAACAGTGTGGTTTCGTTAAATATACCTGAACGAGGAATGCGATATTCATATTCAGAATGCTAGCTGAAAGAGTAATACAAATGCAGAATGACAGTTATCTGTGTTTTATAGACTACACAAGGGCGTTTGAAAAAATACACCACAAAAAACATGATATAGGTACTCGAAAACCTCGACATTTTTAAAAAAGACTTTGGGATAATCACGAATCTATATTGGCAGAGAACCGTTGCGCAGGAATTGAATTTAGCAGGTATACAGAAATATAAAGGAACATAAGACAAGGAGATGTTTTCTCCCCGGATCTATTTAACTTATAAAACAAAACAATTCTGAGATAAATAAAATCTTTGCCAGAATTTGTCATTGGTAGCACATTCTCAACAATGTAAAATATGTTGATGACACAATGCTGATAGCAGACACGAAAAAGGAAATTCAGGACCTCCTACAGAAGAGAGCAAAAGAGAGCGAGAAGAAAGGACAGAGCATAAACTTCAAGAAAATTTAAAACATGGTCATCAACAAAAAGAAGACCACAAAATGATATTTACAGGTCGGAGAAACTAAAATAAAAAAAATAAAGAAATTTAAATACCTGAGAATTGTTCTGACAGAGGATAAAATGTGCGATATTGAGATCCTGAGACGCATTGGCATGGGCAAGGACCCAATTCGAAAGCTAACCAGAGTATTGAGAGAAAGGAAAATTTCATTGGAACAAAGTAAAGAGTGTTTAATTGCTATATGATAGCTGTCTTTCTATATGAAAGTGAATGTTGGATGATCTCATCAAAGGTAAAGAAGAGGCTTGAGACAGCAGAAATGTGGTTTCAAAGAAGGGTGCTGAAGATAACATTGGCTGAGCATGTGAGCAAACGTGAGGTATTGGAGTGGATGCAAACAAGAAAATGCATATTTAACATTAGGAAGAGGCAGCTGAGGTTCCTGGGACACGTGATGAGAAAGAAGAGCGTGGAGAATTTAAGAGGTTGATATGCCGTTAAAGGAAATTCAAACTCAAAGACGTTTATTTAACAGAGAGAGTATCTTAATGCCTCACAGGAATGGTTTGAAAAAATATGACTGCAGTCTATGAAACGTTGGCATAAATGTACTATTTAAACGCTTACTGTGGAAATAACTTAGTCTAAATGCAAATAAATATTTTTTGGTATAGATCATTAAATCAATAAAGGGAGGATAATCACTGATATATCTACTTACTTAAGTTGTTTTAACTCACTTTCCTCTGCAAAATGGACAGGAAATATACAATAATCATTTATTGATAATTATTATATTACTATCTCGAAAATGGTTGATAAACTACTGAAACCTCTCTGAACTCTTATTTAACCCAAAGTTGGTAGAAAGAACTTGTTTCACACATTTTGCACGTATTAAACTCGGCTCTATGATTTCTCTTTTAGGCTACAATCAATTACATCACACCCCAATACATTGGCGACATCTGAAGTCAAAATTTATTAAATAACTTCTTGTGATTTTAATGATATGCACTCTGCATATGTATATCAGTGCATATGTTTTATTACGTTAGCGTGAGCGTTATTTTTGTCGTAACTTGTAAAACCTTAGTTTTCGTAACTTTAATTTGAAGCGTAACATTGTATTTAAGGGTTATAATATTCCGGTATGCTTGCGTAAAGTTAACATACTAACAAATCCTTAGAATAATAAGCAATAATGCTAGTGGAATGTTGAAGAACACCGGGATTGTGTATAACACAGTATACTAAATATTTGAACCCACAGAATACTCAGACTAGGTAGAATCGACAGAATACTCAGAATAGGTAGAATCAACAGAATACTCAGGATAGGTAGAATCGACAGAATACTCAGAATAGGTAGAATCGACAGAATACTCAGAATAGGTAGAATCGACAGAATACTCAGAATAGGTAGAATCGACAGAATACTCAGAATATTTAGAATCGACAGAATACTCAGAATAGGTAGAACCGAAAGAATACTCAGAATAAGTAGAATCGACAGAATACTCAGAATAGGTAGAATCGACAGAATACTCAGAATAGGTAGAATCGACAGAATAGTCAGAATAAGTAGAATCGACATAATACTAAGAATAGGTAGAATCGACAGAATACTCAGAATAGGTAGAATCGACAGAATACTCAGAATAGGTAGAAACGACAGAATACTCAGAATAGGTAGAATCGACAGAATACTCAGAATAGGTAGAATCGACAGAATACTCAGAATAGGTAGAATCGACAGAATACTCAGAATAGGTAGAAACGACAGAATACTCAGAATAGGATAGAATCGACAGAATAAATCTGAATAGGTAGGAATCGACAGAATACTCAGAATAAGGTAGAATCGACAGAATACTCAGAATAAGGTAGAATCGACAGAATACTCAGAATAGGTAGAATCGACAGAATACTCAGAATAGGTAGAATCGACAGAATACTCAGAATAAGGTAGAATCGACAGAATACTCAGAATAGGTAGAATCGACAGAATACTCAGAATAGGTAGAATCGAACAGGAATACTCAGAATAAGGTAGAATCGAACAGAATACTCAGAATATGTAGAATCGACAGAATACTCAGAATAAGTAGAATCGACATAATACTCAGAATAGGTAGAATCGACAGAATACTCAGATTAAGTAGAATCGACAGAATACTCAGAATAGGTAGAATCGACAGAATACTCAGAATAGGTAGAATCGACATAATACTCAGAATAGGTAGAAACGACAGAATACTCAGAATAGGTAGAATCGACAGAATACTCAGAATAGGTAGAATCGACAGAATACTCAGAATAGGTAGAATCACCAGTATATTCAGAATAGGTAGAATCGACAGAATACTCAGAATAGGTAGAATCGATAGAATACTCAGAATAAGTAGAATCGACAGAATACACTGCATCCACTCAGACTTCTGTCTGAGTACTTTATACAATGATGATTATGCTCACATGATCACATTATCACAATTCATACAACGGTGACGTTTGTTGCCTGGAGTTACGTCTTCTTCCATCACGCGTGTCGTTATCGAGACTTTCATCCTATATTATATTATGTATCTTTTTCAATGAAAATACTTAGTCTCATATATTTATTTAGCAAAGATCCATTTCTATGCAGATACTGATAATATAATACTTGAAAAACATGAACGACAAACCCCTTCTCCGTGGAGAAAGATTTCAATATCAAATTAACTATGACGCATTTATCTTCAAGCGCCTCGAACACCAGATGTTCCTCAGGTAATCTGTAAATTATCAAAATTCCTAAAAACATAATTGTTTCGTTAAGAATTTAATCCCGATCATTACTTATTTCTTTATTGAGAGGGGAAGATATTCATTAATTACCTCCAAAGTCAAGGTCTAGAAAGTAAACGTGGCTGCTGGTCTTGAAATGGACCTCTAATCAGCATTTAAGTCAATCAGTTAAGTGTCATACGTGATACACGCTTGGGCGATCTTGTCTCGAAAGGATACATGGCTGACTTGGTAGAAGATTATCCTGCAGTAGATTGTCATTACTTTATGCGGTAGACTGGTTGCCACCCAAGGATATAGAACCTAATCTGTCCTGTTATATAAACCATAGCTAGAGGGAAGAGACGGATTAATAAATTTACCAAGACTATTTTCGTGTAAGTAAATTTAAGGAATTCAACTAGAATTCGAACTCGACTGCCCGATTTCTTGCTCACAGCCGAAATCCACTGCACCACAACACACATCCACTCTGCTTTAAAGGGGCAAAAATGGCTTGTAGCGTTTAACGCCTTTAATAACAAACCACCTTACCTTTACCCACCAAAGGCAAAATATCTTGGCTGCCATTAACAAGACTGATGCTAGTCTGCTGGAAAGAAACACACTGCGCCTTCTTTCCTCACTTTTCAACCTACATAAAATGGAACGACTACATCGCATCCATAGCTGCATCTGCTGCTAGAAAATTTGGGTCACTGTGTTGTGGCAGAAAATCTTTCTCGTCAAAATCAATCTTACATATGTATAAATCTACCATCTGAGTTGGCATCCCGATAACAGTCACCGATGCTAAATGTCTTCCCTCTCTTTTTTTCTACAAATATTTTCATGGCAAATGATCTGAACTACTTTTTTTCTGATGCTCAAACCATAAGAATTTAAGCGTGCTACTAGATGGGGACGTGTGTTGTGGTGCAGTGGATAAGGACTCGGAACGAAAAAAATAGTGGGAGCCGAGTTCGAATTCCAATTTAATTCCTTGATTTCATTTTCGCATAAATACCCTTGCGAAAGGTACTAATCTGTCTCTTCCCTCCGGTTACAGGTTAAGTATTAGAACATATTGGTTTCTACAGCCTTGTCTGGCAACCAATCTACCGCAAAAAGCAATGGCAACCTACTGCGGGAGGATATTCTGCCCAGTCTGTCATGTCTCATTCGACACGTATGATATTTAACTGACTAACTGAATGACTATATAGACATCCATGCCTTATCCTTTTATAGTTGAAATAGTTAAATGTAGCCGCCACTTTTACGCAAAGAGTTTTTTTCTCATATTTCTCGCCTCTGGAACTTCCCACTTTTTACTACAATCTCCAAAACGTTAAATTCAACGTCAATTGCTGTCTTCTATCTTCTTGAATCCCACTTATCATTTATCCTTTCGTCAATACCACCCGGTACCCAGTATTCTTGTTGTGGAGTTAGTGTTGAAACAAATAACGAGAAGACTCGGAAACAGTAAAATAAAAATAATGTATTAACAAAATACAGATAGTTGTTAAAGCTGAGTCGTATCTCCACTCAGTTGCAGGAAAAAACAAGTTACGACCTTTACTCTCTCTGTCTGTGGATCTGACTGCCCGGAAAACAGAACCTAGTAAACGGACGTGACGTCAGGAATAGTCAATTAGTCAATCGACTGAAAGGGGTGCCACCCTAACAATTTTCTCTCAGTGTAACCCCTGTAAACTAGTGGCGGTTTAACCGTGCATAGAGATGTTTCAAAATAAATCTCACAAGACGAAGCAGAATATTTAAGATCTGTGCGATTTCTAATTAAAATATTCTGGAGCCACCTGCCGTATCGGGAAAATATTTATTGACGGTATCGTTTGCATCTAGCATAGGTTATTATTATGAAGCAATAAGTGGTACGATTATGATGAGTAGAAGCTATAGTAAGGCGGTTTGCGCGAAAAGCCATCACGTATTTGAAATGTTGATGGCTGTTATGATTCAGTAATCTTCGAGTTAGTTTAATGCTCAGGCGTAAGCTGACATTCAGACGTGATGTGTGTTTTTCTTGTATATGCGATGTTTCTTTCAGGACGTAGGCGATCATGGCCCTCCACGTTTCCCTATTTCTGGTAGCTTTTAGCACACTCTATCCTGTTAGCCCACCAAAACACCGCTCTGCCTCTCCCTGCTCAGGCCCTTCAAATATGTTATCCGCTGCTTTCTCTAATTTCTCTTTCCATCAGGATTGTGAGTATCAGATTCTCCAAGCCTGCTTCCGCATCACATGTCCAAGGAACGTAAGCAGTCTTTTCCTGATGCCCAGTATTAATTTCCTTTAGTTTCTAGCATTTCTAACACCTCAACATTGCCCACATGAACGATCCATGATATCCGAAACATCCTTCCGTAGAACCACATTTCAGTTGCTTCAAGCTTTTCCTTCATCTTTGATGATATTGCCCAGCATTCACTGCCGTATTGAAGAACAGACATCACATAGCAATCCAGTACTCTCTTCTTTGTTTCTGGCGAAATTTACCTGTCTCTTAATACTTTGGTCAGCTTTTGGAATGCTTCTTTGGTCATGCCAATTCGTCTTCGGATCTCAGTTCCGCACTTTCAGTCTTCCGTTAGAATACTACCAAAGTACTTAACTTTTTGTACTTGCCTGATTTTAATATCCCCAACCTGTAATTAGCATTTTGGGCTCCACTCTTTCAGTTTTCTTCTAGTTTATCTGTAGTTCTTTCATTCGTCTTTCTTCATCTACCTTTTTTTTAGAAGGGCTGGATTAGAAATTCGTCAATGTGGCGTTTTGTGTACTGTGCAAGCATTGTAGATCCGGGTGTCTAGATAACTTAACGTTTGATATATGACATGTTTGTCTTGCTTTCTATATTTTTTTGGTTTTAGCGAAAAGAAATGCTTCTAGTTCTGTGACTTTCCATCAACGTTACATATTATGATCAAAACATAGTTGTAAAAAATTTAATTTATATTTCATCTGGTTTGCAATCGTCGGTATGACAATGACGTACATTCCGCAGTCGATCATCTGATCAGGATATTGAAGGTTATGAGTAGCGTGAAACTTCTTATTAATTGCTCTTAATCGCAGGTAGACCTGCGTGTTAGCACTTGTTAGTGTCCCAGTTATAAGCCAATAGTGAAACCCTAAACAAAACACTGTGAAAGCATAAAAAAGTAATATATTTTTATATTAAAAAAAGTACCTCACAATAGCTATTGATCGTGTAATTAACAACAACTCATTTGACAGCAAAATCATCAACAATATATATTATCTGTAGTAGAAGCCATCTGCAGTAGAAATGCATTCAAAATATGTTTAGTTGAAGCTGCAATTCTTTTTATATTTCGGCATTAAATAATCAATAAAAGTGGATATGCCGCTAAACAAAATCAACCAATCAACAACTGAGTTGCTTTACATCATGGGAGATGTTATTTTATCTTTCAGCATTGATAAATTTCTTCTTTTAAATAAGTAAAGGCTCCATTTATTTCAAACTGCATTTATTTCGTGTATCAACTTGCGTATACGAAAAAAATCAATATAGAGAGTACGAACTCCGTAAAGATTCGAACTTGGATCATCTCTTATGTGAGTGTTCATATTTGTATTTGTATCATGCTCTTAAGGCCTCATCTTAAGATTAACTTAGATTAAAAGTAAATCATGGAATGAATGAAAGGAAGGGAACAGAGAGAAAAAATTAATAATATGAAAGGGAAAGTAAAACTAGAGGAAAATGAGAGCGCACACAAGCAAACATTCACGCTGTTTTCAGAGAGAAAATCTGCGGGACCAGATATACAGACATTCTAGTCTAAAAGTAAAATATAGAGTGTTACCGTAACACAACCGTGAACCAGTCAACACTAGACTCAAAGGCACACTTTCTATTATTTAAAAGATGCTCACATACGGTGGAACCATAGGTTATTTGGGACAGGTTCATGAGAATTTAAGGCATGATACCGGATCATACTTGGAACGTGCTGTTTTATCCTCATATCTGGAAGCTTAGTATTTCCCTTATGTATGGATAAATCGCAGAATTAACTTGGAGAGGGAGAACGTCTCTGCGACTAGAACAGAAAATAGACATGGTATGAAACACTACTCGAATCTCAGCCGAGAAATAATAATCACGAACAGTAGATGAAATCTGTCAAGCTTTCGTAGACAGCTCCACTCCAGGGAACTCTCAGATAAACAAGGCATGTTTTAATTGATCATTCTTAACTCAGCAATCATGTTGCGGATAACGAAATGAAAAGTATTAGGGGAAAACCCCAAAACCTCCTAAGGTCACCGCAACAATATATATATGAATAAATATAGTTTTAAGGTATGCTATATTTATAGGATAAAGTGCTCAAAATCATACGTAGAGCTTATGTAAATATAAAAGTGAACATTTAAGTAAACACACGGAGGCGACAGACTGTTTCATGCTATATGCAATCATCAGGCGATATGTGTTGGGATTTTTTTTCTCGGCTATTTATATATACAGGACAGCGGTGCATTGTGGGTAATTCTTGTAATGTTTTAATTTGTATTTAATGTTTAATTTTATTTGGTTAATTTTATTTTACTTGTTTTTATTTATATATTTATATTTGTTTATTCTTTTCGATTTTCGATGTTTAATGTATTCACTTATTTATTCGGATTTGTTATTTATTTATTGCATTTATTTATTTTTTATTTTAGTTCATTTTTTATCTATTTAATGGCTGTTATGGCGGCAGTGGTTTGTTAATTTGTTCATTATTTGCCTGGGTTTAATTATTTTTTGTTATTTTTTATTTAGTTCTTTAGTTTTTGATTTATATATATATATATATATATATATATATATATATATATATATATATATAAACAAGGTCAGAACACGTAAACTCTCGATGATTTCGATGACGTGTCTTCGAACTAACACAACTATCGAAAACACCTCAAAAAGAGTTGTCTACATAATTTCATTACCAATTTTTGGGTCAACGCGTGGTATGCTTATTCAGGCAACTTCTAAAGTTGAAGCACCCAGGCATTACCTCTTCCAGACTGATAATATCAAGAAGTCACCTTCCTGAAAAATCTACCATGGTGAAATGTGATCACGAGTTAGATATATATATATAGTTTAAATAAAAAGAAGACAGGAAGAAAACTGTATTTATTTTGCCTACGCGTTTCGTTCTGTGATGCACTTTATCAAGGCAAAAAGACGAAATCATCTTTATTCCAAATTACGTATCTGTAAACAAACAGTGTTGGTAACTATAAAAAAAAAAACGCTCACAAATCATTCAAAAAGATTAACAGAATATTTTCATTTTAGAGCTCCTTCATTGCACATGTCACGAGATGTTCAAATGAAGGGAATTTAACCGTTGTCATTGGTGGTTTTATTATGTATGTTAGTCTGTTTCCGTATCAGACTAACATAAAAATCCCCATTACGTCAGCGTTCTTAAAAACACGGCTAAAAAAAGGTAAAATCAGTTATTGCGAATCGCTTGTTAGAAACCTAGGTCACATAATAACTTGTTTATAAATGAAGACATTTTTTATCTTATTTTGGGATTTGTTTTTGCCTTTTATTCATTTTGTTTAGCCTAACGTTTTTTTTATATTTATGTTTATAAGTTTATTTATATTAATGCATTAAGTGGTAAACTACTATATGTCTACTTGTTTTTTAATGTTTTATCTATTTGAATTAGCCCAGTATTTTATTTTTCTTTTATAAGGGTTTGTCTTGTTTTTAAACTGACCATAGTTAGTTATTCAACTAAGTATAATTTACAATTTATGTTATTAATATTATTTGGGGTAACTCTTTTTTAATGATTTCCCATTAGATTTGTATATGATTTTGCTGAGGATATATTTTAATTGTAGAAACCTGGATATATAATAAGATTGTTGTTTATATTGTTTTTATTTTATTTATCTATTTTAGGTTAAAGTTGCATTCATTTGAAATTTTTATACTTGTGTTATTTATGTTTTGTTTAGGTAACAAAGTACGTATTTATTTACGTGCCTACATTTTACCCATGATTTCGTTTTTCTGCGTTAAGTGTTTATTTTTAATTTTTTACTTAGTGCTAATTTTTCTATCAGCATAACGTTCAATTTTTTATGTATATATATATAAAGAATACTGAGTATGCCAGAAAATTTATATATATACATACATATATATATATATATATATATATATATATATATATATATCACTATCTAAATATCTGATGGCTGTACATGTTAAATCTTCATTTTCTTTCAACCATTTATTGAGCACGTTCTATTACAACTGTTAACTGGTCTAATTTATACCTGACCTATAAGTATTCAGTATATATATATATATATTTGCTATTTTTTAAAATTATTTAAGGCTGTATTGTTATTTGTTATTTTAAAATCGTTTATTAGCTTGTTTTTTGTGGTTGCATATATTTAAATGGTAGACATTCAAATTTGTAATGCTTGTTAATTTTTGTGTGTTGGTATGAATTTTACTGAGGAAGAGAAGAGTAATTTACGTTAATGATGATTGCGGACTAAAACGGTGATAATGATATTTGATGATAATAACAGTTGTGGTAGCTAATTGGTGATGTAATAATAATAATAATAAATGCAATTATTATGGTATTTATTTGAACTAGAGAATAATTGATAGGATTATAGTATCAGCGGTTCCTTTTTTATAGTTTTGTCTGGGTTGTTGTTATGGTAACGAAGCTAAATTACGCAGAATAAGGCCGTTTGACATAGGTTGATTTTTTCTGCGCATCACTTGATAACGTTGATGCTCACTTCCTCTCTTAATAACAGTGCCTGGAAACGAAATATGTAGCATCTGGTTGTCTCAGAGATTCCATCAGTAACGAAGGCTTGTGCCCCAGTTGGGTGATCAAGAAACAACATTGCCTGGATGCGACAACAAATATATTTCCCAGATCTTCCTACTTCCTACTTGAGACATTTTCCTTTCTTCTAAAATCAAACACGACTTGAAAAGCACAAGATTTCAGGACGTCATGAAAACCTAATCGAATGCGTCAAGATATCTGTTCGCATTTTCTCGAAAGGATTTTGTGAATGCGTCCATAAATGTTAACGACACCGGATTATAAGTACGGTTTCAGAAAGGGGTATATTTTGAAGTAGAGTAAATACCGAATTGATTTTCTTTTTATAGTACGAGACCCGATGCATTTTGACAAGAACTTGTATCTCTCCCTCTCTCTGTCCCCCTCTCTCTTTATATATATATATATATATATATACACACACATATATATATATACACACACACACACACATATATATATATGAAAATACAAATATATACTTAATGTCAATGAAAAAACTATGTCTATTTCATATCTACATTTTGTCCTATGTTTCTTATCTTTGTTTTTATTTTAGCAATATATACACTTTATTATGTTTTTATGTTAACTGCTTTGTCTTCATAATATAAACTGGCTAAATCTCCACCAGCTCCTTCTATTTGTTTATATTCCTTTATTTATTTATTTCAAGCATGAAGGGAAGATCACCTGCAATGCAGTGTGTATATAGTGCGTGCGATTATATGTATGCTGGTGTACAAGATATCGACTAAAAAGAAAATATGAATATGTTTGCATGTAAATAATTCATTTATTTATTTGTATTTTACTGGATTATTTTACATTTATCTCGTACTCATAAACAAAAATAAACGATTTACAATAAAAATAATATTTTACAACAGAAATCGAAATATCTGCTTACACGGATATTTCTGCTATTCATTTTTTTCTCATCGAAATATTATCTATTACTAAAAAAGGGATTTACACAGTCCAATAACATATTATGTCATAAGGCAATAACTTCCAACGTATTGAATAATAATAATAATAATAATAATAATAATAATAATAATAATAATAATAGTCCAGTATGGCTCTTCCAGTGGATAAACAGGGAGCCCGTCCTTCAGGAGGGAACCTACCTGAGGTCGAAAAATCTGCCATAGGAACAAACTCCTACACAAAGAATGAATCTTCAGGTCCCCATAACCAGGATAATCCTAATGATGGTCCTGAAAATTCACCAGCTAGATCTACAACCGTATATTTAAAGAAAGAAAAAATAAAATGGTCTCGTGAGGAGTACAAAGTCGTTATGACTGCATTTCATGAAGCGTTACTCAAACCTCAAAAAAACATGACTCGCCAAACATATGACATTTGGCGTGAAAAAGTTGGTCATGCAAATAGAAAGTATATTGACGAAAATAAATTAGCCAATGTACGTAGGTACATTATTCGTAATAACCGACTGACAGAGGCTGAAATTAATGAAATTAAAAGAATTGTAACAAGAAGAGACGAATCAACAAAATATGAAAAGGAACCGGAGACAGAAATAAAAAGTAATAACATCAAACAAGCCACAGGTCATAATGTAGAAACCGTGAAACACGCAAATCACTGCGAAGATAATGCTGTAAGTTTAAAAGTGCTGGAAAGGTGTGATCTGAGTCAGTTAAAAGACAAAAATAAAACGAGTTCAGAACACATCGAAGATAATTATTTGACGGAAAATAAGAACAATATACAGGAAGCCAAGATAGAAATAAAAAACCATCTAAGTCAAATACAAAATATTACAATGGAGGAACGTGAACAGCTCCCAAAATTACAACCAACAAAACATAACCTCCGAACTATTAAACTCTACAATGCAGCACTGAAATCAATACTGGATGAAGTAATATATGCATCAGCAACAGCAGCAACAAAAAAATTGAATATCAAAATAAAAACAAGGCTGTCTCGCAGGCGTGAAGATCCACCTTGGAAAAGAAAAATAGAAAAAGAAATCGAACAACTTAGAAGTGAACTATCAGTACTGGATGAACTGAGTAGAGGAATAAATGTAAGAACTAAGAAAAGCAGAAGAGCCGAAAGAAAATATAACATTAGGAATGAAAATGAAGTCTTATCAAATAAAGAAAAAAAAATCCAACTGAAGGCTCAAAGTATAAGGCGCTATGACAAAAGAGCAAGATTTTACAGACAAAACAAATTTGTCAGACTAATACAAAGAGATTTTACAGGTAAATAGGTAAAAAAAGAATTGAAGTGACAGTACCCCCCCAGAATGGAAGAAGTCACACAGTTCTGGGAAAAGATATGGGCTTGCCCTAAAGAACATAGCAAGGAAGTACATTGGATTGTGCAAGAGATAGAACGAATGAAAAATAAACCAGAACAGACATGGTCTGGAATTACAGAAGATGATGTTAAATTTGCACTAAAAAAAGCACACAATTGGAAATTCCCAGGTATAGATAAAATTCCTAACTTTTAGCTATATTATTTAAATGCAGCACATAAAAAACTAGCCAAAGAACTTCAAGAAATGGTTGACGATCCCACTAAAATTCCTGCATGGATGACCAAAGGAATTACATATCTTCTACCCAAGAATGGTGACACAAAAAACCCGAAAAACTACAGACCAATTACATGTCTTCCGACAACATATAAACTATTAACATCTATTTTAACAAAACAGACATATTTATTCTTAGAAAGAAATGACATGATACCGCTTGAACAAAAAGGGTGCAAACGTGGCTGTTATGGTTGTAAAGACCAATTGCTAATTAACAAAATCATCCTGGAAAACTGCTACAGTACAAAGAAAAATCTTAGTACTGCCTGGATAGATTATCGAAAGGCATTCGATAGTGTGCCACATTCCTGGATTTTAAAGACTTTAAATATATACAAGATATCGCCCGTCATCATCAATTTCATCAATCAGTGCATGTCTATATGGAAAACAACCCTTTACCGCAATCATATAAATGGAACCTATAAGTCTGATGAAATAAACATCAAAAGAGGTATATTTCAAGGTGATTCTTTATCTCCCTTACTATTCTGCATATCATTAATAGCACTAACCAGTCAACTTAATAAGACAGAATGTGGTTATAAAATAGGCCAAAAGAAAATAAGCCATCTATTTTACATGGATGACTTAAAGTTATATGCTAAGAATGATAATGAGCTGGAAGGTCTTCTGCAAACTGTAAAATGCTTCAGCGAAGACATTGGAATGAAATTCAATTTGAATAAATGTGCTAAAGCTACAGTTTTACGTGGATCAATACAAGAAACATCCTCAATTATCCTAGACCCTGCTGTAACAATAAAAGAATTGAAACCAGAAGAAGCTTATAAATACCTAGGTGTAAATGAGAGCGAAAACATTCACCATAAAAAAATGAAAGAAATAGTGCGTAAAGAGTACTATAGAAGGCTACGAATGATATTAAAAACTGAATTAAATTCACAGAACAGAGTTATGGCCATTAATAGCCTTGCAATCCCAGTTGTCCAATATAGCTTTAACATCTTAAACTGGACTCTAAACGACATCAGGCGAATGGATGCTAAAACAAGAAAGCTTCTTTCTAAGCATAAGATGCATCATCCAAAGGCTGATGTAGACCGTCTATACATACCCCGTAAAGAAGGTGGAAGGGGTCTTATTCAGCTGGAATTGTCATACAAGACAACAACTATTGGCTTACTAACATACATAGAAACAACAAAGGATTGGATGATACAATTAGTAAGGCAACATGAAGAAAGAAAGAAAAATATTCAATAATAAAAGAAGGCAGTAAATACAAACAAGATTTACAGTTAGTAGATTCTGTAGAAAAGCAAAACAGAAGCCAAGAACCAACTATTGCGACAAATAATATGAAAATGTTTGCCAAAGATAAAGCTCTTGAACAGATGAAACAGCGCTCGCAAGACAAACCTCTGCATGCCCAATGTCCAGAACGTGCCAATAAATCCAATCTTCATAAAGTTAATACTCATCGATGGGTACGTGCATCTGGATTAAAGTCTGAAACTGAAGGCTTTATTCTTGCAGCACAAGACCAAAGTCTTTTCACGAGAAACTTTCAGGCAAATATTATGCATAATAATATGGATCCAAAATGCAGGTTTTGTGATAAACACCAAGAAACAATAGACCACCTAATCTCAGGCTGTTCTGTGCTTGCCCCAAATCGCCACGATAGAGTTGGACAATATTTACATTGGGCAATGTGCAAACATTATGGAAAAGCTGTAAACAAACACTGGTATGAACATCACCCAGCACCGGTTACAGAAATAGAAGATGTAACCATTCTATGGGATTACACCATCTACACAGACAGAAAAATTGAAGCAAACAGGCCAGACATTATTGTTAAAAACCAGAAGGAGAAAACTTGTCTATTAATTGATATGGCTTGTCCAGCGGATTGTAACATAGCAATCAAGGAATTTGAAAAACTGTCAAAATATAAAGACCTGGAAATTGAAATAGAAAAAATGTGGAAATTGAAAACAAGAGTTGTGCCAGTGATAGTAGGTGCACTTGGAATGATAAAAAATGGAACAAAACAACACATTGAAAGAATCCCTGGAAACCCCAATTAAGAGATATACAAAAAATTGTCTTATTAAGTACAGCCCACACACTAAGGAAAACTTTATCTATGTAATGCTGGGGATGATAGGGAAGATAGAAAAACATGAAATGAAGCCATAACAACACGCCACTACCTGCCTTAGGTCTCCCCGCAGACTTGGTTGGTCGTGAGACCAAAGCAGAAATCGAAATATGATGAAAAATGACATAATAATAATAATAAATGTAAACAAACAGTTGTATGAATATCACCCAGCACCGGTTACAGAAATAGAAGATGTAACCTTTCTATGGGATTACACCATCTACACAGACAGAAAAATTGAAGCAAACAGGCCAGACATTATTGTTAAAAACCAGAAGGAGAAAACTTGTCTATTAATTGATATGGCTTGTCCAGCGGATTGTAACATAAAAATCAAGGAATTTGAAAAACTGTCAAAATATAAAGACCTGGAAATTGAAATAGAAAAAATGTGGAAATTGAAAACAAGAGTTGTGCCAGTGATAGTAGGTGCACTTGGAATGATAAAAAATGGAACAAAACAACACATTGAAAAATCCCTGGAAACCCCAGCTGAAGAGATATACAAAAATTGTCTTATTAAGTACAGCCCACACACTAAGGGAAAACTTTATCTATGTAATGCTAGGGTTGATATGGAAGATAGAAAAACATGAAATGGAGCCATAACAACACGTCACGACCTGCCTTAGGTCTCCCCGCAGATTTGGTTGGTAGTGAGACCAAAGCAGAAATCGAAATATGATGAAAAACGACATAATAATAATAATGTCATGGGAGATAGAAAAACAAATGAAATGTCGTCATGACAACACACTACTATTTGCCTTTGGTCTTTCCATAGTTTTGTTATGTAGTGTGACCATAGAAGAAATCGAATAATAATAATAATAATAATAATAATAATAATAATAATAATAATAATAATAATAAACAAATAGGCCGGACATTGTTGTTAAAAACCGAAATGAAAAAACCTTGTATATTGATTGATATAGCTTGTCCAGCGGATTGAACCAAGGAATTCGAAAAACTGACAAAATATAAAGACCTGGAAATTAAAATAGAAAGATGTAGTAATTACAAACGAGTAACGTCCCAGTGATAGTGGGTGCACTTGGAATGATAAAAAATGGAACAAAAAAACACATTGAAAGAATCCCTGGAAACCCCAGCTTAAGAGATATACAAAAAATTGTTTTGTTAAATACAACCCACACACTAAAGAGAACTTTGTCTATGTAACGCTAGGTATGTTAGGGAGATATAAAAAAAACATGAAATGGAGCCATGACAACTTACCACGACCAGCCTTAGGTCTTCCCGCAGATTTGGTATATAGTGCGATCATAACAGAAATCGCAAGGAAAAATGACATGATAATAATAATAATAATAATAATAATAATAATAATGTAATGTTGCAATAACAATCATGATTGATATAACTTCTTCTCTTAAAAGTTTGTAAGATATAACAATTATATATTTTATATTTTTTATGAATTAGAAGTGGTGAAATATATATTGCATACAGGGATAAACAGCTGCTTGTCTAACCAGTTGAAATGTTCTATATGCAAACACGAAATGTTTATCCTTGTTTATTTGCGATAGAGGTGTACCGAGAGTGAATATCAAATGTTTTTTTTTTAAATTTAATACATAAGTCTGCCATGATAAATTAGGATATATTTTAATATTTGGGTCGTGTAAGATATTTGAGGACATTGTGCGCTTGCCGTTATGTGATAATCAAATAAGTGCTTCTATTATTTTCAGAGCACCAACGGCAAACTAGTACTAACGCATGAGATGAAACGACATTTGTAATTGTTGCGATACACGAAGCATGTTATTTGTAGAAGTCGCTCCGTCCTTTGTGCATAAAGTTCGGAAGGAGTATTAAGTCTCCAGCGGGTTTGTCTGTATCAGAGCGCAAAGTAACATTCAGTCCTTTCGGACAGTATCGGGACATTGGGCGATCATGTGTCTCACGATTCATGAGTGACAATGAAGAAGTAGTAGGTTGCTGTTTCTTTCTACAGTATACTGGTTTGCAACTAAGGTGATATGATCCAGTTTTTCATGCTATTCAACCCATAACCGGCGAGAGAATATATATATCCATGCCTATTCCATATATATTTGCGCGTAATTGAATGCAGCAAACCAGACTTACTTCTCATTCCAACCCGTTATACAACATAGTTAAATGCATATGCACGTATATGGTTCAAAATGCATTTGCAACATATTACCTTAAAAAGAGAGATAACAGAAATATACATCCTGTCGTAGCTAAGGTTCACAAAAGACTGTGATTGTTGACAGATACATCCGGCTGCATATGATGTCAATAAAGTGCCAAAAAAAAAAAGCAGGCAACAACCGGCTTGAAATGGGATGTTCGACAAGGGTATTGTTGGCTGATCCACTCGGCCGTAGATTAAAAAATTCAAAGACACAGGCGCTTGACAAATATATCTGCCTGTAGCTGACGTTAACAAATTGACAACATTGAAAAAGCAAAATTCGTGGGAATTTTTTAAGACAATATCTAGAATGTTTGGTTGATCAGACACAGAATGGCTAACGAATCCTGACAGCCCCTTCACATGTGCGAATCTCGCCTGCTGCCCTTCTGCTCCACAAAAGAGTCACCGACGAGGAATAAAAATATAATTATATTTTAAACATACGTGTTACTTACAGTATTTACATTATTTTCACTATTGTCCTAATCTGTTTTTTCAAAACATAACTTTATTTCAACTTTATACTTACCATATCGCAATTGAACAAATTTTCTGGATTTTTTACATTTTAGTTTTGATTAACTGTCTAATTGTGTTAAATTAACCGCAACGTATCTAAGTAGAAGGGTTTTTGTATATTATTCGATTGTTTTGAGAATACACAGAAAAAGTGAATCGTTTACAAAAAGAATTATGAATGCATACATTTTAATAGATCGTATTAATTTTAAATCGGATACATCTTTCATATACGTCATAGCAATCATTTTACGACGTTTTTGCCGTTACTAGCAAATGAAGACGGTTGGAACTGACAACGGCTAGTACCTGAAGAAAGCCGGAGCGTACAACGGCCGAAGCTTCGTACAAATGGCAACAAAGATAAGGGCAATAATCCGAACAATGTAAATACTGTAAATACTACCTCATCTCAGAAATATAAACAAATACGTATTCTTTGTTGTTCAGGTTTAAAGGTAGGATACAACACATGTTCTTTGACAGATGTGATCCTCACTGTGTTTAAGAGAAATTTATTAAAAATATAATCACTAAAATTTAATCTGTTTCCAAAAATCTTTATACATTTTAAATCTGAAGTTTAAGAAAGACATGGAATTAAAAAGAATATCACGCGCAAAGGTCATTTATTTTTGCGCGCCCATTTTCTTTACCAAAAAAATTAATAATAATATCCCTAGAGATGAATTCATCAACTAACACTGAATTTATATTCCATTAAACGATACTAAATAATCAGAAATCACTATTTTTATGGCCGGGTAGTAATGAACAGCAATTTATCAGAGAACTAATGGTTTAAAATATATTTACTGAAAATGAAATGTAGATTATTTTCATATCAGTTGTTTGCTAATAAATAGTTTGACGGGACTAAAATTATTTATAATTTCTTCGGTTTTTTCCCGCCGATTTCATTTACTCTTTTCTATTCTCGAAAGAAAAGAGTATCGTCAACATTTCCTATCGATAAGGTTAACGATCGTAAAATTGTGCTGTAGTTTCGACTAGGGATTTTTTTTTGTTGTTCATGTAGACTTGGGAAAACAAATGTCGATAACAAAACTTCTAAAAATATCTCTATTCGCCAATCACAAAATACATTTAATCATATATAAACCGAAAATGAAATGTTACCAAATAAAAAAGTAACATAAAAAATATTGGCTAATCGAATATGATTTGTAAACAAAGAAATAGCCGATGAAACTCTTAAAAAATATTAAAAAAGATATAAGGGGTGATAGTTAAATTGTCGTCTAAATTACATAAAAATGAAAAAAATACTGACATTTCATTTTAACAGATATATTTACCAAAATTACAAAAAATATTGTTGTGGCTCATTAGGGCCCGGAAGAAAGACACGAAACAAGAAGTAAGTTGAACCAGTGTATTGTAATAATAGAACATATATACAAAATAAGAGTGTGATTATTCAACAAATAGAAGTGTACGTCCAAACTGTCAAGTTACACTGCGTCTCGACTGTCTCCTAACTGCCTCCCAGGAAGGCTGTCATTTTAGTATTTATGAAAGTGGAAGAGTTCATTATAATGTAGATATGGCATCATAACAAATATCTTGAAATACTAATCAGTAAATCTATTCAATAAAAACGTTATTTGATTCAACCACGGCCTCGACTTGACTTCGGAATCTTGAGCAAATCTCCTAGGTGATTACCTTGTTTAAGTAGGTGAATATTGCCAGTATACTTGATTTAAGTTCATCATTTTGTTACAAAGAATTTTTTGTCACTTGCTTAATTGTACCCAACGCATAATAATCACGAGGTCACAGAATTTGGAGTTAGGTGTCCAGATGTAAGGGGTGATGTGGTCGCGGAAAATGTCTGGCAGTCATGATTAGTTCTGATGCTTGGGTGGCATGATGCAAAGTCTTGTTGCTAGAAACAAATAATTCTAGCGGCTACCCTTTTTGCACAGGACAGCACTAATTCCTCCGTGTTGAAGCTGAGGCCCTTACAATAAAATTCAGGACTTCTTTTATTAGCAAAGCGATCAGAGTGATTTATTTGAGTTGCGGTACCTTCTTAAGCACAATTAGATTAATTCAGCTTCTTTCGATTCCTCGGGGCTCTCTTCAGATCTACACCAAAATACTGTAAAATATTCGTAATCGAAATTTCGGTACGAATGCCAACGAGTACAGCATGCTGTTTAAAAATTAATTTTCGAGTGAATTGCGCCATAGAGTTTGTTTTTGTCTTACAGACGGTTTCCAACAAATCTTACTATACTGTGCAGTCGACAAAATCAAAGACAAACAACGCACATGCTAAAACTAAACATTTAAAATACTGACAATGTAACTATCTCACACTGCTCAAATATATATAAAGAGGTTGAATATATATATGTATGTATTAAACATGACAGATTAAATAAATTGCAAATAATATTTTTTCTTGTTTTTAATAGATTAGAGTTTTATTTGTAGAAAAATGTTCAGTAAATTTTAGCAACACAGTTTTCTGGTTACATTTGTTATCATAACTCACACCCCTGAAGATTACTTCGTAATGAGGTTGAATGAAGTTAAGAAATGAATAAAAATAACATATGTCAACGTTACTGCTCATTTCTGACATCTTTTGATTGTAATACACGAATGATTATACGTATGAACGGATTTTATTAAAAAAATTCAAACATATTATTTGCAAAATATTTCATCTGACAGACACAGACAGACAGACAGACAGACAGACAGAAAGACACACACACACACACACACACACACATATATATATATATATATATATATATATATATATATATATATATCAAGGGAATAAGGAACGAAGAAAAATATTTCTTACTTCTTCCTCTTTATTAAACCCAAACGCCGGGTCATCAAAGGCTGTAGATGAACATACTTTATTTTCTGCTGTTAAACCTGGCGCCTTTCTCTGAACTTTTTCGCTATGTTTCTTTTAGTTCTTTCTTTCTCTCCCGGTTTCCTCTTTTTGTTCAATGTATCTTTTATAATCCTGAATTCGCATTTCTCATTTTCTCTACCCCCTTTGCGTCGCACATAAATTTTACCAATATAGGTAAGCGAATTTTCCATCTACCTTCAAAAAATAGCGTTTACTACCTGAAGAGACATTGATCTTTCAATGTCGAAACAAAATGTACACTCTGTAGTAGCTTGCAATTTGTACATGTTCTAAACAATAATTTATAATAAATATATATAAAAGATGTGAAAGACCATACCGTATCATCTACGGTTAAATCTCTCTATAAAATTTTCAACATGTCTATTAATCACCTATCTCCTCTACTTTTTTCTTTTTCCGGTCAAATTCTAACTTACAACTCTGATTTTCTATTTTCCACCCCACTTACCTCTCACACATAATTCGCCAATATAAAGTAAAAGATTTTCCATCTTCCTTTCACACTAAGGAGACATTGTCCTTTTAATTTCGAAATAAAATATACAATTTGTAAAGTAGATTATAATATGTACATGTTTTAAACTATAATATATAATAAATATTTATAGGTCTATTTTATACTAAGCACTGTTTTAAATTAATGTTTTGAACGTTGTTAATTCATGCTTCGTTCCTTATCCACTTATATATATATGTGTGTGTCTGTGTATATATATATATATATATATATATATATATATATATATATATGTGTGTGTGTGTGTGTATGTGTGTGTGTATGTGTGTGTGCATTTGTGGGCATAAGTGTGTGTTTGTGTGTGTTCTTATATGTAAAAATGCAGGTAAAACAAAAATATAACCGTAAAAATACAATCTAAACAAATATGGGTGGAAATATTTTCTTTATCGTACTGATGGACTTTATCTGGGAAGATATAAGTATTTTATTTTGTAACAAGAATTTATGAAAATAAGTTAAATTTTACTATTTTTACATATATATATATGTGTGTGTGTGTGTGTGTGTGCCTGTGTGTGTCTGTGTGTATGTGTATTTGTGTGTGTGTGTATTTGTGTGTGTGTGTGTGAGTTACGTCAAAATTGGAACGGCATAATATATAAAGATAAAAGTTAAAAAACTATTAAACTCCTTGCCAAGAGATAAGGACAAGATTTTCTACTATAGGAGTGGATTGTTTTTCTCGCATGTTCTGGTACACGGATAAAAAAAAATGACCAAAATAGACGCACAACAATCTCTGAGATTATACGCTAGCAATATTTAATGCGTATTTAGCAATAATATGGAGAAACATGTCTGTAGAAAGGTGTGGGCATTGTATGAGATATGAGGATTGAAAAAACATTTAACTTTTGTCCGTTGTCTGTAATCACAAATATATTTTCTTTTTCTTGTTGTTCTTTTTATAATTTACTCTTTTCTTTTCGTTTAGTTCGTTTCTTTAGATTCTTTTCGAACTTGTAAGCTTCTGTTACCAAATGTTGTTGGTTTTCTTTTAGCAGTCTTGACAGCATAGTTGTTTTCTTTCAGTTGGAAAGATTTAATGATTACTTGACCGATGCGTTTTCAGTTTTCTTTAAATGGAAGAATCCCACATGCCCTTAGGTTAAGTGATTGACACAGTATATAATTCACCATTGCTTTTTGGTTTTTTAATTGTTTAGTCAATCAAGTAAATGCCTGTATGCGGCATGATATTACTGATAGTGAATTGGATAGAATTTTTGGTTTTCTTTATTAAGCAATCACCTCATATCTAGATGACATAACAAGAAGTGTTTATCATTTAATGTCCACTGTCAAGCTGTTTCTCAAATATGGTTCCGGCTAAAAATTTCAAACTGGGTAACGGGTCACCGCACTTCGATGATGTGTTGTTTTTAGTCATTAGCAAATCTTGTTTTTAAGGATCATTGTCTCCTTTATGAAAATTGGAAAGCTGATTTCGTAATCTCGCCAGAGAGAAAGAGCAGATAAAGATCACATTTAGAAAGAGAGAGAAAGTGTGAGAGTTTATTGACACTGTGTACTTTTGTTAAGGTTTAGAGTAACTATGTAAAACGTAACAATATACATACATATATATATATATATATATATATATATATATATATATATTCGTCATCCGCATACACACATATCTCTCTCTCTCTCTATATATATATATATATATATATATATATTCGTCATCCGCATACACACATATCTCTCTGTATATATATATATATATATATATATATATATATATATATATATATATATATGGCTAAAAATATTGATCAAATTACACCAATTAAAAAAAGATTTGAAAGTCACTCCGTCTCCAAATTTACAAAAGAAATCATCTATCTAAACTTATTTATAAATGAAACTTTGTCTGTCTGTGTGTGTGTGTGTGTGTGTGTGTGTGTGTGTGTGTGTGTGTGTGTGTGTGTGTGTGTGTCCGTCCGTTACCTATACACTCTGACACGGCTGAACCGATTTTCTTTAAAATTTACACAGTTGTACTATAAGCATCGACAATGACAAAAGAAACGATATTCACATGTTTCAAGATTGTAGTTCTTACAATAGTGCATAAAATTTGATATTGATATCAGGAAATCAAAATTTGACTTACATCCATTCATTTTTCATACAATCTACGGTTTCGCTTTAACTGAAAACAACTATTGCTGTTCAGTCTTTCGTGCCAACGTCCAAAGATTCTTAGCTCCTGGACCATGGATTAATTTTAAAAGTTTCATTACACCCGAGCAACGCCGGGCTATCCTGCTAGTTATTAATAATAAAATTCCATTCATTGATGTATTTATTGATTTCCGCACAAATGGATTTACTATTTCTAGAAGACAAACTAGCATAAACTCGTGTTTTTTAATTATAACAGTTGATACCCACAACGATATCAATTATCTGCGATAAAAAACTTCATTCGACGCACACAATGAGATCTTCTTCCAAATTCATATTCTATAAAGAATTCCACAACCTTAAACAAACACATTTAACAATGAATTCCTATCTCCGTCATTGATCAACAAATTAAAATGTATCTCAATAAACTTAATAATACCTCTAACAATATTGATAACATTAATTATAATCTGACAATATTGATAATACTAATAATAATTAGTGTACGTCAAAATAATCATAACACTATTATCTTATACTACTGCAATCAAATGCATAATAATTATAAAAATGATGAAACAACACTCAAAATCAGAATACTTAGAAATGTTAAACCAATGAATAAAAATAATTAAATTAAGCTCATCATATATTATAAACAAATTAAAATAATTTACATCATAGACTAATAACCCAACAACCACACCAATAAATCCTTTACAAAAATCAAAGAAGTGTATCAATTTATATGCCATTTCATGTATTGTATCTTTGGTACTAATAATAAGCCGACTGCATATATTGGTTTTACTATGACCACACTTCCCCGTAGACTTACCTGTTGCCTTTCTTTTTATAGTTCAATAAAACTACATTTCTTAGAAAAAACATAGTTATATAAGTAATATTAGACAGATTTTAGTCGATAACATAATAATACTTACACACACACAGTAGGTAAGAAGAAACTTCTGATATTGGAGGACATCAGCGTTAAACCAAAGTAACCCACAATTAAGAAAATTACATTTCAGTCTGTTTAAAACACATTACAATGCATTTAGACATATGGTTCTGTTAATATTTCGGTCTCTCACACGGTGTGATGTCATAGAACCGCATTACAAATGTAGGACCTGCGTCTGCTATTCGGTGATTATTATCGTAGCATAGCAATGTTTTACGTCAACACAAGATAATATTATATTTGATGTCAGATGTTTTTATATTAACGTTCCTTTAACCTCTCTAAAGATGGCTAAAGCTTAGAACCAGATATAATAAAAAATATCCGAAAGTTGTACATTTTTTCTTTTTTTTTTTTCACCTGAAATTAAAACCAAAATATGATGTTTAGAGCGACTCATAATTAAACATAACAGACATTCATTGTCTGTTATAGTTAAAAATATGTGTTTAGAAAATTATCTGCTGCCTCAATACACTAAATATATAAATCTATCTAAACTTATCTATACATGGAACATTGTGTGTTTGTGTCTGTGTGTATGTGTGTCCGTTACCTATAGATTCCAAAACAGCTGAACCGATTTTCTTGAAAATTTACACAGTTGTACTATAAGCGTCTGCGAGTGTTCTTAGCTAGGTTTTGTGTCGAGGTACACCCGTAAATATCGAAAATCTATAATCGAAAAAATCGGGTTATAGAAGGAGTGATCCGATTTTAATCAAATTTGATACACTTATAGACAAAGACATAAGAACGATATTCAGAAATTTCAAGGTTGCAGTTCTTACAATAGTATCGAACATCGATAATATATATGTCTATAAGGCAAGATGTTTGTGTGTGTGTCTGTTTATCTGCTTGCATGTCTGTATTTTTTCAGCACTTTTAAAATTAGTTTTTGCTTCGGGTTTGGCTCTAAGTAGGTATAATTGTAGTTCTTAGTTTCAGCCATGATATCATTTACTCAGATGACTTAATTAGCCTTCAAAATTCAGTTTACGACGAAAAAAACTTATTTGATATCGATACCAGTAAATCAAAGTTTGACTTACATCCATTCATTTTTCTTTCAGTCTACGGTTTCACTTTAACTGGAAACAACTATTGCTTTTTAGTCTTTCGGGCCAACGTCCAAAAAGTCTGATCTCCAAGACCATAGATTAGTCTTAAAGCTTTCATTACACCCGAGCAACGCCGGGCTATACTGCCAGTATATATATATAATTGTGGACATAATTTATTCGCTCTTTGGTGAAAGTTTGCGGATTTTTAAGAAAATGCGAATTTTTCAAGAACTTACTGAATTTAACGTAAATCATTAATTCCGTATATAGTTTTTAATAATTTGTAAAATTTGGGGAAATTTCAGTCTGTTATATTCATACTTATAAAAATTTAGAAAATGGTGAACCACAAAATTATTTCCTCACACCTTTTTGGTGCGCTCTCCATCTTTCCACGGAAATGGACTATTCGAATTACTATATAAAATATTAGTGATTATACTTCGAGGAAGTCGAGTAAGAAAGTCGAATGAGCGAGTCAGTCAAGTATTTCCGGTATTGCACAGGAAGTTTTCTCCTAGTCAATCTATCATGTCTCTAATTACCTTGTTCTGTATTCTACTAATCCTCACCTATTATAAATACTTCTCTTTTCCTGTCAATACACCTACTTTTATATTATTACGGTGTTTTGTATTATTTCACATAATTCTGTTGCACCTTACAGAAATTAGAAAATAATTTTTTCTATGACAATTTTAAATTATTTTTGTGACATTCAATACAAATGTCGTTTGAAAATGAACCAATATTGGCCTGATTTTATTACATTCCAAGAGGTATTGGGGAAGATAATATGTAAGTATCATGTACCTTGATAACTCTTTCGTTCTGCAACAATGCACAGTCTACTGAACTTGGCTATGAAAGTTTAATGGATTTAATTCATACGTACAAACAAGGTGGAACAAAGAATGGAGAAAAATACATATAAGTATTATCTTGTAAAGAAAATTTAAAACAAAAAACATTAAAGGCAATAATTGAGAATATATGTTTTTCTATTGATTATTGAGGCAAGAAGGCCATTTTACAAGCGTTTAAATGTTCCTAGATGGTCATATTTTAGCATTAACAATAATAAAATGAGACTCATTGTGCATAGAGTGAATTAAGGAGTGACAGAAAACGGTTAATTTCTGAGAGAATGTAAAAGAAAATTGTTGAGATGCCTCGAAAAATTTTCAGTTATTAACAAAGGATATTGTGAGCAATGTAAGACATCAGGGTTTATTGTATTGACAAAGACAACGTGTCACCCAAATAAATATCTCTTGATTTAGGCTAAACAACTAAAATACAGATTAGATTATGCTAGAAGCGACGTACACATTGTAGCAAATATTGGATATGTTTGATTGTCAGATAAATCAAAACAAAACCGAAGAATACTCGCACTATAATTATGCACAGAGTATGGTGCATTTTGATTGCGAATGTTTTCCTGTTTCTGCAATAGAATAACCAGTAAGGGTACAAGCATATTTGAAGAAAAAGTAACAGATGAAAATCTTTCAAATTTCAAAGAACTAGAAGCTTTTGCGAACAAAGAATGGAGAAAAATACATATAAGTATTATCTTGTAAAGAAAATTTAAAACAAAAAACATTAAAGGCAATAATTGAGAATATATGTTTTTCTATTGATTATTGGGGCAAGAAGGTCAGTAAATTTTCTTTTACGATATTTTTTGTGCCTGGCATTATTGCTTGAGATTAAAATAAAAATGTTGCTGTTGGCATGATTGCACATACTTTCAAATCCATTATATCTTCACTTGTGAAAAATAAACCAAAAGTACTCATAAAATATTAAGATATTGCAACTTTACTTTTAATTATGAAATGGAAGCGAATAATTACGTCTACAACTATAATGTGATTAATTATTACGAATGGAAATATATTCCACAGCTATATATTTATATTAAAAAAAAGGCTGAATACAAATATATATATATTTATATTAAAAATATATATTTATATTAAAAAAAATATATTTATATTATATATTATATTATATATTTATATTAAAAAAAAGGCTGAATACAAAAGTAGAGCATAAATATATGGTAATAATAATAATAATAATAATAATAATAATAATAATAATAATAATAATAATAATGTTAAATTTGCACTTTGCACTAAAAAAAGCACACAATTGGAAAACTCCAGGTATAGATAAAATTCCTAACTTTTGGCTATATTATTTAAATGCAGCACATAAAAAAATAGCCAAAGAACTCCAAGAAATGGTTGACGCAGGAATTGAAAACAAGAACAGTACCAGTGATAGTAGGTTCACTTGGAATGATAAAAAATCGAACAAAACAACACATTGAAAAAATCCATGGAAACCCCAGCTTAAGAGATATACAAAAAATTGTCTTATTAAGTACAGCCCACACACTAAGGAAAACTTTGTCTGTGTAAGGCTATAGATGTTAGGAAAAACAGAAAACCATGAAATGGAGTCATAACAACACACCACGACCTGCCTTAGGTCTTCCCGCAGACTTGGTAGGTAGTGTGACCATAGCAGAAATCGAAAAATGATGAAAAATGGCATAATAATAATAATAAACCCCAGCTTAAGAGATATAAAAAACTTGTCTTGTTAAGTTCAGCCAGCCCACATACTAAGAAGAACTTTGTCTGTGTAACGCTAGGGATGTTAGGGGAGTTAGAAAAAAACATGAAATGGAGCCATAACAATACACCACATCCTGCCTTAGGTCTTCCCGATAACTTGGTTGTTAGTGCGACCATGGCAAAAATCCAAATATGATGAAAAATGACAAAATAATAATAATAATAATAATAATAATAATAATAATAATAATAATAATAAAAACCTGGAAATTGAAATAGAAAAAATGTAGAAATTGAAAACAAGAGTTGTGCCAGTGATAGTAGGTGCACTTGGAATGATAAAAAATGGAACAAAACAACACATTGAAAGAATCCCTGGAAACCCCAGCTTAAGAGATATACAAAAAATTGTCTTATTAAGTACAGCCCACACACTAAGGAAAACGTTATCTATGTAATGCTGGGGATGATAGGGAAGATAGAAAAACATGAAATGGAGCCATAACAACACGCCACTACCTGCCTTAGGTCTCCCCGCAGACTTGGTTGGTAGTGAGACCAAAGCAGAAATCGAAATATGCTGAAAAATGACATGATGATAATAATAATAATAAAATACTCTGGTGTGGAGATGATTTGTTTCGTTGAGAGGCTGTTACGTCCAAGTTGTTTTTTTAACTAGTTTCTGTGTCTTTGAATTTTTTATATGAAATTTTTTGTACTATTTTAACGTGAACATGAATTTTTCTTCGTATATTATTTAATTTATCAGTTACTTCTTTAAATGGTCTTGATTCATTAAGTAGTTTTCTATTATTCATATTTCCCTTACTTGTCGACATTTCGAAATGACTTTTTATAAAAGAAATATGATAATTTTTCTTAAAAAAAAACAAAACAAAACAACAAGAAAAATACGATGAAAAAAATGGTTTGATACAATCTTTACGATATTCTTTCTTAAAAAGAATACGTACTTATTTATTTATTTTATTTATAGATATTTATATATTTTTGATAAGCCTATTTTCGACGATTTTAATGAAAAAATAACAGAATATACTGTGGACGAAGAAAAATTATAAACTTAAAATTATGTCAACTTCTCTTTTCCATTAATTTTGTTTTTTTTATTAAAAGTTATTTTTGTTACAAGGACTAGTGATGGTAGCAACAATTTTGTTTTTAACAAAATACTTTAGTATAGTGATGTTTTGTTTCGTTGAGTGGCTGTTACGTCCAAGTTGTTTTTTGATTTTTTGATTTTAACCAGTGTCTTTCTCGTTGAATTCCAGTTGCGTCACTGTCAACTGTCGCTTGGCAACCCATTTAAGAGAAGGAAAACTCCGACAACAACAACCTGCAACTTAAATGGTTAATCGTGCAGAGGAGTGAATAGATACTGCGTTATGAGGTCACAAACGTTCCCTTACAGTCTTTGGAACCCTGTTTGTAAAAGACCGTTACTTAACGTGTCGAGCAACTTTGAGTGGACTTTTGGACCCGTGTGTCATTCGTGGAAAAAATATAAGAATTACAAATAGAAATAAAAACTCCAGTATGGCTCTTTCAGTGGATAAACAGGGAGCACAGGAGGGAATCTACCTGAGGTCGAAAAATCTGTCATAAGTACAAAGAATGAATCTTCAGTGCCCACAACCAGGATAATCCTAATGATGGTCTCGTGAGGAGTACAAAGTCGGTATGTCAGCATTTTATGAAGCGTTACTCAAACCTAAAAAAAAAAAACATCAATCGCCAAACATATGATATTTGGCGAGAAAAGGTTGGACAAATAGAAAGTACATTGACGAAAATAAATTAGCCAATGTACGAAGATACATCATGCGAAACAACCGATTGACAGAGGCTGAATTTAATGAGATAAAAAGATTGCAACCAGAATAGATGAATCAACAAAATATGAAAGCAAACCGGAACCAAAAATAAATACTAGTAACATCACACAAACCACAGGTCATAATGTAGAAACCGTGATACACACAAATCACTGTGAAGATAACGCTGTAAGTTTAGAAATGCTGGAAAGGTGTGATCTGAGTCAGTTACAAGACGACAATAAAATGAGTTCAAAACACACTGAACATAATTATTTTACAGAAAACACAAACAGTATACAAGAAGCCAAGGAAGAAATCAAGAACTATATGAGTCAGATACAAAATATTGCAATGGAGGAACGAGAACAACTCCCAAAATTACAACCAACAAAGCATAACCTCGAAACTATTAAGCTCTACAATGCAGCACTCAAATTAATTCTGGATAAAGAAGACACTCATATAAATCTCAATGAAGAAATATATGCATCAGCAATAGCAGCAACAAAAAAAATTGAACATCAAATAAAAACAAGGCAGTCTCGCAGACATGAAGATCCAACTTGGAAAAGAAAAATAGAAAAAGAAAACGTGAACTATCAGTAATCGATGAACTGACAAGAGGAATAATTTAAGAACTAGGAAAAGCAGAAGAGTCGAAAGAAAATACGTTAGAAATGAAAATGAAGTACTATCAATTAAGGAAAAAATAAAGCAAAAAATACAACTGAAGGCTCAAAGAATAAGACGCTATGAGAAAAGATCAAGATTCTACAATGCAAAGAAATTTTATAGGGAAATAGGTAAAAAAAGAATTGAAATGACTGTCATCCCCCCTCCAAAAAATGGAAGAAGTTATACAATTCTGGGAGAAAATACGGGCTTGCCCTAGAAAATATAACAAACAAGTAGATTGGTTTGCACAAGAGAGAGAACGAATCAAATATAAACCAGAACAGACATGGGCTGGAATAACTGACGAGGAAGTTAAATTTGCACTACAAAAGCACACAATTGGAAATTTCCTGGTATAGATAAAATTCCTAACTTTTGGCTATATTATTTAAATACAGCACATAAAAATCTAGCCAAAGAAATTCAAGAAATAGTTGACGATCCAACTAAAATTCCTGCATGGATGACCAAAGGAATTACATTTCTTCTACCCAAGAATAGTGACACAAACAACCCGAAAAACTACAAACCAATTACATACTTTTCGACAACATATAAACTATTAACATCTATTTTAACAAAACAGACATATTTGTTATTGGAAAGAAATGACATATTACCGCTTGAACAAAAAGGGTGCAAACGTGGCTGTTACGGATGTAAAGACCAACTGCTTATTAACAGGCAATCTCGCAGGCATAAGGATCCAACTTGGTAAAGAAAATAGAAAAAGAAATCGAACAACTTAGTAGTGAACTATCAGTACTGGATGATCTGACTAGAGGAATAAATGTAAGAACTAGAAAAATCAGAAGAGTCGAAAGAAAATACAATATTAGAAATGAAAATGAAGTCCTATCAACTGAGGAAACAATAAAGCGACCGATACAACTGAAGGCTGAAAGAATAAAACGCTATGAGATAGGATTGAGATTCTACAGACAAAACAAGGTTTTCAAACTGATGCAAAGACTTTTTACAGGGAAATAGGTAAAAAGAGAATCGAAGTGACAGTCCCCCCCAAAAAATGAAAGAAGTTATGCAGTTCTGGGAAAAAATATGGGCTTGCTCTAGAGAATATAACAAAGAAGTAGATTGGATACCACAAGACATAGAACGAATAAAAAATAAACCAGAACAGACATGGGCTGGAATCACAGAAGAGGATATTAAATATGCTCTGAAAAAGCACACGATTGGAAATTTCTAGGTACAGATAAAATACCTAACTTTTGGCTATATTTTTTAAATACAGCACATAAAAACTCGCCAAAGAACATCAAGAAAGGTTTAACGATCCCACTAAAATTCCTGCATGAATGACCAAAGGAATTACATTTCTTCTACGCAAGAATAGTGACAGAGAAAACCCGAAAAACTACAGACCAATTACATGCCTCCCGATAACATACACACTATTAGCATTAATTTTAACAAAACATACATAATCTTTTTGGAAAGAAATGATGTACTACCGCTTGAACAAAAAGGATGCAATCGTGGCTGTTATGGATGTAAAGACAAATTACTTATTAAGAGAATGATCTTGGAAAACTGCTTCAGTGCAAAGAAACATCTTAGTACTGCCCGGATATATTATCGTAAGGTATTCTTAAACTTAAAATATGTACAAAGTATCACCAGTCATCCTCAATTTCATCAGACAATGTCTGTCGATATGGAAAACAACCCTTTACCTCAGTCATATAAATGGAACCTATAAGTCAGGTGAAACAAACATCAAAAGAGGTATATTTCAAGGAAACACTTTGTCTCCTCTACTATTTTGCATATCATTAATATCATTAACCAAGCAGCTTAACAAGACAGTATGTGGTAATAAAATAGCCGAAAAGAAAATAAGACATCTATTTTACATGATTTAAAGATGTATGATAAAATGATAATGAACTGGAAGGTCTTCTGCAAACTGTAAAATGAAGCAATTGAAATGAAACTCAATTTGAATAAATGTGCTAAATCTACAATTTAACGAGGATCGCTACAACAAACATCCTCCATTAGCTTAGACCCTGTTGTAACAATAAAACCTTTAGAGCCAGAGGAAGCTTATAAATACCTAGGTGTAAATGAGAGTGAAACAATTCACCATAAAAATGAAAGAAATAGTGCGTATAGAAGGCTACGAATGATATTAAAAGCTGAATTGAATTCTCAGAACAGAATTATGGCAATTAATAGCCTTGCCACCCTAGTGGTCTAATATAGTTTCAACATCTTGAACTAGACTCTGAACGACATCAGACGAATGGATTTTAAGACAAGAAAGCCTCTTTCTAAGCATAAGATGCATCATCCAAAGGCTGATGTAGACCGTCTGTACATACCCGGTAAAGAAGTTGGAAGAGATGTTATTCAGTTAAAATTGTCATATAGACAACAACTATTGGCTTACTAACCTACATAGAAACAACAAAGGATTGATGATACAATTAGTTAAACAATATGAAAACGGAAAGAAAAATATTCGATAATGAAAAAAGGCAGTAAATACAAACAAGACTTTAGTAGATTCTATAGAAAAGCCATAACCCACTGTTGCGGCAAAAAATATGAAAAAGAAAGCCAAGGATAAAGCTCTTTAACAGATGAAACAATGCTCGCAAGACAAGCCTTTGCATTACCAATATCCAGAAAGTGCTAATGAATCCAATGTTGATAAAGTTAATGCGCATCCATGGTAACGTGCATCCGGATTCAAGTCTGAGATCAAAGGCTTTATTTTGCAACGCAAGATCAAAGTTTTTTCATTAGGAACGTTCAGGCCAATCCTATGCATTATAATGTGGAACCAAAATGCAGGTTCTGTTATGAATACCAAGCAACAATAGACCATCTAATCACCGGATGTACTGTACTTGCACCAAATGAATATAAAAATCGACACGATAGAGTGTCGAAATATTTGTATTGGATAATGTGCAAACACTGTGGAAAATCTGTAAAAAACACTGGTATGAACATCAACCAGCACCGGTTACAGAAATAGAAGATGTCACCATTCTAAGTGATTACATCTTCTACACCTTCTACGGGCATTATTGTTAAAATCCAGAAAGAAAAAAACTTGCCTATTATTGATATGGCTTGTCGAGCGGATTTTAACATAGCAACCAAGGAATTCGACAACTGTCAAAGTTTAAGGACCTGAGAATTTTAATAGAAAAAATGTGGAAATTGAAAACAAGAATCGTGCCAGTGATGTGCACTTGGAATTAAATAAATAGAACAAAACAACACATTGAAAGGATCCCTGGAAACCTTAGCTTAACGAGATATACAAAAAGATTTCTTGTTAAGCACAGCCCAAATTAAAGAGAACCTTTTCTATGTAACGCTAGGGATGTTAGGGGATATAGAAAAACATGAAATGGTGCCATAACAACACACCACGACCTGCCTTAGGTCTTCCCGCAGACTTGGCAAGTATGATGAAAAATAACAACAAAACAATAATTTTTCAGTGGATAGTAAACATAGCCTCTAAGGAATTCGAAAAACTGTCAAAATATAAAGATCTTGAAATTGAAATAGAAAAAATCTGCAAATTGAAAACAAATATCGTACCAGTGATAGCGGGTGTACTTGGAATGATAAAAAATGGAACAAAAGAACACATTGAAAGAATCCCTGGAAACCTCAGATTAAGAGCTATACAAAACTTTGCCTTCTTAATTACAGCCATACACTAAGGAGAACTTTGTCTATATAACGCTAATAATGATAAGGGAGATAGAAAAAAAACATGAAATTGAGCCATAGCAACAAACTACGACCTGCGTTAGGTCTTACTGCAGATTTGGAAGGTAGTGTGAACATAGCAGAAATCGAATTTTGATGAAAAATGACATAATAATTATCATATAGATAGATAGATAGATAGATAGATAGATAGATAGATAGATAGATATTATGCTACTACTGCAAACTTTAATTTGTAGTGACCCATATTTGCTAGACATTTTATGTCTACACTGCTTAAAATAACTTATATGAAGCGGAAGATTTTCTGTCGCTAAGCTACGTTAAGGCCTGAGAGAGAAAATGGATATGAGTGGGAAGCATTTAGCATGAGATTTTATTTTAAATTTGTTATGGACACCAAATTTCACTACAAGTTTCTTGACCCGCCTAGAAATTGTGTCATCTTATTTCACTAGGATCTTAGGTGGTATGCAAGTCATGATTTCGTCCAAAGCCTTGGTTTAGTAACTGTCTTTTTTACGAACACCAAAGAAAAAAATCACATGAGGTTAAGTCTAGACTTCTTGCTGGGCACTCATATTTACAGTAATATATATATATATATATATATATATATATATATATATATATATATACAGTAATATATATATGTATATTATCCTTTACCCGTCCTACGGGTAAAAAAGCTTGGATAAGTTCTACCACGGGATTTGTGAAAGAGCGGCGCGTCATCGAGTTTAATTCGTTACCAGGGCCCATAGTACAGTTCGCATGACATAACCTTAATACCAAAAACTGAGTTCGATTCCTGGTAGTGGATGCGCACTGCTTAAGAGTCCCAAATATAGGACGAAACGGCCATCCAGTGCTTTCTGGATTCTGTTGAGGTCGAATAAAAGCTCGATGAATTACGTATATATATATATATATATATATATATATATATATATATATATATATATATATATATAGGCCTGTTTGACAGATTGACAGAACTTCTAGACATCCGAATGCTTCTAGCCGAGACTGAAACCCGACCGATTTGATATGACACTGGTTTCTTACTCTTAAGCTATCTCCTTACGACAGAGAAAGAAAGATTTTAGCGTGCTATATACACAATATAAACAAACGCTACCATCCAAGATTGTTCAATTTATTGCTGAAGAACGATATATATCTATACAATTGAACCAATTGTCAGGTCCCAGGTAGAGAATTATTGTGTGGTGCTGTATGAAAATATGAAGATCAAAGAATTAAAATTCATGAGGTTATACAGGAAAGATAACGTTAACCCTATACTTGAAGAGATCAAGACTTTAGTGGCTGTAAAAAACATTCTAGCGTGAGATTGTTTCTCAAGGTAACGGTTCTAAGGCAAAAGCTGTTACGAAGCAGGCATTCTCACAGACTAAACTCGAAGCTGGTGGTAATGATTTGTGCATTCTAAATATAGAATTGAAATCCAATTTTTCTTCACTTTTACAAAAATTCACAATGTCATTTGAAATGCTGGGTTTGCCATATAGAAAAATGATTAACTATATGCTTAAAGAAATAGTCAAAACCGGTTTTCGCTAGTAGAGGTTAAATTGATTTCCTGACCAATGGAAGCGATCTGCAAGAACCAAAAGTACTTAGCGATCGAGTGCAAAACATATAGATGACTATAAATGACTTCGATCAGCGTCAGTCAGTCAGGTGGAAACAGCGAGATGACAAGCTAAACTGTAACGGGATAAGCTTCAAACACGACTCGGACGTAAGGTCTCGTTGCACAAGTTATATTTCTCCTTCTTTCTCGTGTTCTAATTACTTTTACTTATTCTTCTTCATTAAAGACATTCCTACCAAACAAACACTAATACATACTTATGAACGCAAAATCTCTTTCCAACAAATTACTACCACAAAGATACTATAACGTTTGATACTCTTAACTCATTACTTGTTTCTCACTAAACGTTAGCTACTACTTATTTTTGTTATTTCTTTTCTTTCAATACATTTCTATTATAACATGAAAAATATGTTTTTATTCTTCCACATTTTTCCACACATCCACACTAAGCCAACATTCTAACCAGCTACCAACTTTCTGAAGAAAACCTGCTGATTATGAAAACGAATAAATCTGTAAGTTGTAGAGAGTTCAGTTACATATCACACCAAGCCCAAGTTAATAAACGTTAACCATCTCCCTATAGCAACACTGGTGACACCCGATGTCCAAGGAACACGCACCCTATAGCTATTGACTCACTCTGGTATACGTGACATAGTGGTTTTCAGCTGCAAAAGTTAGATTTGTTGTAGCAAAGGAATGCATCACGTCAGAAAACATGCCAAAGAAAATCGTGACAGATTAACGAGAATCTCATGAAGGTTTGTCTGTGTAAAATGGATTTGCTGTTGTAATATAATTAATCGTCCACAAGGCCGCATGGTCGATCTGTAACACTTTGAAAAAAGGCGGGTTATAATTTGGTAGACCCAAACCAGATATTGATAGGGAACGTTCGATTTTTGCATTGATCTGGCCCTTGAGAATATATACTGTAGAAAGAGTCATACCTATTTTGAAGATTTGTGATTAGCACCATTCTTATGTCCTCACTCAATAGATTGAAAAGAAAAAGCCTGGCGGATTGAGGACATCATAATGCTGCCTTTACGAAACTTCGAAATCGGCATCCACATTAATTCTATTTTTGCTCTATTTCTATCTCGATATTAACCATTTTACTGCTTGACAACATACCTTCTTTTTATCAGTAAACAACTACAAACAATCTTGTATTGGGTAATGAACACCCGGATTAAAAGGGAGAATTTAATGCGGGATCTCCTGTCCACAAGATACAACACAAATCTAAGAAAAGACAACGCAATAAGAAATGTTTGTATAAAATTAGAAAATAGTATATTCAACAATATATATACAGAATAACAAAATGTATATTTTTTTATAATTTGTTTGATGTAAAAAATGTCTTTTGCATTTAAGCAAATGTAAGTTGAACATAAAATGTCTATGTTTCGCTGGTTGTAATTTAACAGTAGTAGAGTAATGTATGTTTCCTTCTTTTTTATGTGTCCGCCGCTAAGTAGGTGGAAAGAGGAAAGGATCGATATATTTAAGATGAAAAAGAGAGTGTGAGTGAGAAATAACCGAAGAAAGGGAAAAGGGTCAAATAGAGATAATAGTAAGTAGCTGGATGCGTGTGTAAAAAGATTAATCAGTTCAGTTAACTAATAAAGTCTGTGTTCTTTTTCTCCTTTCGTGCCGGCAAGAGATGTAAAAGTTTTATGAGCAGTTGAGGATATCTTGTTGTTGCTGTTTCTGTTGTTGTTGCTGTTTCCCTTTCCTTCTTCTTTTCTTTTGTATTGGTTCAGTCCGCGACAGACCTGTCTGTTGCTTATTTGATATTTCTGATCTATGCGACTTTTTGACTGTCTTGATCGGTTACAGAATGTGGCTTAAGTATTGAAATTTCTTGTGTGACCGGCTTCAGCAGGCATTTTCTTCCTTATGTGTGAAAAAAAAAAAACTGGAAGGCGTCATATATCAATTTTCGATATCCTATCCAATCAGGATCCAGCATATTACTTTTCACACTAACTTGGGGAACTTACCTTCGTCTCGTTTTTCCAAAATACTTTTAGTCGTTTGGATCCGATTTTGTGTGTGTGCAAATTTATTTTGTGTGTTTTAGTTTACTGTTAGATGATATCAGTTTTGTGTCTAGTCATATTTTTTTCTTTTCGAGTATCAAGATTCATTGGGATTTGTTTTTAAGTGCAGGGTACCCAAGTCCCACCCAATTCCCACCCTTGTTATTTAACACATAACTCGAGGGAAGCGGCGGATTTATACCTTTTCCAAGGGTACCAGTGCTTAAGTGAATGCAGGGTATTCAAATGGAATTCGAACTCGGCTCACCGATTTATCTTTTCGGGCTGATATCCACTGCACCATAACGCACATCCGTCACTAAACGCTTACAGCACCTGGTATTCCCAAGCGGTCGCCCCATCTAAGTACTGACAAGGCTCAACGTTGCTTAACTTCGGAATCGAACGTGAATATATATATATATATATATATATATATATATATATATATATATATGGGGGGGGAGGGAATAATATATATACATAGCGTTATGCACATATAGGTATTTTTCCTTTCTTTTTTGGTTTTCCCCGCAAATATTTATTTTTAATAATATTTATGGATTACCCAAATTTGAATGCATCTCCCAGAATTTTTGTCTTTAATTTAAAATTTTAATTTTTTTATTTTTCTTCTGTTTGTCAATTTATTTGATACACTTGATATATAAAATTACTACCATGACATTATAATATTGAACTACATGAACATCGACTAAAATCTCCTAAACAGTTAGTTTGTAATATGTACTTGATATTTGTGTAGTGCATGTAACACTGTGTCGTGCCACTGGTGTCAGATAATATATATATATATATATATATATATATATATATATATATATATATATAATTTTAGCTAGAAACAAAGATATATAAATATTTGCAAATTTACATAAAAACATTTTTTTTTCAATTTCGTTTTTTTTAATAATTTATCCCATATATCTGCATATGTCAGAACATAAAACATTTTTGACATTTTTCGGTTATCAGGAGCCATTATGAGTGATATCAAGCCAAAACATATTTTTTATATTCCTTTATGAGACGTGAAACAAACATTTGTGATCAGTTTGTTTTGTTCAGTTAGTAGAAAGATTCCCAAACAGTAGATTTAAACAAACAATCTTAAAAATAATTTTCGTTGGTTTTTAACATACTGAATAAATATAAATTGTTGCTTGTAAATTTCCCTTATTTGAATATAGTTTCTCCTGCTTCAATGTCCAGTGTAACCACCCAAAGACAGTGCATAATCAAGTTGTACTTGTAAGGTATATGGCTCTTTAAACTGGATAAACATTTGAAACCTCTGGCAAAACCATGAAAAATATGAGAAAAATACATTTTCTAGTCTACCTAGATATTTTTCTGAATACCTGCGTGTCTTCTCGACACACCTGATAGCATGGAAACTTTTCCACACATGTGATATGAATTCGTAATATTTTATGTTATTTTGTATTTGGTTTGTGAACTGGGACGATGATGCAGCTCGTAATGTTTTGTTTTTTTTTAACCTGTAATTTGAGAACTTAACGTGTAGCTATTTATATCTTGTAAGGTGCTCGATGCTCTTTCTACGTAAAACTAATGATCACTTTCTTGAACAAATAGTCACTTGTGAAGAAAATAAGATACTTTATGGTAATCGTAAATAAGATTAATAGCAGGATAGTGATGAGGCCACCAAACATTCAGTCAGTCAGTTAAGTGCCATAGGTGATACGTGCTTTGGTTTATCATGTCTCTTTTGAGACATGACTGACTAGGCAGAAGATTATCCCGCAGTAGGTTGCCATTGCTTTCTGCAGTAGACCGGTTGCCAGCAAAGGCTATAGTACCCAATCTATCCTATAATTTAATCCATAACTGGAGGGAAGAGACAGATTAATACCTTTTCTAAGGTTATTTGTGCGTAAGTGAATACGAGGAATTCAACTGGAACTCAAACTCGGCTCCCTGATTCGTCCTTCCGCGTCGGTATCCACTGCAAAACAACGCATATTTTCCCAATCATTACCTAAAGCCAAATTTACTTCACAAAATATTATTATGACTGGCTGGTGGTCTGTACCCGGTGCTGTCTATCTCAGCTTTCTGGAAGCTAATCAGAGGATTGATACAGAGATTTAATGCAACCAACTTGCTGAAATGCATGCATATGTGTAAAAAATTGTAACTTCATTGGAAAATCAACCTGGTCTAATTCTATTCTACGTTAATGAACGGCTACATGTTACAAAAAGGACGTTGCAAAAACTCACAGACTTGGGCTACGAAAGTTTACCACATCCTTCATATTCTCCTGAACTGATTACGATGTTTTTAGAACTTAAGCACATTTTTAAATGGTAAAACACTCAGGTTTAAAACAGGGGTAGAATCAGATTTTAAAGACATTGTTGCATCACAGCCAAAAACTTCTTTTTATTAACGAAGAATAAGTAATCTCGTCAATTGATAACAGAGGTGAAGCGATGCTCAAAGCTCGAATCTTAACTAATTTCAACTTTCTGCAGTACATTATTTAAGAATAAAATCATCTTTGTGAAATCGGCCATTAATTTTGTAACAACTTATATGAACTGATTTGTTTGAACTTTATTTTTAATCGATACTAGTATTTGAGTAGATGTTCTGTTTTATTCCAACAGTATATTTATCTGTCTGATTATTTACGATAAATTTTGTTAGGAAAATGTGTGGCATTCGACAGGATTTCAATATGTCGGTTATTAAACCATTTCGTTAATCTTCGGGATTTTCCGTAACAACTTATATGTTTTCCGACAGGGTTCGAACTTTGACGGTTCCTTATAGAAAAACAATTTTAAGGCTAATTGAAATTTCCTTGACATTGAACATTCAGAAGCCGTTTAGTTAAAAATATATCTAATTAAACGGTGGTCTATTCTATAACGAGGTTTCTAAATTCTACCCCTCCGTAATTCACAATGCTAAAGATGAGCTTTTGTAGATATAGTGAGCGTGAAGATAGACACAGCATAGTGAAAGAAAATTTCACGTCACAAAAATGTTTGAAATCGTAAGATCTCCATTGTTGTGAGACTGAATGTCAGGATTTATAATTGATTCCTACGTCCACACCTACTCTGTCTTTATCGCTATTATTCCCCTCCCTTTTGTCCTGGTCTCTTTCATCATCTTTCTCTACCTTTATATATATACGTGTATATATATACTTAGACGGATATCCGTATTTGAGGATACCCATCTACGAGGGCTGCTAGCTAATTTCTATTTCAGACTCCTTCTCATGCACACGTTTTGGTTCAACATTCACAGAGCCCACCTGTTGTTTGTACTGCAACTATGCTGAGCGGATCTTAGTTATTGGGAGGGAGCTCGTTATCTAGCGTGAATAAAGTTTGACCAATGCCAGGACAATCAAACCCTCGGTCACAATGGCATGTGATTCCAGCTAGCACAAGAAATGGGAGCTGTGTACCCAATTTCGCTCAGAAGGCTAGTGTCAACTCGTGGTTTGATTTCCAGAAGTGCCGCACGATGGGATCACCACCTTCTGTAAAATGGACAATCATGAGATTCGAACTCAGGTTACAGGGTCATAAACTGAACATTCTAATCACTCAGGTAGCGCCAGCCATATATATTTTGTGTTCTCGTATGTATGTGTGTGTCTATGGAAAAAAGATTGGTTATATAAAAACTACATATATATACACAGACGTCTTTCTGAATCTGTGCGTGTCCGCATAGATAGATTTAGAAAAGAATACGTCTACATTTAAATATTAACACAGAATATTTTATATAAATGTCGGATTATAATCGATAAAACGGATGTTAATCCAAGTAAAATTAGGAATTCAATGAAAAATGAAAACAGAAAATTTGAATGTAAACTTAACAATAATAAAACCAAAAACAGAAAATGAATGTGAGCTCCGAAATAGGAATAGAGATGATAAAAAAAACAAAACTTTGGGATTCACCTCAAAATATAATGATTTCAAAATATACAAGAATTGTAGAAGATTATGTACTTAGAAATATCAGAAAGCGAATTACGTGAAATCGAAAACACAAACAAAAACAATGGAAGCACAAAAAGGAAATAACTGAAGAAGCTGAAGAGAAATTTTCCATTGCTAAAGCTAAAAAATAATAACAGATATTCGTATAGAAATATTGGGTTGTCCTGAAAGTTCATGCCGAGTTTTAAGGGAAATTAAAACGCAAAACTAAATTATGTCATTAAATATTTATTCAAGTAATTATCAAACATTTTGTTGCACAACCATTCTCTATATTTCCTTCATCTATAATGATACGGTTTGCCCAGAATTTTAGTGGCTTCTTGGCAAAAAAAAACAAAAAAAAAACACACACCCATTATTATGTTTTCTGTATTATCTCCGTTATTAAATTCTTTGCTATTAATATTATTTTCTAAAGAGAATAATAAATGAAATTACAAAGGAACACTCTCTGGTGAATAAAACGGATTGACTACCATATCGAATCCAATTTGCAATAATTCTTACCGGGTCGCCAAATAAACGGGAGGACTGGCATTATCCAAATTGAAAACAAGACATTCCCTGTTCGCAAATTCAAAACCTTTTTTCTTGAATTGTTGCGTTTAATTTATCCGTTTAATAGTTGCGAGCAGTTAGTCAGTTAAGTATCATACGTGATACACGCTTAGGCCATCATTTCTCGAAAGAGACACGACTGACTGGACAAGAAGATTATCTCGCAGTAGGTTGACATTACTACCTGCGGTAGACTGCTTGCCCACCAAGAACCCAATCTGTCCTGTTATGTAACCCATAACTGGAGGGAAGAGAATGATTAATACGGTTCCCAAAGGTATTTGTGCGTAAGTGAATGCAAGGAATTCAATTGAAATTTGAACTCGGTTCACCGATTTCTCCATCCAAGCCGATATTCCCTAAACCACAACGCACATCTTGATCACTTGGCAGAAGTTAATAGTAAAGGATGCCATTCCAATTCAACCAGATGTGCAGCACAACTTTCTTACTATGAAGACCGGCATTTGACGTGGTGAAATTTAGCACATGTCGCTTACCCCAGGATATTTTTCGTTGAATATTGTTATAAATGATGTATTTTTTATCACTTCTCATAATTTGCTTAAAAAAGGGTCCATGATCTTTGAATTTATGCAGCAAATCACAGATAAAAATGTGACCTAAAAGATTATTTTCACTCAGTTCATAGAGTCTGAATACACAAACAGCGTGTTTCACATAAAATAAAACTATCGAATCTTAAATAGAATTAAACGACGTTACAGAGATTACTGAAATCATAGCAATGCTGCCATGTTGTAAAAACCAGCTTAGAAAAGATTTATCATAATCAATTCACAGAAAACTGAGAAATCCAAAGTTTTGCTACCAAGATAGTAACGGGGTTCGAGTATAGGCAGGGATTTCGTATTATAAAATCATCCAAAAGTAACATTCCAAAAAGGGAGAATTATAGAAACACACTCAAAAGATTAAGATTCTATCACAAATATTAAGGAACAAGATTAAGAAGTATATAACTAGAAAGAACTTCTCGAACGAGATGGAATGTGGTATTAGTAAATAAGAAGAATGCAATAAAAGAATACAAGAGACGTGTACATCTGTAACTTAATAGCGATTTGAATAAAAATAACTTAATATCAGTCATAAAATCCTTGGCTGCAACAATAGTGCAATACAGTTTCAATATTCTTAACTAGAATATAGTTAACATTGCACTAATGTATACCAAAGCGAGAAACTTCACTTTCTACTGTATGAATAATCTCATTGCTGATGTTGATAGTCTGTATGTTCCAAGACCCGAATGAGGCAGAGGATTAGTTCAACTAGAACTTTCTTACAAAACTACAAGAATCAGCCTTCAAAGATACCTGAAAACTACAGCGAGATAGATGATGATGTGTGTCAAAGAACATGAACATGAAAGAAATAAGAAGCTGTATTTACTTATAAAGGAAGCCAATAAAATCAAAATGGAGATTTAAGTATCTAAAACATGGTATAATAAGAAAGAAAGGGCAAATTCAATCTGACACAGAAATGATGCCAAAATAACTTTCTTTACTGTCAATATTTTGAATATCGCAAATAAGTTGTCAAACCCTGCATAGATCAGTGGCTACAGTGTGCGATGTTAAAAGCTAAAAATTGTAGTTTTGATTTTTACTGCACAGGACTAAAACTTACTAATTAGAAATAACCAAACACATGCACTTAAAAACTTTGTTTAAGCAATATTCTGATTCTGTGATAAATATCTAGAATATCAGTTAACCATCGTTTAAATGGATTTTTGCTATATAAACTTTCCTTTTGTTTTAGAAATATTTTTTTATTCATACCATCTTTACCAAAGAAAACAAATTGTATTTTGTAGAAAAACTCCTGTTCATTTTGCATGTCTATATGCTGCATGATTAATGTTAGCAAAATCTTCAATTGGAGTAGATAGATCTATCTATTGCCCGGTTCACACTCCACCCACGTCTATTGAACAGGTTAAGAGGCTCATCCCTTGTTCCCTGTTTAGGATGTGGTTTCCGGTTTTCTCTTTTCCAATATTTTCACTATTACGTAGCCCCCTGCACATTAGTGGCGTTACCGCCTTGCTCGGGGTGATACGATTAAAAAAAATCTTTTATCAGGTTGAACGGGATTTACACCCATTGAATATTGAAAACCCGACATGGCCAATATCTGCATTGAAAAGTCTGCAGCCTGTACAGGAGGTAAAGTACAACAAATTATTAGGACCACCACCCAGACCCAGTAACAGATAAAACCTGTAAAAATTACATTGTACTTTACAATACGCACAGATAGAACAATCATGTCAAATTGCATAGACATCGTGATCAGAGGCCACAGAAAAGAAAATATATTTTATTAGCAGTATAGCCCGGCGTTGCTCGTGTGTAATGAAAGATTTAAAACTAATCCATGGTCCTGGAGCTCAGACACTTTGGACGTTGACACGAAAGTCTAAAAAGCAATAGTAGTTTCCAGTTAAAGCGAAACCGTAGACTGGAAGAAAAATGAATGGATGTAAGTTAAATTTTGATTTCCTGGTATCGATATCAAATAAGATTTTGCATCGTAAACTGAATTTTGAAGGCTAAATGAGTCCTCTGAGTAAATGGTATCATGACTGAGACTAAGAACTACAATTATACTTACTTAGAGCCAAACTCGAAGCCAAAACTAAAATAAAAGGCCTGAAAAAATGCAGAGATAAAGGCATATAAACAGGCACACACAAAACATCTTGCCTTATATATATATATATTATCGATTTTCTGCACTATTGTAAGAACTGCAACCTTGAAACCTCTGAATATCGTTTCTTATGTCTTTGTCTATGAGTGTATCAAATTTGTTTAAAATCATACCACTCCTTCTATAACCCGATTTTTTCGAATATCGATTCTCGATATTTATCGGGGCTACCGCGACAAAAAAACCTAGCTAAGAATACTCGCAGACGCTTATAGTACAACTGTGTAAATTTCCAATAAAATCGGTTCAGCCGTTTTGGAGTCTATAGGTAACGGATACACACACACAGATACACACAGAGACAAAGTTTCATTTATAAATAAGTTTAGGTTATTAACATTTCACTTCCTGGGGATTGTAATGTCATCTTTGAAGATCTTCAAACAAACTATCAAAATATAAGGACCTTGAAACTGAAGTCTGAAATATGTGGTATATAGAGCTCTCAGGTTGACTGGGAAAGATAACAAAAGACTCATTGAAGTGATTATGAATGCGCAAACTTTAAAGAAATTCACAAAGTGCAGCCTACTTTTTACGACGGAATTTTTCTTTGTAAAATTTGTGTATTTCACGGTTGAATTTTATTCCTAGAAACATTCTCAGTGAAGGGTGTCATTATGACATTTCTGACTTTAGTTCTCTCGTTCAGATCCCGAAAGAAGAGTATACACAGAAATCAATGGAAATAATAATAATAATAATAATAATAATAATAATAATAATAATATGGAAAGTATGTAAAAAAAAATACTGGTATGAACATCACCAAGCACCGGTTACAGAAATAGATGTCACCATTCTATGGGATTACCCATCTACATAGACAGAAGAATTGAAGCAAATAGGCCGAACATTATTGATAAAAACCAGAAAGAAAAGAATGACTATTAATTGATATAGCTTGTCCAGAACATTGTAACATAGCAACGAAGGACATCGAAAAACTATCAAAATATTAAAACCTGGAAATTGAAGTAGAAAAAAAATTGAAATTGAAAATAAAGATAGTAATATTAGATGCACTTGGAATGATAAAAAATGGAACAAAATAACACATTGAAAGAATTCCTGGAAACCACCCATGTCTATTGAACAGGTTAAGAGGCTCATCCCTTGTTCCCTGTGTAGGATATGGTTTCCAGCTTTCTCTTTTCCGATCTTTTCACTATTATGTAGCCCCCTGCACATCAGTGGCGTTACCGCCTTGCTCGGGGTGATACGATTAAAAAAAACCCACAGCTGATATGATATACAAAAAATTGTCTTGTTCAGTATAGCTCACACACTAAAGAGAACTCTGAACGCGAGGGATGTTATGGGAGATAGAAAGAAACATGAAATAGAGCCATAACAACACACCACAATCTGCCTTAGGTTTTTCTGCATACTTAGTAGGTAGTGTGCCCATAGCAGAATTCGAATTATGATGAAAAAATGACACAACAATAATAATACCGTAATACGTGTAATATTAACATGTAAGCAATATATTTTCATAACCTTTTCAAATGTAAGGATCTGTAAATAAAAATTACACGGCTATGAAGATAACTGAATCTTACATTCTGAATATTAATGCATGTAATGGACGTGTTCTTGTGGTGCACTGGGTATCGGTTCGGAACGAGAAATCAGAAAAGCGATTTCAAATTCCCGGTGAATTCTTTGCATTCATTCACGTGCAAATACCCTTGCGAAAGGTGTTAATCCGTGTTTTCCCTCCAGCTAGGGGTTAAAAAGCAGGACAAATTGGGTTTTATTGTCTTAGTTGGCAATTCGTTTACCGCAGCAATTAATGGCAAACTAGTATGAGAAAATCTGCCTAGTCAGTCATGTATTTTTCGAGACATGATCGCCCAACTGTCTATCACGAATGACACTGAACGAACCGACTAAATGCATGTTTTTGCTAACGAATAATTATCATATATTTCTAAAATTAAATATCAGCACCTTCACAAACTAACGAACTCACTAGTGAAACGTACAATAAAACATTATATAAGATCTTAAATGATAATTATAATACGCCTGCTATTAGATCTGTATTTGGGTGCCAATATTTTAATGTCTAATTAGACTCTTCTACTATTATAGTTTCTTTTCTCGCACCTCCAGCCTGTGGAACTCTTTTTCCTTTATTTGCTTCTATAAAAGCTACAAGATTAAGTGCAACGTCAATTGCCGTATTTTATCGCTTTGAATTCCTTCCATCTCTTATCCTTTTTAAACACTCGCTGTACAATGTTTTTCTCTCAGTGTAACCTTAAAACGAATGACGGTATCGCCTTGCATGTATTAAAATAATTCTAAAAAATAACACATCCTGGGAGGACAAATCTAGGAAACACACCAAGTAGTATCTAAGATTATCTCTTTTGTGTCTGAGGGAATCGAGACTGGTTCCAGAAATCATATTGCTGCGCAGGTTGCGTTGTTGACACCTGATACCATTACTAGTGCACAGGTAGTTGCACTGCTTTGAACTGTTCTTATACCGAGGGAAATGCTGCGTCTTTTGGTTGCGGCTCATATATTAGATATGATCATGATCTCAGGTTCGAAACAGCGAAATATCTTAGAGGATATTAGATCAAAGAAATTAATTCAAATCATAAAAATGTGCTTTCTTATTGAGAAGGCAGTCCTTGCGCGTTGTTTTAAATCTTTTAATATATTCAGATTGACTGTCAAAATAAAGAGATCTTAATGTATATATCTCAAAATTGTGGCAAATCGATAAATCTAGTTGTCATTAGAGCAATCGGTTTGAATGAAAAATGTGCTAAATGACTTATTGAAGGGATTTTTGGTGGTCCATGCCTGAAAGAAATGCAAAAACTTAGACTAATAATTACGGCTCGCGAATTATTCAGAGCTTTATCTGTGTAATCTGTGTTTGATTTTATATTGTTCCTTTTATTTGTAACAAAATTGCGCAGTGGAAAATATCATGAAGCCAATTTTGAACCTCTTGGGTCTCTTGTTGTGACCCGAAAGGAAATGTGCCTAAAACACAAATAATAATAATAATAATAATAACGAGATTGTAATTACAACGAGAATAACGTGTTTTTCTGAGGCTCCTGAAAACGTACCGTTTTTTTCTAATGAAATTTTGTTTTACTATTTTAAACGTAAACATTAATTTTTAATATTTAATTTTACTATTTTAAACGTAAACGTAATTTTTTCTTCGTATATAATTTAAATTGTATGATTCTTCCTTAAATGATCCTAATAGATTTATTAACTAGTTTTCTAAAATAAAACAAGACAGAAAAAAATACGATGAAAAACACTAAAAACAGTTTGATAAAATTTCTACGATATCCTTTCTTAGAGAAAATACGTAATAATTTATTTTTATTTATTCATTCATTTTATATATTTATTTATTTTTCGATAACCTTATTCTCGTCGGATGTAATGAAAGAATAACACTAACAGAATACAGTGGGCGAACATATTATTTTTAAATTTTACGGTAGTAAACTCAAACGTATGTCCACTTTTTCTTTTCTATTAAATTTTGAATTTTTTAAAAATTTTATCTTAACAATTATTTTTATTGCAAGGACTAGTGATGGTAGCAACAATTTTTGTTCTTTTAACAATACTCTCTAAGAGTAGTGATGTTTTTTTTTCGTTGAACGGCCGTTACGTCCAAGTTTGTTTTTTTTCAACCAGCGTCTCTCTTTTAATTTTTTTCTCTATATGAAATTCTGTTTTAATATAAACATGAACTTTTTTTTAGATATTATCGAATTTTTTTAACATAAACATGAATTTTTTTTAACATAAACATAAATCTTTTTTTCTTAACATAAACATGAATTTTTCTTCATATATTATTTAATTTTATTGAATTTTTTTTAATATGAAATTCTGTTTTACTATTTTAATGCATCTGTTTGTTCATGATGGATTCTGTATGATCCTAATAAATAAAATCATCAGTTTCATATTTCCTTAAGCTGTCGATCGATATTTCGTAATATTTTTTAAACTATTATAATTTTCTTAAAAATAAAAAGCAAAAACAAAACAACAGGAAAATAAATTAAATACGATGAAAAACGATTTCTACGATATTCTTTTATAAAAAGACTACGTATTTATTCATATATTTAACTTTTATTTATTTATTGATTTAATTTACTTATTTAATTTATCTTGTTCTGATAACCCTATTTTCGATCAACGGCTTTATTGAAAAAATAAATGAATATACAGTGGACGAACAAATTATTACATTTTTATTTTAAATCTCACAGCACTAATAAACTTAAACGTATGTCAACTTTTTTTTCCATTAATTTTTGTTTTTTACAAGGACTAGTGATAGTAACAACAATTTCATTTATTTATTTTTTTTAAACAAAATACTTTATTGTTGTGATGTTTTGTTTCGTTGAGGCGTTGCTACGCCAAAGACAGAAAAATTGAGCAAATAAACCAGAAAGAGAAAATTTGTCTATTAATTGATATGGTTTGTCCACCGGATTGTAACATAGCAACCAAGGAATTTGAAAAACTGTCAAAATATAAAGACCTGGAAATTGAAATAGAAAAAATGTGGAGATTGAAAACAAGAGTTGTGCCAGTGATAGTAGGTGCACTTGGAATCATAAAAAATGGAACAAAGCAACACATTGAAAGAATCGCTGAAAACCCCAGCTTAAGAGATCTACAAAAAATTGTCATATTAAGTACAGCCAACACACTAAGGAAAAACCTTGTCTATGTAACGCTAGGGATGATAGGAAAGAAAGAAAAAACATGAACTGGAGCCATAGCAACACGCCACGACCTGCCTTAGGTCTTCCCGCAGACTTGATTGATAGTGCGACCATAGCAGAAATCAAAATTTGAATAATAATAATAATAATAATAATAATAATAAACGAGAATAACTAGCCACACTGATTTTGCAATTTGATATGGCAACATTGCAATACAGGAATGGAGTGTTAATGCTATTGTGTGGATTGGCTCATTGGGATCAATCCCATAAAATATATAAAAATTCTTTAAGCATCTGTCTGTAAAATGCCATCTCGGAATCTTACAAAAATCAACGTTTTTAAGCACTGCCCGTATTTTGAGAAAAGGTTTGTCTGTTTGAAATCATTGTTTTGGTTTTAAAGATAACTAAATGTAAGCGATATATTTTTTAAAATTGTGTGACAAAAAATTCAGCTTGTTCCTTCGTTACTTAGCACGTACGTTAGAGTCTGATAATACTCATCATAGACTATTATTAGTTTTCATCGTGAGGAAAGACGGAAATACCAAAATGAAGACAGAAAGAAAGAAACGAAAAATGAGAAGAAAAAGGAAACGTTAATGTTCTCAAATGTTAAATGTCAGATTCAGGGAAATGAAAAAATATTAAAACTATTTATATTGTTCTGACTGCTGTCCTCATCTTTGTTGATATATTAATGACATGTGACATAACATATGGATTAGTGTATAAAACGTTGGTTGGATCAAGTGACTTGACCCAAAGAGTTGTGTGTTCAATACCGTGCTACAGCAAAGATTAACAAAAAAGAAAAAAAACTTGGAGAGTTGAAGTAGAAGTTGATAACTCATTCTGAGGGAGCTAGAAGAAGCGTGGCAAAAGAACAATCTACCCTGGAGAATAAAAACGAAGATTCGGTCCAAATTGCAATTACCCGAAGATAAACATAATCAAAGACAATTATTACGAAATCTTGCGGAATTATTATTAACTTTAATTTTCAAAATTGTTTGATATAAGAATGCTCATAAATATACGACAGAATAGCCGAAGAGTCCAGGCAACCTATGGTTGATGTCAAGTAACAATTCAATGTTTCAAATCAATTCAATATTTCCCTTCAGTTAACCTTTGGTCTTTTTACTAAGGTACCAGGATAGAAGCCTAGGCCCACATGACCCAACGCCACTGTCACCACAAGAGCCCTCTCCTGTATAAACTCCTCTGTAATACCCAGTTTAATCCTTGCACTCGATTTCTTTCCAGTTTAGACCTCAATGTCTGCTGCTACCGTTTTTGTCCCCCAGTATACTGTAGTAATTCTCTTGTCCAAGGAAGGAAAAAAAACAAGAACACTTATCTTGAAAGAGTAATTTAAAAAAGTTATTCAAATACATTCAGACTGATGACATCATACAACTCAATTGTGGGGGGTACGTTAAAAGATTTAAGGGTTGATCATTTTTAGTGAGTAGTGAATATGATCGTTACCGATTAACCGTAGCTTTCAAGATTTGTGCTGAAACTAATATAAAATATTTGCAGTATTAAACGGTTACTGATTACATAGCTTTTTAGTATTAGTGCACAAAAAGAAACAGAAATGCAAAAGCTGGTTTTGAGATACATCTGGAGGAAAAAGATTTGGAAAATACAAAGACAATTCAAATTACAGTAAGCGTTACAAATAAAAATACAGCTAATTTATACGTGGTTGCAAGAAGATAGTGGTGCAGAAAAATTGTCGCAGAAATTTGCCATAAATCGACTTCTATGTAGGGAATATTTTTGTCACATCTGACCTGATGTTTCTGCATTATATTTACAGATTATTAATAAAATCGTAAGAGTATTTGTAATATTATCGGTCCTGATATGGTAATTCGGTTTCAGTCACATTCTTACCGTCATAACATATCTTTATTGTACCATCTCTGTACATTTATACGTGGTAGATATTCTGATGAGCTTTACACTTTCATGCTCCTCCACTTTTAGGATGTGCGTTATGGTTCAGTGGATATCGGATCGGAATGAAAAAGCGGAGAGCCGAGTTCGAATTCTATTTGTATTCCTTGCATATACTTACGCGCGAATATCCTTGGGAAAGGTATTAACCCGTTTCTTCCCTCCATTTATGGATTAAATAACAGGACACATTGGGTTCTATAGCCTTGGTTGACAACTAGTCTACCGCAAAAAGTAATGGCAACCTACTGCAGGATAATCTTCTGCCCAGTCAGTCATGTCTCTTTCTAGACATGATCGTCCAAGCGTGTATCACGTATGGCACTTAACTAACTAGTTTGGTGGCAAGATCTATTCATTATACAATCCAAATATCTAGATGTAACCTTAATTTTTATGCTAGAACTTTATTCTCTGATACTACTCTCCTTGAGAAGTCTGTTTCAGCTTTTTGCTTTCTAGTCAAATTTTGATCTTCTAAAGTTTAAATGCATTGTCAATCATTAACTTCTGTCTCGTAATTCTTGTTTTTTTTTATTGTCGTATCAACTTAATAATAGTTTTCTTTGCGTTTCTACACTCATCAAGTAGCTTTCTGACCTTTCTTGTGGTGAAATGATAAATACGATCTTTATGATAATGTAGCAAGCATCCATTACATACACACAACGTTATTGTTTCAACTTCACAGAATATTATCACTTTATTGTCTTCTAACATCACTATTTACATTTGTTTATGTTCTGTCCAAAACCTCTCGAATGACTGTGAAATATTGCCGGAGTTTGAAGCACAGGAGAGATATTCAGTATAGAATTTCCACTCGATCCTGTTTGCCTGCAGAATGCGATATTTCTGTGAAATCATATGCTTTTGAACCGGAAAGTCGTTTTACAAGCTTTATCTACTTGCTATAAATGTTGTCTCACTTAGATAGAGAATATTTGGTATAATTGATCTTTTATGTATCTTTAGATAATTGACAATCGGAACGTATTATACGTCCGCAAGTTGCGTATGTCCAGTTTCTTTTTTGTATCTTACTCATTATGCCATTGCCGTTTACGTCTTTTGTGTTCAAGATTTCTTTCTTAAAAGTTATACAGGCTTCCTTCTGAAAATTGTTTTCAGTCCTCCATTCTTTAAACTGTGTTCTCTGAACAACAAAAACAAAGAAAATGGCTTCGCCGTCCCAATCTTTTTGGATTAGAGTGTATATCCACCCAGATCTTCACATTTATGAATTTGATAATTTTGAAATCCTACGGTATAGAATTCGAAACATGAATGAGTTAGGCCAACCCACGGATTCTTATTTCCAAAACCAAAATTAATGATTTCATGCTGTTTATTACGTCTTAAAACCCCATAAGTAACTGATATATCCCGGAAATATATATATATATATATATATATATATATATATATATAAAGAGAGAGAGAGTGAGAGAGAGAGAGAGAGAGAGAGATGATAGAGAGAAAGGTGTGACTTTTTAACCCTGGGTTTCACGCTCTTGCGATCGTCAGACAAACTCTGACAAGACCGTGAAACCCAGGGTTACAGACTCACACATTTCTCTATGAATATGTCTGCTCTATCACTGATATTGAGCGCTTTTAAATAAGTACCACGCATATATAATATGTAAGCAATATAATATATATAATATATATAACGAATTGCATATACATATATATATATATATATATATATATATATATATATATATATATATATATATATATAATTCTAGGTAGTTAAGTGGTTTAGGCAAATGTAACCGGGTAAAACAATCTAGTACGTAGACGTAACAGACGGTACTCGTCGTATGCAGTATCCTGAGACGTAGGCGTAATCAATAGTAGGAAATCAATAGCTGTAGATCTCTAGTCGAAGAATAGATCTCTAGTCGAAGACTAGATCTCTGGATCTCTGGACGTCCTCGCCTTAGTCTATATTTATGACTGACACTAGCCAGTCACATTCCAGTGAGGGGGAAGCAAGGTGTAACCTATTTTTTACCTAATAATTACATCAGTAACCTTCAAACAATTCCACATTAAGTATAACATAGTCTTCCGACAGTAACCTGATTATATGGAAGTACAGTTTTATGGTTGCGAATGAGCTCACTAGCTGACCTGCTTATATTCATACAAATGTTCTACGAAATGTTTTGCTGGATATCATACTGTTAGCCGGGGGGTGGTTTTGTGTTCACGTTTGTGTTAGAGGAGGCTTGCCTTCGAGAAGCACACCTACCCACATTCATCTCATGAAAAAGAATCATTATTGTGGTTCTCGGGAAGAAGTTGACGTCTCCCACGTATTTAACAGTTTCAGATCGGCGGCAGCATTTCTGTTGTCCTTAAATTCTTCACTGCCAATGATGATCTACGTCTGTCTCATGCAGACTTTACATACATATATGGAGCGAAGATGAAAATAAACACCAATAAAGTCGATCATCAAATGACAAAAATGATTTCCGAATCGGATCATCTAATCATCGTTCAGGCTAATAAACGAATACTTTGAAAATAAGTATTTGACATTTTATAATCAAAGTCCCCAGACTAGACGAGACAGTAAGAAAATGGAGTGGTAACAAACTGCAACAATTTTCACAACACCAGTGGTTAATAGATATTTCATTACTCATTCACACGTCTTACTCATTAAGCAACATGACACACGCAATCATCCACACCAAGTTACGTGACACTTACACTTTCGTAATCTCTTTCTCCATTGTCTCTCATTTTAACACACAAGCGAAGAAATCACATCTTTTTAAGTAAATACAAACTAGGAAATCTAACCCTCGTACAGATTTTGAAATTTTGTAAAAACTCAACAATACAAATATGTTATATATTTTATATATTTCAAAACATTTCTCCCAATCTTTTCGTGGATTGATTCAAATTTGCTACACGTACATATATTTATACATACAAGCATCGTAGTCGATGCAACAGTTGAACCTTAAACGCTGAATTCAAAAGAAAATTGCGACTTACCTCATAGGGGTCGAAAAATTGACTGTAAACAATGAATTAAAATTTGATAAAAATGTATTATAAATTTCTAAACAATTCGGGGCTTTTCTAATTTGTTATAGTCACTGAGAAAATGTAATCCAGTTTTGAGGTATGAAACAATTCTTTTTTATTCTGTCAGTTGTCATTATATGTTTTGCTGATGAACTTATGACCTGGATCCAATTTAACAAACCTAACACGCTAACTTTAAAAAAATATATATTTGTCTGTGCATTTATTTATTTATTCCATGTTCAATTTTAGAATAAAACTGAATGTAAGATACGTTGTGCTATAGATGAAAAATAAAATTAACTATAAACGGAGGACATAAAAAAGATATCGACCTTAGCCTTCTGTTGTTCTATTTCCGAACACGGCTAATTACAAAATCACGTAGCTTTTCTGAAATAATTTCAGCTATTGTTATATTTTCAAGCAGTTACATGGCCGCTGGTGTTAGTGCTCCTGGTGAATAGGTGTTTTTTTTTTTCATCTTTATCGCAATACAATCTCTAGGGCGATTTCTAACAACGGTTAAATAATGCCTATTTACCCGTGAGGAAAAGAACAATTTGTCTTCGAGCCAACACAAAAATCGACGTTTTCCGAAAGAAAATATAATTCTCAAGCTTTAGACAAATTGTGACATGGATTTTAAGGAATTCAGAAAATTACCTCACGTTCTAATCATCTTCCGAGTTTGATATTATTCGTCTTCTTCAAGCGCCGTGTTCTTAGTTATTTTTGTCCAAAACCCACTACGCCATCCATTTTCTCCGGCCTATCAAATATGTCTCGCACTGGTTTCCTTTGTCTCTCTTTCTTTCTATCTGTCTTGTGAATATTAGATTCCTTGAGTCCACCTTCGTCATTACATTTCACAGGAACAGAGCTGAGACTTTATGTAAAGTATGAGTTTTCCTCTCGCTTGCATCCTCTCCAACACCTCGTCGTTGCTCACGGGCTCATTCAATGTTATTCTCAGCAGCCTTCTGTAGAGCCATATTAATGCTGCCTCAACCCTATATTCTATTTTTGAGGAAATCGTCCAACATTCACTACCATATAGTAAGACAGATATCACATCAGTCCAGCACACTTTCTCTTGATTCCAATGACGTATTTATTTCTCTCATTACTCAAGTTAGTTTTTGAAATGCGTCCTTGGCCACACTAATTCGTTTTCAGATCTCAACGTCGGACTTTCTATCTTCTATCAGAACGCTTCCCAGGTATGTAAAGATCTTTAATTGTGTTATTTTAGTGTCTACAACCTGTAGCTGGTATCTTGGGGTCTTCTTTTGCTGGTGAGAATACGCTCAGTTTTCTTGAAGTTTATGCTAATTTATTTTCTAGATTTTTTGCTACCTTCTGAAGGAGGTTCTGCATTCTCTTTTCTATATCAGCACCGCTCACCCGCGTATCTTATATTGTTGAGATTGTAGCCGCCAACGACGAACCATGGTAAAGTTTTTATTTCTCTCAGAATTGTTTCACTTTATAAGTTGAATAAATCTTTTGAGAACACACATCCTTGCTTTACGCCCCTTTCAATTTTGGTATATCTGCTGAATATGTTTCCTATCCGTACGGAAGAGGTTTGCTGCGAATATAGGTTCTTGATTATTTTAAGGTTTTTTCCGAAGATATCACGGTTGTCGAGCATCTCGAAAAATATTTGTGGCGTATTTGTCAAGTGCTTTTGCCTAGTCTATAATGCACATATGAAGGTCCATCTGTATTTGTATTGCTCTATCCGATAGCAATCTGAGCATAAATATTGCATTCCTCGTTCAGGTATCTTTTATAAACCCACACTGTTCTTATTCTATCGTTGGGCTGATTCTGCTGAGCGCACTGACTTTTGTTATGTGCTCCTTAATAAGATGATTGTTAAGTGGAGTTCACATTTCTTAGCACCGACCTTTTTGGGTCCTGCTACAAACATTGATTTACTTAAGTCATCTTCTTATGTTGATACTCTTATAGATTTCATTTATTTTTTTGTAATCCTTTCTACGCTAAATACGTCTAAGGACATCAGTATGTCTATTACAATACTGTCGGGTTTTGCTGTTTTTCTGTTCGATTTGGTCAGTGTTGAATCCGTTTCGGTTTTTAATATTTCTGATCCATCCTTGTTTCTGTGTATTTCCCGTTGCTCTCTCTCTCTCTCTTTCTCTCTCTCTTTCTCTCTCTCTATCTATCCCCCTCTCTCTCTCTCGTCGTGAAAGTGATGTCCTATATGCTCGTTTTATATCTGAAGAATTCTTTCTTTTTCTAATATAAAGTGTTCCATCCTTTACTTTTATGTATCCTGTTGTTTACCAGGTCTATTTTCCTGTTAGTAACTTTACTGTTTTGTGCATAACTCTTTTATTTGTCATGCTCAGTCTCTCTGATTCAGTGATTTTATTTTTCGTTGAACCATTTTCTTTAAGGCTGTCTAAAGCTGCTCCGTATTTCTTTGTGAGTTTATTGTATTCTGTTCCATATCTTAGCATTGTTTTCTGACACTTTTGCATCAAGTTCAGAATCTCTTCAGTAATCGATTCGTTTTTATTCTGACGTGCTTTTTCTTTTAGGATGACGTCGTTCACTGGTGTCGCTAGAGCTTCTCTTAGTGAGTCCCATTTTGAGCTTCCGTTTCTAATTTGCCATATTTCTCTTTCACGATGAACGTGTAATCTTCCTGCAGGTGCGGGTCATTCACGAATCTGTTGTATCGCAGTTTTAGAGATGCGTTAGATTTCTTTCATTTCTGTACTTTTATCGTTAGTTTGCATATACTTCTAATCTTTTCAATTCCGTAATCAGCACTTTTGTCGGTTTAGCAATGACAAACATCGTTAGTGAATGTATTGTTGACAGTAAGAGAATCAGTTTGGTTCTAAATTTCTCATTCGGAACTTAGTTGAATTGGGTGCTCTTGGAATGAGGTGTTATTTGTTATCTCTTCATTCACTCCATACCATTAGACCTGTGGTGATACCGAGCAAAAGCGAGGGACCGGGTGTTTGCTCTATAACGACCAGAAAGCGAATGAACAAAAGTCGTCTCTGCGCAGGTGTATTCGCGCAGGTGTTCCGGTTGAAAAATAAAAATTAATCAAATATCAAATTTCCATTTCGCGAACCTACGCGAATTTTATTTACCAGCCAATGGGAAGTCCAGAATCAAATACAAGTATAAAATTCAAAACGAGCTGTTCTGATCCAAAAAGCAGATATAAAAAGCGGAGACACAAAGCATCGTCAGACAGAGTAACGCAGAGACCAAGGAGAAGAATTTAATTACTATCCCCTTGACTTAAGTCGAGCGGCTACTACATTCGCCTCCCTTCACCTATCATCACTTTTTCGGTGTCTCAAAAGTACCTACTTACCTCAGGAGCGACTACTTCAAAGACTGTTTCCTCACAAACTGACTTACGGACCCTAGAAGGGGCAACTTCAAAATGAACATTCCTTACCTACAAGACACATTCCTAAGTCTTTTATCTCTTTCATTGTGGGGAGCAAACGAAAATCTAGAGATGACTAGATTAAACATAATCATTTTATATACTCTCACGGGGAAAACTTCGTCGTCTAAAACAGTAACCCAACCTCCTTAGCAGTAGATGTAGCTATTGATTCTATGTAGTCATTCAACTTGAGGCCAGAGAAGAAAGTAACGCCGAGGAGATGCAGAGTTTAACCTTCTAGGAGATTAGCCTGATCCATACTGATGGAATGTAGGAAAGTCTCTATGTGGTCCTTAAGTAGTGCTACTTCGTTTTGGAAGCATAAAAATTTGCCTCATTTCTTACTCCGTTTCGGCACAGACTAGATTTCTTTTCCAAAAGCAGTAGTGAGGTTTGCTTTGCCAGCCCTTGCAGATTTCTCTTTGAAACAAGTCATCTGTACATATACCTAATTAGGAACTGATATATAAACTTAAATGCAAAATTGTTGATACGGATGAATGATTTTTTGATCGGGTTACACTCACAATGATCTTCAGTCGCATTACCGTCTGTGGTCGCCTAGCATATGATCCCTTAACAAGTCTTTTTTTTTTTCATATATATTGGTTGTAAGCCGGAGTGGTATACCACTCATACGTAGCGCGTCATTGGCACGTAAACATCGCGGCGTCTATCCTTCTCCAGATCAAATCACAGCTCATGCGCGTGAATAAGCAGTGTGAAGTATTCGTTGAGCCGATTTTCGTCTACATGAAGGCTAAGGTATGTCACGTAAAAATGGTCAGTCAGCTGATATCCTCCAGTTTGTTTGCAAAACAACGTCATCTGCATATGACCGGTTCGTCGATGCTCGTGAACTTAACTAAAGGTTGTCACTTACACGTGACCCTATGTTTGATGTCCTACAGCTTGAAGGCTAAACAGTGTCACCTGCATATGACCGTTCAGCTAACGCTTTTCAACTTGAAGGTTATACTTTGTCACATACACATGACCGTTGTGCTGACATCCTCCAATTTGAAGTCAAAAATTGAAGGTTAAACTTTGTCACTTAAACGTGTCTGCTGATTTGATGTCCCCCAGCTTGAAAACCAAACTTTGAAACGTACACATGGCTATTGATTTGCTTGGGAAGACATTTCGTCTGGACGTTGGCATCAGTCAAACAAAACCCTTGGCTAATAATTAGTACACTTATCATGGAGACCAGTCTAATTCATAGGGTTGATATTGAACCTAAAAGTATGTCCATCCTTTGAAACTGGCTTGGTTTCAATCCTAGTGTATGTCTAAACATCATCCTTGACCAGAGAAATCATTTTGACAAGCCGTCTAAGCCACAGATGACCTGAGAATGAGGAAGTTAGAACTTGGTGATATGGTACGGAAAATGGTATTAAAATTTGTATCGCTACACGTCTTTCGAGTCTAAACTTGATTCACTGCAGGTGAATAACTTGGAACTTCACATATCGAGATTCGTTTGTGTTTTGATGGCCAAGGTATCGTGTATAAATAGAAAAGTCAAGTGCTTAGCAGGTCAGAAAATTCATATGCGGGCGTGTTAGGTTTTTCACACGCACACGTTAAATTTATCGCATCACCTTCGTTTGCTATAAAAAAAATTTTCACTGACTTGCGAAATTTGATTTTGTCATTATACTTCAAAATTGTTTTCATCGATTTTGATTCAATTCTACTCTACGGGTCACCCAGTTCTTTTTTATTGTTTTGAGAGTTTTATTTGAATTTAGTGTCTGTGTATGTTTTTTAATTATTTTTTATCGCGTTGGAATTTCGTGTGCCTGTGTGTGTGTGTCTTAGGTTTTTGTTGAGGGAAGGCTTGTAGTTATTTTTTTAATATTTCTTCCTGCATCAGGAGTTTGTCATAATCTGCATTTTGGTACATAGGCATTACTCTGAATTGAACTCAACTGCATTTATGTAAATGTTAGAGGACGTACAATTTCCTGTTACGGGCTTGTTTCATGTTACAGGGCTACTCTTTTATTCAGGTCTTTGACCCACCCCCCCACGTATATTTTTGCGCATTCATCGCATTTTAGTGCATAAATTACCTTTTCTGGAATTGCAGCTTATATTTGTCTTAATTTCGAATGTAGATGTGTTGTCCAACTTAAAGTGTTTTTCTTCTGTTATTATGTTGCATACCCCACATCTTTTCTGCTGCATTTTGAGACCCCCTGTGTTGTGTTGCTCGAATTTTGATGCATTTTTTAAATTTTTGAGTTGGGGTTTGCTTTTAAAACTTTTTTCAACAAAGGATTTCTTAAACTCTGTAAATGTATGGTATGCAAAAAATAAATAAATAAATCAGCAAATCTAAATCGATACTGCTTAAAAGGAAAACTTTGAATAAAAGATCACATTTTTTTATTCTAGTTTTCAGGAATCTTAGAGAAAATAAATATAGATTCAATGCAATATTTAAAAAAAAAACACTTATTAATTTGTTTGTTTTTTATTTTTAAAATAACGGAAAACCGTGTCAGTTCTCGGCAGAAAATGCATAAGGTGAAACCGCAGTCCTGAAAAATTCGTTTATCATATGTATGACAAAAATAAAATCCATCGATCTCATTTATATATTACATCTTTAATACCATATTTTATCGATCTCTCATTATGAATTATTGTAACTATGTGCTTTTCTATTTTGATCTATCTCTCTACATCTCATCTCCTCTCTCTCTCTCTCTCTCTCTCTCTATCTCTCTCTCTCTCTATATATATATATATATATGGTTAAATAAAATAAAGACAAGAGTATATATGTGTTTTTGCTATATTTTCTAATTTGATGTATATATATGTTTTTGTTTTTCATGTCTAGTATTTTTAAATTTTCTTTATTTTATTTAACCATCCTGTCCTTAATCTCAGATCATAACTGAGTATATTTTTATAAATTGTCGACATAGAAAACAAAAACACATATATACATCAAATTAGAGAATATAAGAAAAACACATATATCCTCTTGTCTTTATTTTATTTAACCACCCTGTCCTTAATCTCAGATCATAACTGAGTATATATATATATATATATATATATATATATAATTTATTTGTTTCCATAATATTTTTAATGAATAAACGTATTTGAGTAGATACTCTTGTTTTATAATTAAACAGTATGTTTAAATATATCTACTGGCCTGAATATTTCGGAAATCTTGTTAAGAAATCATACATCTTATAACAGGATTCGAACCTGAGCCCCAATGCCTACGCGAAACCGTTACTTGATCTGACATGTTTTAACCGCTCTACTACGAAGGAAACTTGCAGAAAGCTTTATTTATCAAAATCCAGCATCACTTAATAAAGAATGGGTGCACTAATCGTTATGATGATTGTATAACCTGATTTGAGTGAAAAGAAACTTTTGGATTGCATTATCTTTTTTTTGCTGTATAAACGCAATAAAAATGTAAGATTTTAAACAAATTTTGACAGGTTATCAGAAATGGATTGTTTACAACAAGGTCTAGCGAAAAGGTTACTGCGATAAGCGATAGGAACAAATTTTAGCCACTGGAAAATCGGTTCTTCTCCCTGGGAGGGTCTCGCTGTGCATCTTTTTTTTTTTTTTAATCATTTCACCCCTAGTAAGGCGGAAACGTCACTGATGTGCAGGGGACTACATAAATGTAAAAAGATTAATTAGAAAAGAGTAAGGAGTACAAACTAGTTAGAAAGGAACAACAGAAAGCTGAGAAAGCAGGTGCGATGACAGAAACATAGGTGGAGAGAAAGGGAAGGTTATACAGGGGTGGGGAGAGAGCTAGAGTCCAGTGGTTAGTCGATGAGTATTGACTTTGCATTTAAATTTCTGGAGGTTGTAGCCGTCAGGAAAGCAAGAATACGGGAGCGAGTTCCACAGGCAGGAAGTGTGAGAGAGGAAGCTGCAGGAGTAGAATTGTCGTCTACATTTGGCTGACCTGACTGTGAATGGGTGGGACCCAGTTGCCAGTCTGGTTGCACGAGTAAACACCTGTTGAGGGGGCATCAGCGACTTAAATCTGGTGAGACTGGAATGGTATCCTGTACTATGAGATTCTGCCAAGTAATGTCAGTCTGAAACAAACTGGCCGCAACTGGGCAGATGAAAAGGAGCGGTTCAAGAACGCTTAGAATTTAGGAACAGGAAACGTGTTGTTTTCTATCAGGACAATGCCAGACCTCGGGTTTTTTGGGGGACCAGACAAAGTTTTTTACGGCATGACAGAGACGTATTTATCATTCAAATTTGGATTTATTCAGGTCCTTACAAATTAATGCAAATGATAAACTTTTACTCTTTTTGGATGGCATATAAAAACATCTTAATAATTCCATAGCCGAAAAGCTAATAAATATTTAGGACGACAAAATCTTTAAGTTCAAAGAAAAATAGAGAATTGTTGTGCAAGAAAATGATTCATATCAGTTGAATAAATACATAATGGCATAATTTAATTTTGTGTTTTAATTTCCTTCAAAAACGCGTGCAGTTTAAGATAATCTAAAGCACACACACACACACACACACACACACACACACACACACACACACATATATATATATATATATATATATATATATATATATATATATTTATATGAAAGAGACATGACTGAGCAGAAGATTATCCCGGTTATTGCTTTCTGAGTAGACTGGTTGCAAGCCAAGGCTATAGAACCCAATCTGTCCTGTTATTTAATCCATAACTGGAGGGAAGAGACGGGTTAATACCTTTCCCAAACGTATTTGTCCGTAAATGAAATCAAGGAATTCAACTGGAATTTGAACTCGAACAACCTAATTTAGTAGTTCTTCGTCAGTCGACCAGTCATCAGAGACGAGAATTTATGATTCATGATTCCGAATAAATTAATATTAATCCTATTTTAGTTGTGGTTTACCCACTCTTGATAAGTTTTCACAACATTTACGCCCTTCTAATACTTCATAAATAATGAGTTTTATCGCATGGAAATAGAGGAAAATTGACCCTACTTTGTTACAGTGAGAAATCGAAAGAAAGAAAGAAGTGAAGGTACAAGTAGAGAAATAATCAGATTACGCTGATAAGAACAGATACTAAGCGTTGATCTTAGTAAAAATGGCGAGAACTTAAATGCGCCCTTGATAAAAAGTTTATTTTTCGGGCGCACATCTACGGAAACAGAGTGATGCAATCGTGAAAAATCTAGTTGCCATGAATAAAATGACGTTGTCTGTTGAAATATTTAAAAATTATAGTTATAGAAAGATTCATAAAAGGACTATTTAGCTTATAATAATTTTCTCTAAAATTTTCATCTTATTCACACCTTTAATTTGTTAAAAATTACACTCTACTTTAAAGCAGTGCTTATTAAACAATATATAGTGGGATCTCCCTTTTGTATGTGATAATGGACTCGACTGAGTATACATTTACTCCTGCCATAGAGAGAACAGCAGTTGGCAGTTGAGAGGAATCGTAGAGATCCGTGAGAGTACCGGAACTGATACGTAAGATAACGAGAGATACCGAAGTTACCCAGAGATCACCGCATCAGAACTCAGAATAGCTCTGAGCTCCACTCAGCTAGAATAATATACACGGATATACTATATCCAACGGCTTCACTTCAAGACTTGTATATGTTTATTTCTTACTAATAGTACTCCTAGATTTAATAACCTGCGTTCAAGTTTGTATATTACGTTCAATATAAGCTATTTTTCTCTCTCAATATCTGTTTTTCTTGTTCATTATTTTGTGCGATTACTCACCCGGAATCCACAACACAATATTACATGGACGAGTTCTGCTCTTGGTGAATCAAGCCATTTCATATAAAAAGACATTTTTGAAGCTATTCTCAACCACTGCGTTATTCACTTAGACAGATGTGTGGCTAGCGTAATTTTAATAGACGTAGAATATGAAACCTACAAAATAAACTCAATTTTTCCGTGAACTCAACTGCGTTCACTTTCGCACAGATGACCTTCTTGAATGTATGGGTGCGTCTATTACCTTTCATTTAGTTACGGGTACAAAGAAGAGTATATTCAATTCACTACCAGTCGTTTGTAGCTTGCCTAGTAGAAACCCCACTTTGAATTGTAAACTATGGCTGATTTAACGAGAAACTCTTTAATCCACTGTCTTACACAAGAAGTCATGGATCGTAAGGCAATGAAATCTAGTATCGTAGTTTATGAGGATATGTGTAAGAGATGATCCAATACATCACAAGGCGAAAATTATAATCGTCGTTAAAGAATCCGCCTTAAATTCTAGTTCATAAAGCAACAATCATTAGGAAAAATCTATCCGAGTGAAATTTACCCCTTACTAATGGAGGCTTATGTCAATATAACTTTGAAACAACGCTTCTGTTACGATTGCCATTGGTAAGCATCACCGAGACTCCTCAGTACCTAAATTGGTGATTATTTGTTCACACATCAAATTACTTCAAGCTTGGATCATAGAGTTGTGTAATTGTTAACAGCACGGAATCGGAAATCAGATAGCCGAGATCCGATTCCAGTAGGGTGGGTAATATTCTCTTATGCGGAAATATTCTTGGGAAAGTTGGGAAAGTTGTGATACAGTTTCTACTCATTAACCCATATCTCTGCAAGAAATGGGTTAATGAGTAGAAACTGTATCAATAAACCTTCATTATCTCCAAAAGAAAATCTCGCAATTTTAAAATATTTTCTGTTTTTAAGTAACACGCAAATGGTTGAAATACGTTGTAAGACAAGCAAACCAACAATTGATAAAACCTTATTACTGGTATACAGTGAGAATAGAGATTGGTTCTCTTCAAAGTTCACGACGTTGCGAATCTTAGCTATGAGGTTTTGGGTAGGATGAATCTAAAATATGTAAATCGTCGGAACATTTTCCATGAAAAAAGCGATAGTGTTGCACGAGGCTTGCAACGTTTCATAATTATTGTGATAATTCTTTTTTTGTGTGGCATCGTATTCAACATACGTTGTGCGTTATGGTGCATTGAAATTCATAGAATCTTTTTCTTAGAATAATCTTTCAAAAAATAGTATCTCAAATCTAGTAGCTGTTATCGCTTTTTCCATTATTAGTGATTTTTTTCTCCAAAGCTCTTATTTAAAATTAGTGGACACTTTCAACATCAGGATTGTATCATTATTTTCTCTTCGAATTACATATGCTATTTTTAGCTGTAACTGATTTGATAGTCCTCAAGTGAAGTAGTTTCCCTTAGTTGGCAGAGTTTTTGTTAGTTGTGCTGTAGCGCCAGTTCATAATGATCAAAGATGGGTGATCTTCGCAATGACTCACAGACTTCACGAATTGGAAAGCTATTGAATACAGATATGAGTTTATATAATTTTAATAGGTTTCAGTGCAATGCATGATATTCATAAGAAAATTTTAATCTGACAAAGGTTATTGAAAAACATGACTCGCGTTATCACGTTAATTTTATAGTTTTGTTTAACTTTGCTGGTTTGGGTGAAACTACCTCTAGCGGTACATGCCTATTCTATGAATAAATAAGTATGACAAAATTTAATCCTTGCACACATCTGTGTCTCATGAAAAAGTTGTATTATAGATGATCACAAATGACATAATCTGAACTAACACACAGTGACAATGGTTTATTTCTTAAGTTAAAACATCGTATTACAATGGACATGTCTTACGTTATATAATGACAGTTGAATTCTAGCAACAACCAAATTCTTCAGCTCATCTATTGTATATTTATTTACACCGTGTTTATTAAGTTTGCTGAAATAGAATTGAATTACAGGGGATAATATAGCAGATTGCTTGTACGACGTACAACGTATGATGTATCAAATGAAATTTAATATTCAATGTAGAAGTAGAAAACCAATAGAAAATTTGACAGGTAAAAAGGTTGACAAAGGAAAGAAAAAGAAACAACGAAATGAAACAAATATAGAAAAAAATCTGAAAATTAAGCGAACAACGAAATATTGTATACATAAACTTACTTGTCTCGTCAATTATTCATCCATTTCCGGTTATATGTTTTCGTTTCACGTGAGGCATGCGCAGCGATAGCACTAATGGCTACATTTTGCCATAAATTATCTCTCGTATTGACATCTTTCGATTAGATGTTTCATTCTAGACCTATTTTTTGTTCGCGACTCATTTAACCAGGAAATTAAAAAAAGGAACTACTTGCAAGACAGAATAATTTCTGAAATGTGGACGAGTATTGTTGGCAAGAGATACGATATCATCATCTCCAAAAATTATAAAGCGCTTTTAGGTATATAGATGTTCATCTGGGCCAAAATTTAAAGACAAAATATATTCTCTCATGTTTATCATTTACTATAAAGAGTCAAATTGTATTGGACAACGAATGTAGGACCCTATTGAGTTGGATAAGTCTACTTTTTGTACAACGCATCGTTACAGCACAAAAGTAATCATGACTCTCTGCAATTTCCTAATACTTTATTTTTCCCCATTTACTAATTTCCCTGACTCTGTTTCACTAAGTTCGTTAGGTACAAGTTATGCTATTTTTACCTATTCCTGTTGGTTCAATATTTCCTGTGCTTCGTAAATCTTTCAGCAGGTCATACCTAATTATATACCTAAGGGCTACCAAATGGATATTTTTCTGATTTTAAGTGTCACTCATCACTTTGTTGCTCTTTTCTTTAAAAGCTTCCTAATAGTTTACTACCTCTGTCCATGGGATTTGTAATATCCATCTGCAGAACCATATTTCTGCTGCTTCTGATGTTTTTCTTCCTTATTCGTTGAGAGTGCATGCAGCATGCATATATGTGGTTTGGATACTATTTTCATATACTGTTTTCATGTCTAGCCAGGCGCCCCTGCTGTTCGTCTCAGTGTTCTTGACAGGCTCCAAAAAAGAATCTGTAATGTGATTGGTCCAGACCTGGCAGCTCGACACCAGCCACTTTCTCACTGGCCAAATCTGGCTTCCTCCTGTCACTTCTAAAAATATTTTCATGGCTCCTGCTCCGACGAAGTTAGGTCACTTGCGCCACCTCCACAAGAATTTACTCGGGCAACGAGATTGGCAACAGTTAGATGAACCAAATGCTAGCGACAATTCTACTCCAACAGCTTCTTTTCTCGTACTTCCCGCCTGTGGAATTCCCTTCAATATACTTGCTTTCCTGACGGCTACCACCCCCAGGAATTTAAATACAATATCAATTCCCATCTCTTATCCACTTAACTCCTTAGTTATTTCGTCGTATCACAGCTCATCAGTACGGTTAGGGTCCGATTGCTTTTTATATATATATATATGCCATCTGTCCATTTAGATTCCTGTAACCCTGATTGACTGGTAACAGACACGAGCTAAAAGCAAACGTAAATTTCAATCCATAGTAAATTAAAAAAAGACGTATTTCTCAAATTTACATCACGTCGAAACACCGGATCCCCTACGATCACTAAACTTAAGCATAAATACCAACATGGCTGACTAATTGGCAATATCAGTTACAGTAAGCTTAGAAGTACGGGTTGTGTAATGTAATAGATAAATTGCTAGGAAATTTTAATGGGAGAGCCGGGTTTCAAATTCCATTGAATTTCCTTATATCCATTTCCGTGCAAATACCTTTTCAAAAACTATCTCTTCTCCTGCCAACTATGGATTAATTAGTAAAATATGTATTACTAAAGCATTAGTATCTCAAAATTACAAAATCTCTTAGAGAAATCTACAGAGCTCAACATGCTAAAACTGCATGTTTTTAATAAATCTACAGGGCTCAAAAGCAAAAATTGCATGCTTTTAATAAATTCAGTTTTCTACTGCCATTTTTAATTGAAAATAAGTAAATAACAAATAAAATCCTAAATATGATCCGTCATTTGTGACGTAAATGTTTAAGCCCTTTTCAAGATTCACGTGAACTAATTGCAGAAATTCCACATTGCCGTTAATTTTAGCACATTCCCTCTGTGTGCTTAATCAAGTGTGTTGCATCTGTAACGTTCATTGAGTACACCTTCTCCTTTAACACCCACCAAAAAGCAATCAATTATTTCTTTTTTGAAAACAAGCATGTTTAATATGTCGAAAAATATAAGATATAGTTAGTTTTCCATTCTGTCCAAATTCTTAAGTGTATAAAGTATTTCGATAACAGTTACTACGTTTAGGCAATATGATGAAATTTAATTGTATTGATTAATTATTTAAATATTCTACATTTATTTGAAACTATCTTCGGTTTACGTATAGGAGGCATCATTAAAACTATTTTAAAGATGTGCAGTTTCCGGATATTTTTTTAATCATATCGCCCCAAGCAAGGGAGTTTACTGCCAGTGGTGCGCAGGGGTTACATACGAGGAACGTTATGCGAAAGAGTGACAGGTTATAGAGGATGTCAGGAAGTGGGTAAGAGAATACTGATGAGAGTGGAGTAGACGGAGAAAGGAGCATGAGAAAGAGGATGCAAATTAGTGAGATAGGAGATCACTGTTGACTTTACATTTAAATTCTTGGAGATTGAAGCTGTCGGGGAAATAAGTAAAGTGCGGAGAATTCTACAGGCGGGAAGTGTGAGAAAAGAAGCTGAGGAGTAGAATTTGCGTTTACATTTTATAGAATTCATAGTAAAAGGGTGGGACCTAGTTGCTAATCTTGTGGCTCGAGTAAATTCATATATAGGGGGCACCAGAGAGTTGAAGTCGTGAAAGTATTTGTAGAAGAGACATGGGGACGCTACATTGCGCCGATGAGAAAGTCACTGTATCTGAGCTGCCAAGTCGGGATCGATCACAATAAAGATTCTCCGTTGGATTTTGTCAAAGAACCCTAGGTGGATAGCAGGGGCACCCGTCTAGATATGGCAGCAGTATTCAATGCATGGGCGGAGAGTAAATTTATATATGCTCATGATGGTTTCAGACGGGAAAAAATTCCTGGCCCTACACAGACAACCGACTTTCTTAGCAGCTGATTTAGCTATGGATTCGATATAGTAATTCCACTTGAGGTCTGTTGCGAGAGTTAACCCGAGGAGGCGCAGAGTTTTGCTTTCAAGGAGACTAGCATGATCTATGCTAATGGTGGGTGTAGGAACGATTGCATTTTATGGTTAATAGATAGCAGATACGCTTTTCCTGTTATCCAATGTTGTTACCAGAGTAAATATTAAATCTTTCTCACTGCCGTTATGAGAAATAAAAACTGTTTTCCTTTCTTTTACCCAATCATGCATACATTAAAACACACACACTTAGAATTAGCTGTTTTTATGGTATGAATTAATAATTAATATAGATTCCGCTATTTCTCACACAACATTTCTTTATTGGAGTTTTTCATTGGCATGAATTCAAGTTATATCAGAAGACAAAGAATATTCAAAATTAATTAATCTTTGTCAATATTTCTGAAATAAAGTAGTATTTACAGCATTTACATTATTCAGAATATTATCCTCATCTTTGTCGCCATTTGTCCGACGTTTTGGCCGTTGTACGCTCCGGTCTTCTGCAGGTACTACTACGCAAGGAATGAGAATGATATACCCCAGTGATTATAATTAAGGGTTCGGTTCGAAATTCCTAGCACCTGAAGAAAACAGGAGCGTACAACGGCCGAAACTTCGTACAAATGTTAACAAAGATGAGAACAATAGTCCGAAAAATATAAATGCTATTAATTAAGCTCATTAAAAAGTTATCTTAAATAAAATAAGCTGACATTGAAATGACGAAAACGGGATTTTAGATGATGCAAATATATTTTGAGAATGCTTAATTATGAAACATTTCAATAACATAATAACGGTCTGCTATCCGATGTATTTTAATTTAACAAGGCCACGAAGGGTCACACCAACCTAGCAATGCCGAATAATACTTTTAAGCGCTAAAATTTCTTTAAAGATTTTTTAAACATTTACATATTCTCAGTGTGTCATCCCAACGTAGACAAAGAAATTTGTAAAGAAGTAACAGGGCGTCTCTTCAAATACGACTATAGATTAAAAATAACATTTAAGTGATAAAATATGTTGGATTAATAAATAAGAAAACACTCATTATTTCTTTCGATATATATCCGTATAATTCCATCAGTTCTAATCTTCAGAGTTAAGATCCACCATGACGTTCCTTCTACATATCACGCTATAGCATATTTCATCAGAGGAATTTCATTTTACTTCTTTTTTTTTATATGGGTCTCATAAAAAAACCGACCCGTTTTCCTCAAATGATACAGCAAATGAAAGAATAAAATAAATCAGATATTATCCCACTCTTTCGAAAATCTCAAAAATGATTTTGTCTGTCTGACAGATTGCTTTTTATGCGATCAAATATAATACCGAAATATTTTTTTCATAAATGGATGCAATATTTAGCATGCAGATAATGATCTTTAATTCACAAATGAAACGTACAATAACACAAACACAGAGGCAAAATATAAATTAATAAAAAAAAAATTCGAAATATGATTATTCAGGCATAAAGTTATTTTCTTAATTTGTATAATGATATTATGCCGAATTCAATATAACCTGTTCATTCTATCATAAAGTTTTTTTTTTTATTTCGGTTATATTTTTCCAGGGACATTTAGATGTTCTTAATTTTTTGGATGCAGTCATGAAATGAAAAAATGAATATTATAATGATGAATTCCTTGTCAATAACCTGCATATGACAGAACATTATACACACCCTTGCACACACACACACACACACACACACACACACACACACACACACACACATATATATATATATATATATATATATATAAGGGAAACTGATTGCGACATCAACTGACGACGGTAAGTTTCATGTTAAAATGCAACGTCATGTTCTGATGATTGCGTCTAAACATGAAACAGATTTTCATCAATCGGCTTTAACCTCTGTGTCCGATTTAATGTTTACGAAAAGTCCTATCCCTGTTTTTTTAGTATTTATCCATTAATATACCATATATTAAAAGAATACTTTTCGTCCATCTAAAAATAAACTATATTAACTATAGCAAATCAACATATTTTCACATTTCTAAGTGTATCTTTTACTGTATTATATATATATATATATATATATATATATATATACATATATATACATACATATATATATATACATACATATATATACATATATATATATATACATACATATATATACATATATCTATACATACAGATATATATATACATACATATATATATACATACGTGTATATAAATATACATATATATATATACATACCTATATATACATATATATATATATACATACATATATATATACATACATATATATAATGATATATATACATACATATATATAATGATATATATACATACATATATATAATGATATATATACATACATATATATATGCATATATATATATATACATACATATATATATATACATATATATATATATATGCATATATATAATGATATATATACATACATATATATAATGATATATATACATACATACATATATATATATATATATATATATATATATATATATATATATATTAATACGAAACACGGTTATAAACAACCGACAATTTGAAATGAATTATTTGAACATTATTTTTTATCCCTACTCGTCATTTAATTAGATATTCTGTTTTTTAATCAAACAATATTATATATTTATAAATACTGGCCTGATTATTTACGATAAATTGTTATTACGAAAATGTGTGTCATTCGGTAGGATTCGAATATATAACACAATTTTCGATTCATCGCAAACAACCATATCTCTTCTGAAATATATCGTAATGTCTACAAATGTAAACATGTATATATAGGCTTGATTAAAAACTCGTTTGGCATGGAGGCTATTCGTGGTCGAGAGGTCTAAGACGTTGTCGGATCAAATGGTAGCTTCCCCTATGTAAATAGGAGTCGCAGGTTCGAATCCTGCCGAATAGCACACATTTTCGTAATAACAATTTATGGTAGATAATCAGTCCGGTAGATATAAATATATAATACTGTTTAATCAAAAAACAGAATATCTACTTAAATACGAGTATCGATAAAAAATAATGTTCAAACAATTCATTTTATATATATACTGTTTTTTAATCCTAAGATTTGGCTTTTATTTCTAGGTTTTAGTATGAACCAATTTTACTATTATACATTAAGTAAATAAAAAATTGTCATCCCAGATTTATAATTTATAACGACCTTATACAAAACTAGTACCAAATAAAAAAATTGCAAAATTAGAAATGGTCAAATTATAATAACCACCTGCAGATTGTGTAGTGCATGAAACACTGAGACGTGATTAGACATAAAATAATATATGTATTTAACAATAATAATAATAATAATAACAATATATATATATATATATATATATATATATATATATATATATGCATATGTATATATATGACACAACTATAAAAAAATAATAAATAGGATACATTAAAGCTTCTTTAGAGACCAATTCAAAAACTGAAATTAAAATAAAACCAAAGAGACAATATACTGCTATATTATGATTTCGGTGCAGTCCTTTTTAGTCAGAAATGTGTTACGTGTATTAAGGCAAAAGATAATTTGTAAATATATGTGCGCGTAATATTTTGGATTGTGAAGAGTATATTAATGTATGTTTATATTTATGTAGAAACGATGACTGCTCATGTGTGAGCTGGACGGTAATATCAATTAATATAAAAGTATGTATGCGTGTGTTTTGTAGCACATGTCACATGTATTAAATCAGTGGATAATTTGTAGATATATAAGTGAGGAATACTTGGGACGGCAAAGTGCATGAAAGTGTGTAGATGGCTTTTGCAATCAGATCGTTACATCTACAGACAAATCCTCACACGCATACACATATACACTTACACTGACTAAGATACACCTATAAAGACAAACGTTTCTACATGAACATTTACATGAACTATCACCCACTTTACCTTACAAATTATTCCTCACACATATATTTAAAAAATATCCATTACTTTAGTACACGTGACTCGTGTATTAATATACACACACAGACACTTATATAAATTAAAGTTACCGTCCAACATACACCTAAACAAAGCTTTCATACACATATACTGTTATGCACTTCACCTGCATACATATTCGACGCACATATATTTTAAAATTATCAGGCACTCAGTAATGCCTCGGGGCAGTCAGCGTTTGAACTTTATGCAGTAAATTTTAAAATAAAAAGGAATATTTTGCATGATATGCATGACAATCAGAATAATCTCCATAATTTTGTTAGAAAGTGAAGGAAAAAGAGTTGTGTTCTCTTTCGTTTGGGCAGACATAGCCAATCTTACCTATCCAGTAAAGCACTTCTCTAATATATATATATATATATATATATATATATATATATATATATATATATATATATATATATAAAATGTATATTTATTTAATGTATATCTCTATATATATAAATATGAAATATCTCTTTTATATACATATATATATATATGTGTGTGTGTGTGTGTGTGTGTGTGTGTGTGTGTGTGTGTGTGTGTGTGTGTGTGTGTGATGCAGTGGATATCGGCCCGGAACGAGAAACGGGGAGCCGAGTTCGAATTCCAGTTGAATTCGTTGCATTCTCTTACGCGCTAATACTCTTGGGAAATGTATAAATCCGCCTCTTCCCTCCAGTTATGGGTTAAATAACAGGACATATTGGGTTCTTTAACCTTGGTCGGTAACCAGTGTACCGCAGAAAGTAATGGCAAGAAGTAATACAAGAAAGTCTTATGCCCAGTCAGTCATGTCTCGTGAGCGTGTATCACCTATAGCACTTAACTGACTGATATATATATATATATATATATATCAGTCAGTTTAGTGCTATACAGATATAATATACAGTAAGTCTGTGATATCGTGTATATTATTTATTATACACGCCCGATAGCTGAGAGTGTTCTAATTCATTGCTGATATATATATATATATATATATATATATATATATATATATATATATATATATCTGTATTTTCTCTGAATAATTCCATGGCAAATGTTCTAAAAATTTCCTCCCTCCTCGATTTCTCCACTGCCTGAAATTAAGCGTCGTACTAGATTGACAACTGATTTTACTGTTGATCGATTTAGATTCAACCCGACTGTAATGTTCTAATCCGTTTATTGTCTCGCACTACTCACTTGTGGTACGCCTTTCCGGTTTCTTGATTCCCTGACTACTACAAACTGCAAATTTTAAATGCCACATCAATTAATCTTGGACTTACTTCGACCTTTTGTTTTCATCGTGGTTGATATAAGTGTTATAATATCACAATGTTTCATCCAAGTACCCTCTGGTCATCATCTGGTGTTCATAGATTGATTGATGTGAAATATCTCGTTGATATTGCGAACTATCCTGGAAAATCATTTATTGTTCTTTCACGTTGAAATTTGGTACTTGGATCGAACTCATGACCACTAGATGATACTAATACATGTATAACCAACTACAATATCCACTACGCTACCGACCCGAAGGACTTTAGTGTTTCGTTTTTGAAGCTTTTTATATTCAGTGTCAGATGGATTTCGACAAGTAAATTATGTTTGTGGGTTCGTGCCACTTGTCATAACTTGGATTTATTTACAAAACAAATTATCGAAATACAAATTAACACCATCCATATTTTCTACTGTCTTGAAAAACATTTATGTATTGTCTTTTCTCCTCACATCTCTACTCTGTTGAGTTCCCATTCTATTTTACAGCCTTTGAGCTCATGCGTCTTAGTGGCATTATTGCCTTACGTGGGGGTAAAACACACACACACACACACACACACACACACACACACACACACACACACACACACACACACATATATATATATATAAACTTATATAATAAATGGAACATTGTGTGTGTGTGTCTGTGTGTCTGTGTGTCCGTTATCTATAGACTCCGAAAAGGCTAAACCAATTTTCTTGAAAATTTACACCGTTGTACTATAAGTGTCTGCGAGTGTTATTAGCTCGGTTTTGAGTCGAGGTACCCTCGATAAGTATCGAAAATCGATAATCGAAAAAATCGGTTTATAGAAGAAGTGATCTGATTTTAATTAAATTTCATACACTCATAGACAAAGACATAAGAAACGATATTCAGAAGTTTCAAGGTTGCAGTTCTTAAAATAGCGCAGAAAATCGATAATATATATATATATATGTATGTATATATATAAAAGGCAAGATGTTTGTGTGTGTCTGTTTATCTGCCTGTATATCTGTATTTTTTCAGCCCTTTTATTTTAGTTTTTGCTTCGAGTTTGGCTCTATGTAGGTATAATTGTAGTTCTTAGTCTCAGCCATCATACCATTTACTCAGAGGACATATTTAGCCTTCAAAATTCAGTTTACGACTAAAAAACTTATTTGATATTGATACCAGGAAATCAAAATTTGACTTACATCCATTCATTTTTCTTTCAGTCTACGGCTTCGCTTTAACTGGAAACAATTATTGCTGAGCTCCAGGACCATGGATTAGTTTTAAAGCTTTAATTACACCCGAGCAACGCTGGGCTATACTGCTAGTTGACTATAGGGACTAAATGCGATTGAATACTGTTTACATGCGTAAGTAGGAAAATCTTTATCAATTTATTGTTTTGTTATTTATTTTGCTTCATCGCAAAATTTTTTTTGAAATGAAAGATTAATGTTGTTAGTATTTTAAAATTATAATTTTTTTGTTATCAGAGGTTGGATATATTTCACGTGATCATTTCGTGTCGTTGGTATATATTTGTGCATGTATGTATGCCTCAGTTATTTCGTCATGTATCTACATTTCCATATCTATGTGTGCTTATCTTCACAAAGATAGCGTGATATAAGTGCTTATTAAAAATAAATAAGTTTGTATATATTGAATACATGACAGATATGAGTAATTTGAGAAGTAATATGATCAGGTCAATTATTAAAGAATAACCAATATTTAAAAATATTGCAAGAAAAAAGTAAAAACAGTTTGCGATGTAAATTCTACATTCACTTTTGAATTATACCCTTGGGAAATGAATAACTATCCCACTCTCTCTCTCTCTCTCTCTCTCTCTCTTTCTCTCTTTCTTTCTCTCTCTCTCTTTCTCTCTCTTTCTCTTTCTCTCTCTTTCTCTCGCTCTCTCTCTTTCTCTCTCTCTTTCTTTCTCTTTCTCTCTTTCTCTCTCTCTCTCTCTCTCTCTCTCTCTCTCTCTTATCATTGAAGACAAAGGTTTAATAGAAATATAGAATGAGTTCCCTCTAACCATTTTTGGCAACATGTCTGAGACACCGTCATCGGTAATGTGAGATTTTATCATATTTATCCATCAATGTTTTTGCTGTGTCATCAGAAGCCCCAAACGTTTCACCACATAGAGAAGTACGGTTTATATATTTTTAAAAATTTTTGTTTGTTTATATTTCAACTGCCTCTGGACATTACTGCAAACATATGCGGGCTTTCATCACATAAATGGAACTAGCACAGTACTGATTAAAACTTGGTTGACTGGTAACTAAAACCCGCTGTAAGCAAAGTAAATGCTCACTCTGTTTTAAGCAAAATAGAAAAATTATTTTTACAAATCTAGTTAAGAAATCATTAAATTATTTCGGTAATTTTTCCTTTGCTAACGACATGATCAAATTTCCCATCTAAATTGTTTTTCCATTTGAAAAGGTTTTTTTATTTGAAAGAATATACAGCTTAAATACAGACGGTGTTATTATAATCTGCTTCAAAAAGATACCAATTTGAAAATTATAGTTTCTATTCTGTTAGACAGGTTCGTTTGCCTGAACGTATCCGCTCGGAAACGCACCACATGAAAATATTGGCTATGTGCTACATCCCGTCTTTGTGGCGAAACCCCTTTAAATAAATTCAGGCTTACAGCCTATCACGTTGAATACACAGGTTCTCGCTCGATCACCAAAGTTAAGCAACGTTGACCCTGGTCAGTACTTAGATGGGTGACCACTTGGGAATACCAGGTACTGTAAGCGTTTAATGACGGATGTGCGTTGTGTTGTAGTGGTTATCGGCTCGGAAAGAGAAATCCGTGAGCCGAGTTCGAATTCCAGTTGAATACCCTGCATTCGCTTAAGCATTGGTACCTTTTGAAAAGGTATTAATCCGTTGCTTCCCTCCAGCTATGGGTTAAATAACAAGGGTTGGATTATGGGACCCTGCACTTAAAAACAAATCCCAATGAATCTTGATACTCGAAAAAGAAAATTTATTACTAGACACAAAACCTATATAAAAACAACAATAAATTGTGGAAAAGTAACAGCTATTACCAGTAATAAATAAATAAAATTTAGTTGGCAATAAATGACCCGCCGGGCTTGATATACCATAAAAACAAAACAACCATCCAATTAAATAATATCTTGATAAAGTATTAATCGATTTAACGGAGGACGAACAAACCAAACAAAGGAAAGAAATAAGCGTTCGAGAAAGGAAGAGACACACATTTGGTTTGCTCCCTAAAACAGCAAAATAGGAGAAGAAAGAATATATTGACGCGCCATTCTTACCCTGCAGAACTTTGTGGCTGTTTTGAAAATCTGAATTGAAATAAAAGATTTTTCCAAGAACTAAACACTAAACATCAACACGTGATTTAAATACATAAATTCCTCAACAGCAAAGTCGGAACAAATTTTAAATAGGAAATATATACAAAAATACGTAGATGGTAAAACTTACATATGATTACAGTTGCAACTGTCTTAGCCACAATTCAGCTTCTGTGGGCGCGTTGACAACGAAGTGTACGTGTTTATCACGCCAAAGAATGAATTCTGGATAATATAACGTCGTCCTCCCCAAATACCCTACAGAGAAGTGTACAAGAACTGTATAAACTACACAAGAAATACATAGATAAACCAAAAGGCACACTTAAAATGACATCATCGCACGATTGGGTCGGATTCGATGCACAAAACCAATAATTTCGTAAAAATAACATGAAATCACGCACACAACAATCCAATCTCAGAGCATTTCGACTCAATAATGAACCGAAAAGTGTAGATGTAATGTTTATGTTCACGCATAGATCTGAATAATTAATCCCACAGAGAAATGCGTCGAATTGAATGTTCGGTCATGTAGGACACACACACACACACACACACACACACACACACACACACACACACACACACACACACACACAAATATATACACAGACGCACACGCACACGCACACATATATATTCAATTCTCATAACTTACAAAGGCGCAATTAAAGAATGCATATTTATTCATATATATATATATATATATATATATATATATATATGTGTGTGTGTGTGTGTGTGTGTGTGTGTGTGTGTGTGTGTGTGTGTGTGTATGTATGTATGTATGTACGCATCGTTCATTCAACAGTGAATTAGTACACTCTCGGCTATTGGGCGTGTATAATGATAATATACACGCTAAAAGGTCTGCCTCCTTCTACCGCGCACCCGCAGTTCAGAGGTTGACTCGCCGACTGACGCCAATTCGGTCGGGTTTCAATCCTGGGTAAAAAGCAATCGGCTGTCTAACCGTACTGATGAGTTGTGATACAGCGAAACATTATGCGTATTACTATATATAGGAAACCGTGGAATGTCATGATTGCCCACGTCCTGAAGGGACATGGCAAATAAAAGAAAGAAGAAGTACAAGCTATTTGTCAAATATCCCTGACGACTGAGAAAATTAAAACGGTGTCCTCATGAAACTTCGATGTCGGCATGAATCTAGCCAATTAAAGATACACATTCCTTGTACTTAACAACGTTCTATCTCCTCCCCGAGATTGAGCACTTTATGATAAATAGAATCATCTTGCCAAAATACCTTTTATAAGTAAAACTACTGACAAAACGATTTTGACGCTAAACACTATCATATAAAAATATATATGTTATCCGGTGACTATATAATTAATCGCGGTGCAGTGGGTATCGGCTCGAAACGAGAAATCGGGGGAGCCGAGTTCGAATTCATTGCATTCGCTTACGCACAGATACCATTGGGAAAGGTATTAATCCGTCTTTTCCCTCCAATTATGGGTTAAATAACAGAAAGGATTGGGTTGTATAGCTTTGGATGGCAACCAGTCTATCGCAGAAAGTAATGCAAATCTACTGCGACATAATCTTCTGCATAGTCATTCATGTCTCTTTCGAGACATTGGTTGCCCATGCGTGTATCAGGTATGACATTTAACTGACTAATATGTAATTATATATATATTTATGAATAAATATCTATACTTTAAGTGTACGTGTATGGTGTTTGTCCCGTAAATTAAACAAAATTCAAGATCATTAATATAGACACATGAAACTATAATTATCCTAGATTGGCTTAATTGAACATTTTTTTTAGTAGATAAGATTATGTCTCTAATTTTGTTATACTTTATCGATATTATTTTTATTGATGAATCTTTTACTTTTTGTTTGCTTCTTCTATGGATTTTTTTTAGGCTTTGCGTTTGGCATTTTGCTAAAACTCATTCAAGCATTAAAGGAGTTTGAATGTGTGTTTTTTTTTTAACATACTCCTCTTATTTGTAAAGGAATTGGGGGCTACCGGTTGTAAGGGCTCTTAAATACCAGCCTGTGATTATTTCGCATTTTATTTATTTATTGTCTCTGTCATATTGAGGTTGATTCCAGCTCCATTTGTGATTGGTTTTACTTTCTTTTTTTTTTTTTGTTTTAGTGAAGAGGGAAATTCTCCATTATGGATAATTGTATCTTATTAAATTTGTGTAGATATAAGAGTTTAAATTTTGTTTTTGTCTTAAACTCCTTCTTGGCTTTTTGGTTTTTTTTGGGGGTGGGGGGTTGACATTTGTAATCTTCAAGGGTTCATTATTTCCAGTTATTTTATATGATACATAACTCATTAATTAGAGTATTTATACACATATCCGCACATATGCCGCATGTCTCTCTCTCTCTCTACCCCCTCTCTCTTTCTCTCTCTCTCTCTCTCTCTCTCTCTCTCTATATATATATATATATATATATATATATATATATGAAATAAAATAAAAATTTCGATATTTAAATCCGTTGGATAGCCATTTCTACGAGGAAACACTCGTCTCTTCAGCAACGGCGAAAACAACGAATTTAAATATCGAAATTTTTGTATTAATTTTTATATTTGACTCTGTAAATAGAATGGAATATTTGCACCGAGCCCTCTACCTTGATCAATTTTAATATTAATTAAATTAATATTAACATGAGCGCGAGTTTTTGGGATTTACCTATCTGATCATTCTTTTGAATTTAATATATATATATATATATATATATATATATATATATATATATATAGATAAACAAACGGATATATATATATATATATATATATCCGTTTGTTTATCTATATATATATATATATATATATCTCCGTTTGTTTATCTATATATATATATATATATATATATATATATATTGTCATCCGCAGACAGATCTGTTTCGCCGTATCACAGCTCATCAGTACGGTTAGATTCCGATTGCTTTTTTACCCAGGATTATATCCGTATGTTTATCTATCTATCTATCCATCTATCTATCTATCTATCTATATATATATATATATATATATATATAGTCATCAGCAGTCATCTCTCTCTCTCTCTCTCTCTATATATATATATATATATGTGTGTGTGTGTGTGCGTGTATATATATATATATATATATATATATATATACACACACACATATATTCACGTTATCACTTGTCATACATTACCAAATGATACAAATGTCCTTCCATTTTTCTTTTCAGTAAACATCTCCCTCAAAATGATGAACAATAAACATGAAAAAATAACAATTCACTCTATATTAAGCTTTGCCTGTTCATCGAATACTTTGCCATATAAGGCAAATGTCGTTTTGACATGCAGTGATTCTGGTATTTTAATCGTTCCATCTGACTTCTCTTTGAACTGCCAATTAAATCCCCATCAGAACATGGAAAAAGTAAGAAATATTCGAAAAAGCTTTCAATGAATTCATGGCAAGTCAAATATTTAAATGATACTTTTTTCCAACAATGTTAACTTGATTTGTGCTGAAATGTTTCTCTTTTTGGCGCTAATATTATCTATTACACACACACACACACACACACGAATATATATATGAATATTCTTAAAAAATTATTTTAATGGATGCTTGTATTTGAGTTGACGCTTCATTAATAATTTATTTAACTTTATATATTTCATTACATGCCTGAATATTCCAAAAGTATTAATTAATTAAAATATACGATGTTCGGCAAGCTTCATACCTGCTTCATGCTGGACAGGAGGAATCCGCACGTCAGATATGACGAGCCATTTCCGAATCAGCTACGAAGAATCTTTGCCGATCAAGCAAGTTCTGAGTGGAATTAAGCGAAATATTTCTCGCCATAGATTCTTCGAAATTATCATATCTGCTCAATTTTTTTCCCCAGAAAATTAATTTGTCGAAGAAATCCGACAAATTTGTGATATTTCGAATGACAAATAAAAATATCATATATATATTGGAAAGAGAATCTGACGGAAAATTTTAATTTTCATATAACAGTTTTCCTGTCTCTCAGTACCTTCGTTAGCTTGTGAAAGGCGCCCATGGCCATGCCAATGCATCTTCGGATCACAGTTTTGCACTTTCCATCCTCTGTCAGAACAATTCTCAGGCATATATTTCATTACTTTTTCTATTTTATTTTTTCCGTTCTGTAGTTGGCATTTTCGGGTTTTCACTTTGTTGATGACCATAAATTCCATTTTCATGAAGTTAATAACCAGTCTTTTCTTATCGCTTTCTCACGATACCTTCAGTAAGGGGTCCTGCATTTTCCTTTCCCTGTCTGCTATCAGAAATTATTGAAATATGAGTCAGTGAACATTTCACACTCAAATCTAGATATTCAGTGCAGACATTTTGACTCCAATGGCCGAATTTATTTATATGTCCTTAAAGATTTACGGACTTATTACAGTTCAGGTTACACGTTTGGCTTGTTCACCTCGTTCGCTCACTTTGTCTCTGTCTGTCTGTCACTCTCTCTCCCCCCTCTCTCTCTTATATGTATGTATGCATGTTCTGGATATAATGTCTTCGGTCATCGAAGTTTAACGGCGACAGAATAATACCAACAAAACAAACGTGAAGTAAAAATCACCAAGATAAAGTTTGACTTTCACTCAACTGACTAAATATTATGATGATAATAAAGAAGTCGGCGTGATATTCAATTTAGAAACGAGAAAATCCGTAATGTTGTAGTGGCAGGTGTCTGATATAATTATTGTTGTTAAATGAAAGTTAGGCCCCTTAATACATCGGTAATAGTTGTATATGCACCGATAACCCAAAATACAGAAGAAATCAAATCATTCTACTCCATGGTAGACAACGTCGATATTCAGTGTAAGTCACAGGAAATCATAATTAATATTGGCGATCTGAATACTAAAGTTGGCCAAGAGATGGAAGGCGAAATTGCCGGCAATTTCGCACTAAGTCACCGCAATGCCCGTATTGAGAAATGAGTTCCATGATGTACAAAACCGAATTGATAATATAACTATCAACTGGAGATTCTGGAACACAGTCCTTTACTGCAATAGCTACCTAAGTGCAGACTGCGTAAGCCACCATCTTCCAGTTATATGCAAACTAAGGATGAAAGTGCGGAGATTAAAGAAACCTAAAGCAGTTCCCAGACTGCAGTACAACAGTCTCGTGAACAACCCAAAACTGCAGCAAATGTACACAGAAAGATTGAAAAACAAATACGAATGACAATTTGGAAAAGGAAGCTCAAAATCAAGCGCACTAAGAGACGCTCTAGTGACATCAGTAAACGACATCATCCCAAAGAAAAATGCACGTCGGAAAAAAAATGAGTGGATCCCTGAAAAGATTCTTAACATAATGTTATTGATTTCTGTCTCTTTTCATTATGTTAAGAATCTTTTCAGGGATCCACTCATTTAATATATACATACATACATACATATATATATATATATATATATATATATATATTATAAATTGTGTTTTAGAACAATACTGGAAACTAAACAAAGAAATAAGGAGCATTGGCAGACGGGCTAAAGAAACATGGCTCAAAGACAAATGCAACAAAATAGATAAACAGACACGAAAAAATAAAGGAAATATGCATAAATACAAAAAGAAACTATCAGGACAAAAGACCAGCTCACTACATTATATATAAATGCAAAGGACGGAGCACTCATACTTGAAAAAGAAAAAAAATTATTCAGTGATGGGTCAAGCCTATTGGAAATCTATTCCACATCTAAAGAGCGCAACTAGCAATACATTGGATCAATACGATTGGACGAGAAATATTGAAAACAATGTAGCTAGAGTACTGACGAAATTGAACAGAATCAAAGCAACAGGACCTGACAGTATTATAATATAGATGTTGTAGTTTTTAGACAGCTTCAACGTAGACAAAATCACAGAAAGTCTAAACGAAATCTACAAAAATGGTGATATAATCGAGGACCTAAACGGGATCAATTTTATTAGCTCTACCTAAGAAGCCAGGTGCAGAGGAATGTGAACGCCACCGAACGATAAGCTTATTCAGCCATATGCCTAAACTCATCATTCGGATACTGATGAAACAAACACATGATTGTAGAAGACATATATTACAAAATAATGTACATATTCTAAAACACAATTTATAATATATATATATATATATATATATATATATATATATATATATGTATGTATATATTAAATGATGTTTTTTATTTAAATTAATTGAATTTAAATTGTGACACTGAAATTTCTGTTTCAAGATTTTACCTCGTCTTCAGGCAATGTTGACTAATTATTGTGAAACAGATTTACATTTGAATGTAGAAAACAATACGCTTGGTATTTAAAATGTCAATATGAATTAGGTTTGACAGAAAAAAATTTAGTTTTATGCGTGTGTTTAATTTAACTAATCAGAAGGAAGTTCGACTTTTAAATTTGAAAATACGGGTTAAATATTTGGGGACTACAGGTTTCTTCTTTCAGTCTTAACAGGAAAATGTCAGCCTATTGAGCTTCGGTGTAGAGTGCTATTCTCTGGGAAGATATATCCATTATTTTTAGAACATTTTTTAAAAAAATAAAAAAGGAAGTAATATTGTTTTTTTATTTTTGATCTGACTTGAAGGGTATTTTGAGTATGATTATACTAGTTTTTATTTCGGTTTCAATTCTTTTATAAATCTTTAATTTAAAAAAATAATATTTAATTAGTTAATATTATATTATAATACAAAACCAATTATCGGATACATATGAGTGAATCGATATCCGTTATGAAAAAAATGTAACCATACTCTAACGCGAACATTTAAAATATTTATATATGACATTTATTTCGTTACATTTGTTTAATAGATTTTATTCTTAAAAAAATTAATAATATATAGTGTTTTTTATGAAGACGCATATATCCTAAACCAATTAACATAAACGACTTCAATTCCCACCAAAATCCGAAATTAAATTCTGCAATATTCACAGGATTCCACTTCAGATATCTTAGGATATGTAAACCAAAATGTGTAGATGAAGAAGTGAAATATCTTTAGAAAATATTTAGACCGCTTTACTAATCACACTATTTGATGTTTAAATGTAAAAAACGAGCTAAATGATCCCCGTATTAAAAAAGGCTATCAATAGAAATTCTAATTAAATATCAACAACACAAAATTCATAATGATAATCTTGAAAAATCTTTTTGCTTATTATATAAATGAAATCATCATCCCTAATATTAGGAACATCATGTTCAAAACAATCGGGAATATGACTCTGAAGAAAAAATAAAACAAAAACAAATTCAGATGCCGGTATTGATAAAAGTAAAAGTGGCGATTATTTCGAAGTTATGTCGAGAAGTATCTCGAATTCTAAAAGTCCGTATCTAAGGACATAATATCTATTGATATATATGTATATTTAACGTGGCGGATGGCCTCAGACGATGACAAAATGGTGGTGGTGTGGTTCTTGGTCACATAAGGGTATAGTGGCATGAGGGGATTGGTCTGCGAGCTACTACTACTATGGGTAGAGGGGGTAAGTGTAGTAACTATGATCTCTCCCGTCGATTACAGGCATTGGAGTATGTTAGTAGAGATGTCGGAATACAGAAAAACGCTTGTTGATAATACATATATACTTAGACAAGAAAATAATAAACGAAAACTCAAAAATATAGAAGCTATATACATCTAACAGCTTAAACCTAGCTGAAATAAAAGAAATTTCGACATCTCTACTAACATACACCAATGCCTGTAATCGTTAAATACAGTATAAATAGATAAGTTGAAGAACGAGACCCCATACCTGGAAGAAGAAATAGACGTTTATTGTACTAAGGTACAATTAAGAATAATACACATATAGGTAAGCCACAGGGTGGAGCGGAATCGACTATCGAATAGTGAATGCCTTCGCCTTAGAACTTTCGCCTCGTCGTACCGCTCGTTACCGTCTTTTATAAATTAGAGCATCCTATTCTCGAGAGATGACAGGATGTTCTCCTATAACATCTCTCTCTCTCTCTCTCTCTCTCTATATATATATATATATATATATATAGGATGAAACATACCTAAATATTTGTATATAAAAATGAATTTAGGAAAAACACTGACAGATTGCAAAATATGTCTATTGTGATACGGAAGATAGTCTGTCATCACAATGTATGCTGTGTAAATGCAATTGGCACGATTGCAAAAAAGAACCACCAGAGCAGGTGTAGTAGTGTTATTTAATGCATGCAACAATTGTTGATTTATAAACGTGTTATTATAAGATAATTTCTAACATGCCACACTAACCCTTTATTTTGCAGCAGTTTATACGATATCCTCTCTTCACTTCATGTCACCGGAAATCATGTGACCCAGAGGGCGTATAGTATTGCTCGCCTGGAGTTTTGCTTCAGCCATGTTAATGGAATACATAAAATTTTCTCTGTCGTAATTACATAAAATTACTTTTGTTTAAGAGGCGTTAAATTTTACAAGCAATTTCTTAAACCAATTAACTCATTGAATTTCCTATTCAAGAGCAGTTGTCTGGTTTACTCTGTCGGGTATCTTATACCTGCTACTAAGAGAAGACTAAATGGTTGAGCCGTTTCCACAAATATTTCCTCACGAACTGATAGCATCTGTGTGATCATTTATTAAGAACAAAATAGCATAGTTTAAAATATAGAGACATAGAGGATCTCCGCATTAGTATGAAATAATCTGAAAACATGCCCTTTCAGTAAGATCTTCATTTCACGTTTTCTCAGGAAAAACTTGATTAAGCCAAATATTCGTCTCGTGGAACCGTAACTCTTCTACTTGCGTAAAAGTTCAGCATGTCGAACCCTCACGAACGCTTACAGCCATAATCTTTGAACGTCACCATTCTTATCTAAGTTTTGATAGATAGATTCAGTGATAGCCGTTAAAATGTCGGCAGTAAATCTGGCGAAACGTGATCCGCATTGTTTAGTTGAAAGAAGGGAGTGCTAAGTAAGATGCTTAACCAATTCATATAATCGAAGATGAAGGAAAAAATTGAAGCAGCGGAAATGTGGTTCTACAGAAGGATGCTGCGAATATCATGGACCGAGCTTGTAAGCAATGATGAGGTGTTGGAAAATGATGACAACGAAAAAAAAATAATAGTGAGCATCAGGAAGAGTTAACTGAAATTCCTGGGACATGCAAAAAGAAAGGAGGGCTTGGAGAACAGGTCAGATAGAGGGAAAAAGAGACAGAGGAAGGCAGCGAATAACATATTTGAAGGGGAAAACGTACAAAGAGCCACCAGGGATAGGGAGACGTGGAAAGCCATTATCGCCTACGTCCTGAAAGGACAGGGCACATAGAAGAAGAACCAATTCGGCATTGATTAGAGCCCTGAGTATTTTGCCGAAAAGTAGTAAGAATCAATTAGGTCGGTAATCTGAGGTGTCAGTAGGTTAATGAGAATTCTTAAAAGAGGAACTACAATAAAGGACTTTTAACAAACAGCGAGGAGCTTTTTTAAAAAGCTTTTAGAGAACTGGAGCCAGCTCAAGAGCCCACTTTACAATTACAGCATAAATTTCGTCACGCTTGCTTGCATTGTAGGGACCTAATCTAGAAATAATGTCAGCAATCAATGACGAATTTATGCTCATATCATTTATATCCGTTCTAGAAGAAAAATCTGGTAGAGATGTCCAGATAAAACGGAAGTTCTGCCGGAAGAGAATTTACAGGTCAGGCATTTTATCTATTTGTAGTAGATGCCAATACTTCAAATTGATGAAGAGAAGACATTTCCACAGTAGCTTCTAATCTCTAGTACTAAACTCATGAGAAACTATATAGTGTCCTATTCTCTTAGAAAATGCTGCCTTTGCTTCTTATTAGCCGAATCACTATTTCATAGTCAGAAGACGTCTTTCTGATAGACTATAACGGCTGAGCAGGCTGGTGAAAGCCAATGAATTGTTTTAGTTTTCGCTTGCTATTTCCTTGCAGAAACGAAACGTTCGATGAGGGCTTTCACCCCAAAAGTAACTTCAGTTGCACATTTATAAACAGGATGGTTCAAAATAGAATTCCAAAAGAGATCGCAAAAGAAGTCACAAACCTTGTCCGATATAAAGAGTTGATAACAGAAAGACTGTTCTTGACTGATGGTAAAGCGGAAATGGACATCGGTAGACACTCCTACATGATCAGATTGGCCCGAGGTCAAATACTAACTGAATTTAGTTGTATTTAGTTTATTGCTTTTTTTCATAGTATGTTTTAAAAGGCGTAATTAGCTTCAAGTCGCCTAAGGTAAAATGTGCTGGCGAGAAAGTTCACCAACTCTTAACTACCAGTTGGCATGCAGCAACAAATAACATGCCAAACATGATTCCCCGTTCTGAAGAGTCGTAATCATATCAGCAGAATTTTATGCAAGCCAAACTTTTTGAAGCCTTAGAAGAACAAAACCGGAAACAGATACTAAACATGAAACAAGGGATAAACTATTACCATTTTTCAAAAGACCAGGCGATAGGTAGACCTATCTACACCAATGTGAATGGAAAATAAAAATTAATGAATTAGACCACAGAATGTCGTTGTGGAGGCCTGGATGATATGAGTTCAGTGTTAACTGGCGGATTAAAATGAGACGATCTTTTCTCTTTCCATTAAAATTCCTCGATAATATATCGACAGGGAAGTTTAGGCGTAGCGTGATTGAGTGTAGGATTAACAGCTGATAATTGTATTTTAATAAGTTATTTTAATCTAAGCGCCTGATATGATCAAAGAAGTTTTAACTTAGTAAGTTGAATTATCACTTATATGAAAAAAGTTAATTAACAAATTGTGTCATCCCTCATTGTATGAGTATGGGCCGCCATTGAACAAATTCTTGTTCAACATTTCAAGTCAAGTATTTGCTTAGAATATCATCCCACATGACATTAATAAAGTGAATTATCACTTAGAAGAAAACGTTGAGTGGCGAATTAAGACAACCCTCATTGTATGAGTATGGGAAGCCGTTGAACTAAGCCAGATTCTATATTATACGTTAAGAATTTGCTTAGAGTTACTGAGACTGTGGCCGACAATGACGACTTCAGCAAGGATTTTATTTCTCTCATGATTGTTTCGCTGTATAAGTTGAATAGATCCGATCAGAAAACATCTTTATCTTACAACCTTTTTCTATTTTTGTATACCTACTGAATTTATTTCCTATCGGTGCGAATCTGGATTGTTGCAAATACAGGTTTGAATATCCTAATGTCTTCCCGAAAATGTCGAGGTAGCCGAGTATCATAAACAAGTATTTTTAGCGTACTTTGTCTGTAAAGCGCAGATAATGGTCTTTCTGTATTTAGTTTAGATTTTTTAGAAACAACTTTGCCTAAATACAATAAAACCTGAATAAACACCCCGATCCTGCTAAAATAAAAAAAATAAAAAAATATAAAAAACAAAAATAAAATACGAAATATACCGTACTGAAAAAAATCAAAATTAAAAAGAAAAAACAGCCCACCCCAATCACGTCTATCTAAGGAACCCTAAGAAAAACAGCCTCGCCACTAAATGAAAGAGAATAAATACAATTTGTCTGGTAACAACAGACACAAATAAATCAAACACTAAGCAGGACGCCTAAAAATTCTTAAGGTCAACAAACAAGATAAGTTCCCAATCACACACACAAAAACCCCACGCAAACACACAAAACTGACCAATTAATCAAACCCATCGACACACCAATATCTGCGAAATTCTAACCAAAAGATATACCCGACCGATAAAAACGTACACTCCAACAGATAATACCATTAATCAACAATTTAGCACTTACACACCAGGCTCTTCAAAACTCTACCAGACAAGACAAGACACATTCCCTTCATTATCAATAACCCCAACCAACCTCCCACAACAAAAATAACCAAATATAGGCAGCAGACGAATTCAGTTTTGCTTTTACCTCCCGAAGAAACGTTGGACACCCAACGTTGAAACAAACATATGATTGTCGAGGATATATATTAAAAAATAATTTACATGTTCTAAAACATAATCTATAATAAATATTCACAGCTCTATACATCATATATTGAGCACTGTTTTAAATTAATGTTCTAGACGGAAAAATCCTTTCTTCGTTCTGTACCCACTTTGATATATATATATATATATATATATATATATATATATAAATTTATTTACATTATAGTATCCAAATCAGCCCTGAAGTACGTCATAACGGTGAATTCACAAAAATTCGATATTTGCATGAACATGCTCAGTAAATTTTTCTGCTTATCAACTAATTTCACCTGATATTTATCAATATACGATAAAAAAAAAACATGCTTGCCAAAATGACTTTTAACAGTTAAACTACTGAAAAAAACCTTGGCGCTAAATATTATCACAAATCAACATATATATATATATATATATATATATATATATATATAGAGTGGAACCTTGAGATACGAATGCCCCAACATACGATTCTTTTGAGATACGACGAAAGTTTTCGCTAGATTTACGCCTTGAGATACGACGAATAATTTGAGATACGACGTTCGACGTTTCAAAAAATCAAAAATCGCGGAACGTCATCAGTAGATGGCAGTGTGTTCGTTCGGCTAGCCGAGCATTAATTCTTTTGTTCGTTCGGCTAACCTAGGGGTCGGCAAAGTGATTGATATTGACCCCTGTGGGTCGATGGGGATATCCAAGGGGTCTATAATTGTCTAGGCGTCGAAAGGGGTCGATAGACTCCTCAAACGATGTTTCAATTATAAAAGTATTCATAAAAAAAATATCACCTTTACTTTTGATTTTCTAATCTCTCGCAGTATTTTTATTTTGCCTACATGTATGATGCTGTAATTGTGCACAGTGGCATCAATCCTCCTCGTTGTCATATGTAGAGATCCCAATTTCCGCGATGAATCGCGGATTGAATCGCGGAATTGTTGTTTTGAAACGGAATCCCGTTTTTTTATCTAATCATTTTCCATTTAAATCAACCACTTATTTTTTTTTTAATATAAATACTTTCTTTTGTATTTTTTAAAAATATTCTAATAACTAATTCTAATAATATGACCTTATTATTTTTTTCCTTTTAAGACCTAAAAGAAGTATTTTAAAGTTCAGTTTCTGCACTCATACAAAAAATCCTAGATTATTAAAAAACGTTAACAAACCGTAACAAAGCAAATGAAGTCACTTAGCACACCTCCCCTCAATACACTGTCTCTGTCTTACTGATTAAGCGAAGTGGGATTTATAGACAATAGTTTTAACTTAGAAAGAATGAAAGAAGGAAAAAGAGCAAGATCAGAGAGATACATTTTTAACAATTTGTTTTTTTGGTTTCATTTTATAAATTGTTACTTTTTATGAAATGCTACATTTCTCTTATACAATTTCCTCCAGCCAGGTCGTTCGTCGGCGTGTCTTACAGTGAACATATTGATGCTGTGAGTTTGCGAACATTTATTAAATTTTATTGTGTGAATCATGGGTCCTAAATCTAAGGATAAGGATGGGAATAAGAAAAAGCCAAAGAAAATGATCTCAATGGAAATTAAACATGAGATAATATGGACAACAAGAGTAATAACTGATAAACAAATAATTCTCCCCCCATCAAGAGCATTTATGGACGATATTACCATCCTTGTCCCTTCAAAAACAGCTGCTAAATGCTTACTTGACCTGTATTTCGATCTTTTTACCAGGGTAAGAATGAGAATTAAACCAAAGAAAAGCCGAAGTTTATCAATTATTAAAGGTTCTGTTAGGCAAATCCACTTTAATATTGGAGAGGATATGGTGCCGACAGTAAAAGAAGTCCCCGTGAAGAGTCTAGGACGTCTTTACGAAATTCCCCTAACAGACAGACATCGGGGGATGGAATTACAAAACACAGCCATAAAAGGACTTGAGGCAATTAATAAAACTTTTTTGCCCGGAACGATGAAAGCCTGGTGTTATCAATTTGGATTGGTACCCCGTCTTTCATGGCCCATGCAAATCTATGAAATTGCCCTATCTCGTATTGAGCGGATAGAACAACACGCAAACAAATATCTGCGTAGATGGCTTGGAGTACCTCCCTGTTTTTCGAAAGTAGGACTCTACACAAACTCTGGAAACCTACAACTCCCATTATCCTCTTTAGTAGATGAATTTAAAGTTGGGAAGGCGCGTCTTCAAATGTTGATGAAAGACTCCAAAGATGAATTTGTCCGTGAAGCGCACCCAACTATAAAAGCTGGCACCAAGTGGTCAGTAACAAAATCAATCGAGGAAGCAGAATCCAGTCTTCGAATTAAAGAGATAATGGGTTTTGTTCAACATAACAGGGCTGGTTTGGGAACAACAAAATATAAGCCATTTTCGAAAATGGGCAGTAAAGAAAAAAGAAAAATGGTGACCGAGGAAATAAGAATGTTTGAGGAGGAAAAAAGAACAGCCACTGCTGTTACTCAAGCAAAACAATGTGCATGGACAACATGGAATGATATTGAACCAGTCAAAATATCATGGACCAATTTAATATCAATGGAACCACTGGCGATATCATTCCTTTTACGGTCTACATATGACCTGTTGCCATGCGCATCAAACCTCAAACAATGGGGATATATAGACTGTGATTTATGCTATACATGCCAAAAAGATCGTGGTACCTTGCGTCACGTATTATCTGCATGCTCAAAATCCCTTCCAATGTTTACGTGGCGGCATAATCAAGATCTGGGAGCGCTAATAGAAGTTATATCATCTCAAGTCTCACTAATCAACAAACAGCCTGTGAGACCTAGCGAACCCAAGGGTCAGTTTTGCCAGGAAGGCAAATGTCCAACAGGGAAAAAACACAGACCAAATATTAATAATATGAAATTATTAAATGGAGCAAAGGATTGGAAAGTTTCAGCAGATCTGAAGACATCTTTGAAATTTCCAGTGCACATCCTCCAGACAGACAAGCGTCCTGACATTTTGCTCTGGTCTGACTCTAAAAAGAGTATATTTCTAATTGAACTTACTGTCCCTTGGGAAGAAAATTTTTCAGAGGCCCATGAACGAAAGAAAAATCGGTACGAATTCGTGCGTGCCGAATGCATAGAAAAAGGATGGACATGTAATGTGATGCCTATTGAGGTTGGCTGTCGTGGATTTCTAGGACACTCCACTATTTTTCTTTCGAAAATAGGCGTCACTGGAAGGGATTTAAAGAAGCAAATATGTCGCCTTCAATCTATTGTTCGACAAGCGTCATGCTGGATTTGGCGCAATTCGAAGAAATTCGCAAAGAAAGCATGACGTCGTCTACTTCTTCCGTTCTCGTTCTGCTCTTGAATTTTAAAAAACTGTTAAAGCGTTTTCATCTCTCTCAATGTGCCAATTGATTTTATTTTTCTGTCATTTACTTTACCCAGTAGCGATTGCTGCTGGTGGTGCCAGGGGTGGCAGTCCCGCTTTAAACCACCGAAACTGTGTATTCACCCTTGGTTAGCGGCTGATGAGGGCAAAGTAAATGCACATGTGGTCATTGGTCACATGTTGTATGTAAGAAAAAAAAAATGGAAGCATGAACGTGGTGTGAGAATCGCTGACTTGGCCACTGAATATGGTCAAAATGCTTCGACCATATCAACCATTCTCAAAGAAAAAAAGGATGTGATAAAGAAGTTGCATCCCATTCGCTGCTAGTGACAAATCTAAAATATTTCTTCATTGTTAGGGCCTAATGAAAAAACCTAAAAAATTAAAAGCTTAAAAACTAATTTGCGTTTATCTTGGCCTTTCTAGTCTCGTGTGTGGGTCGTAGCCTAGAATCTCTCCTCCCCCCCCCATGTTTATCTTGCCCATAGTAACCACGTTGCTTGTGGTAGCCTAGCTTCTCTCCCTCCCCCTCCGGGCATGTATCCCGTTCGCTATTAGCGCTCGACAACTGGTGAGTACAGCTCAAATTTTCATTGTTTTTATTAACATTTATTATTGTAATATATACATATTGGTATTTTTACTCTATAATGACTATACGGTATATGATTTTAGTTGTATATAAGATAATTTTAAGTATAACTTTAGGATATTTTGGGTAAATTTCTTACCCTTGGAACGGATTAATTCGGTTTCTTTTAATTTAAGTGGTAATAATTGCTTTGAAAGACGATTTTGTTTAGATACAACGGCGGTCATGGAACGAATAAAATTCGTATCTCAAGGTTCCACTGTGTGTATATATATATATGTATATATATATATATATATATATATATATATATATATAATCATATAATAATGCATTAAATGTGAATTGCGACACAGAAATTTCTGTTTCGAGATAGAAACTTTTTATCAGGCAATGTTTGATATTGGTTGTGAAAATGATTAGCAGTTTTAACAGTTAAACTACTGAAAAAAAGTGGCCGCTAAATATTATCTCAAATCAACTTTATATATATATATATATATATATATATATATATAATGAATTAAATGTAAATTGCAACACGGAAATTTCTATGTTTCGAGATAGAATCTCGTCATCAGTCAATGTTGGATGTTGGTTGGGAAAAAGTCTTATATTAAAAACCCTTCATCTCGATTGATATATATATATATATATATATATATATATATATATATATATATATTCATATTGTTATGTACACGTTTATTCAGAATAAAGACATGTATAAAATTATTATTCAGATGTGATTTAATAATACACTGATCAATGTCGTATAAACGAAGCTAAAAGATATATATATATTAAAAAATATACATATCCTAAGTTAGTGGCACGACTTGGAGTTTTATGCGTTACGCAGTCACTAGGTGCATATTATGAACTCACCGTTTTAATACAATTTAATTTAAGTTCACTCGATATTCATGGGAGATACATTTCAAAATATTAGGGTACTATTTTTGGAATAATCAAAACTAGTGCGCAAACATCATATGATCTCTTAAAACGGTCAATTTGTAATATGTATCTGACGATTGTGTAACACCGGGTCGTGCCACCGACATACGATAATATATATATATATAAAATATCCTCAGAATGCTGGCGACGTTCATTATTCACAACTCCCTTTCCCTTATACCCTTTATAAATTTTATAAATTTTGTCTGTGTAATCGCATCCATTGTTATGTTTTCCTCGCTGTCTTTCTCCATATGTTTATTATTCTATGCGGCTCAAGTTTCCTTGTTGCTTCATTGCCCCATTTTTATCGAACTATATTCATGATATCTGCAGCTTTCTCCTCATCTATCTGAAGGATGATCTGAAAGATATAATTCCCATATATTTAGGTGGATATCACATAGCAACTCTGCACGCTTTCTTTTGTTTCCAACAAAACTTTTGCCTACATCAATCACCTTGCTTAGGTTTTGAAATTCTACATTCGCTAGTCTAATGCGTGTACGTAATTCAGCATCACATTTTCCATCTTCTGTTAAAACAATTCCCACACTTATAAACATTTGCACCTGCTTGACGTTGGCATATCTCCAAATGGTAACTTGTTTCTTTCTTGCTCATGATCATACATTCTGTCTTCTGGCAACGGTTGGTCAGCTCTTTCTTCACGTTCCGTTTTCCTACTATCTTTATGTAGGAAGTCCTCCTGTCGATGCACTCGTTTATTTTGAATCTATTTTTTCCGGTTTCACTTTGTTTCGTTTATTGTTGTTTATTTAAGTGAGATGTTCGCTTAATTTCAATAAAATGTTTACATTTCTGGACATAAGGATACATTTCAGTGTAGGTATGGCTATTTTTGTGAATCGAAAATTTTGTTATATAAGCTTAATTTGACTTCGTTTAGACTGTTGGTCATTCGTAAACGAGAGGTCTAAAACGCGCCAGGTGTCTTAGACCAGGTGGCTTCCACTATGTGGATAGGAGTCGCAGGTTCGAATCCTACCGAATGACACACATTTTCGTAAACAAAATTTCTCGTAAATAATATATAGAAATAAATGTATCTACTGTTTCATTATAACCAGAATATCTACTTAAATACGAGTACCGATCAAAATTAATTTCAAATTGTCGCTTCTTATAACTATTTCGTTAATCTTCATTATATATATATATACTTTTGATCAACATATTATTAACACGCAGCAATGACAAATTGAATTTTAAAATTTCTCAAAACCTTTAACAAAAACGATATAATTAATTTCAATTCTCACAACATCCCAAAATTAAATTCATGAATAATTATGGAATTTCACATCAGAAACCTTGGGATATTTAACCCGGAATACATAAATGAAGAAGAAAAAAAATTAGAAAATATTTAGACTCCTTCAGTATCAATATATATATATATATATATCATTCAGTAATGGATTAGAGTACTCTGGCTATTGGGCGGGTATAATGACAATATATACTTTAAAAAGTCTGCTTTTTTCTACCGAACGCCCATAGCCCAGAGGCAGAATCGCCGACTGACACCAATTCGATCGGATTTCTATCCTGGGTTAAAAGCTGTCGGAATCTAACCTTATTCATATGCTGTGATACAGCGAAACAGATCTGTCTGCGGATGACAATGTATATATATATATATACGTAATTATATATAGTTATACTAGTCTCGAAAACCTTCCTCGAAAACTTTCGAACGAAGGAAAAAAGTGGTTTTAAAAAAGAAAAAAAGAAAGAGCTTAGGATATGAAAGTCTGTCAAAAGTGTTCGGACAGATATCAGCACGAAGCCCAAAGAAAAGAAAAAATACCGACACCATAACCATATAACAGAAAGCACTCAATACAAAGATTGATCGAACTTAATAGAACATGATGAGCCAGGCAAACCTACCTAGGTTTCTCCAAAACGGATCGTCATGTAAAGCTTTCCCTGACGATCCGTTTAGGAGAAACCCAGGTAGGTTAGTCTGGCTCATTATGTTCTATTATATATATATATATATATATATATATATATATATATATATATATAAGGGCTTACGGCAGCATAGTATTGAAGCATCAGTTCTCTTACGATCACAGAAATTAATCTGCGTTGAGTCTGCTCACTACCTTGACGAGTGACCTTTTTGAAATACCAGGTACTTGAATGTACTGATATTTTAATGAATAACGGCTCGGAATTATTAATCTGCTTTAATCCGTTGTGTTGGTTATATATCTTCTTCTTCTATGTGCCCTGTCCTTTCATGACTTAGGCGATCATGGCTTTCCACGTCTCCCTCTCCCCGGTGGCTTTTAGTATGTTTTCTCTCCGCAATCCTCGTTCTGTCATCCACCTGATCAGGCCCTGCAAATATATTATTCGCTGCCTTCCTTTGGCTTCTTTTCCTTCTATCTGGCTTGACAGTATCAGGTTCTCCAAACCCTCTTTCTTCATTGCATGTCCCAGGAAATTCAATTGTCTTTTCTTGATGCTCAGTATTAATTTTCTTTTCGTTGCCATTCTTTCCAACATCTCATCATTGCTCACATGCTTGGTCCATGATATCCGCAGTATCCTACTGTAGAACCACATTTCCGCTGCTTCAAGTTTTTCCCCATCTTCGAGGATGTTGTCAAGCATTCACTGCCGTATTGAAGAACTGACATCACATCTACCAATCCCTTCCTTGTTTATAGTAAAATTTTCCTGTGTGTTAGTACTTTACTCAGCTTCTGCAACGCGTTCTTTGCCATGCCAATTCGTCTTCGGATCTTTGTGTCGCACTTTCCATCTCCTGTTAGAACACTTCATAGGTATTTAATATTTTGTAGTTGTTCGATTCTATTATCCCCCATCTTATTTGGCATTTTCGGTTGCTCTTTTTGCTGATGACCATGTCTAAAATACCCACTGGGAAAGCTTTAAATTCATCTCTTCTTTCCCAGCGGTGTGTTCATTAGTAAAACTTACATGACTTAACCATTATTACCTAACTTTTTCCGGTTTAAAATAAAATTAGAGTTGCCAAGCCCAATCACTCAGTCAATATTTATTTTCTCTTTTCAAATTTTTTGATAAATTATTATTCTTCCAATATGCATACAGCATTTTCATATTAGCGTTTGTATTTGTATGATGTACTCTATATTAATTTGCCTGGAAAGAATATTTTGATACCATGAAAATAACATTTTATATATATTTAGTCATTTCCATTTTGTTAGAGTATTTGTGAATTAAAAATGGATCAGAAAATCTAATTAGTAGAAAGAAATAAACAAGAAAATGAAATGTCTGCATCGAATTAATGACTTCAAGAATTTGAATAATCTATTAATTAAAAGTTATTTAATCATTTCGAAGGATCTGCTCTGTTATGTACTCCTGTTGAAAAACATGTTAAAATACAATGGAATTCTGGAACGCTAATCAAATATGTTCACCCATTTTGAAGAAAAAGCAGCACTGTCAACAGGTAAATAAATCTAATTTTGAATGTCTATGTTTAATGAGAGATAAATAGAAATATATATATTTTGGTGCCCGCCCAAAATTGTTAATGCATTAAAACATGTCAATATCTGATTAACTGCATATCCCAGGCTAACGAAATTAAATAGTTTCCATCTTTTACAATAATACACCTATTTATTAAAATTCGAACAAGATATTCATAGGAATGTAAATTTCAAAACTGATTTAAAAAAGCTTCACTCACGACACAACTGAAGTCGATAGTCCAGTTCTTGCCAAGCACGTTGTAACATGTTTTGCGTAACATTCTCCCGCTTCACAGTCATTCTTTGCTTAAATTGCTCTAGGCTTGTAGCATGAAGAAGATACAGACCTGTCCTTTCACATAGATACAAAGAGAAATATGAAGTGTCGTGTCAGGCAAACGTGCTGTCCATCTTAACAGCACATTGACATTGGAACACCTTCTCCATCTTCCTGGTAGATTCCCTTTGAGATAAGTCTGCTCTGACCTGTGTCGTGTTTCAGGTGGTCTGCATATTGAACAGTTTAAAGCTTTGGGAAATCGGGTATAAAATCTATATCCCTTTGAAAATTTTGTTCGGATTTCGATAAATAATGTTTTGTTGTTGAACATGAAACCGACATAATTTCCTTTGCCAGAGACATGTTCGGGGAGACCGTAATTTTCTATTTCTCTTTTTTTCTCTCTTACCCTCTCTCTCTCTCTCTCTCTCTCTCTCTCTCCCTATATATATATATATATATATATAAAGTATTAAAGATATGTGCTAAGTATAAAGCCGGCCAGAAATTTCATAGGTTGTGTGTAGAGGAAAAACTTGCTGTGGCTTCATATAAGCACGCCAATAATTTATTAAATTCTAAAACGGAAATATTAAATAAATATAGGCATAGAAAGCCTTGGCTTTTGAATTAAGTTTGCTTATGGGAGGTTGTATCATTTTTGGTTTTAGTTTTTTGTTTTCGTCTTTGCAATAACTAATCTTTTTAAAAACTAAATTTATATTAAATTTGTTTTCTTAATAAACTTCTCCCCTTTTTGTGTTTGGTGTCTTCTTTCTTGATAACGTGGGTTGAATGAATTTCCTTTATACTTGTCGTTTGTTTCTTTCCTTGTTAGACAGCAATCCTTGACGATCAGTTTAGGTGAAACCTAGGTAGGTTGAATGGCTCTCAAGGTATTTTTTATTTATTCCGCTCTACCTAAGTATTGAGCGCTTTTCTTTAGTTGATTGTTCGTGCCGGGTTTTTTTCTTTGGACTACGTGCTGACTCGGTCTGAGCTCTTTTGACTGATGCTCATTTACTTAGCACTTTCTTGTTTAAAACCATTTTTGCCTTCTTCGTAGATACGTGGGAGGTATTTTCGACACGAGTATAGATATTATCACTTTTATATATATACATAAATATATATATATATTCATACATATATTTATGTTTTTACTGATATATATATATATATATATATATATCAGTAAAAAACATCCAGGAAAAGATTGGTAATTAATCCTAGCGGATCCTACTAATATCGCTTAAATATTAAAAAAAACTGATCCAGCAGAGAGGTTAGTATAAATTTTATTCACAAAGCAAATATTCATTTATTTCATCTGTAAATTCAGATCACATTTAGTGGCGATAAATACCTTAACATGTCAGTTCGAGAAATGCATTGTCAAACCCAGTCAACTATGGAATGGAGAAAACCCCTGTACTGGAAACAAGGGTTAGTAAGAGATGAGGAATGTTTGTTAGGAAAGGGTTAAGCAGGGAAGAAAATAGTAGTAATCTTCCTTTGGTAGTGGAAGGCAAGTAATCTGCCCATTGGGTCAAGAGTAGTAGGTATGAAAATAAATTCAGGATCCTTAAATTTAATTTCTAATCTTTGTAAAAGACAAAACATATGAATTCTTACAAAGATTATAATTTAAAGAATCTGAAGTTTCATTCCATCCTACTACCCCTGAAACAATGGACAAATTACTTACCTTCTATTGCCAAAGGAAGATTGCTAGTGTTTTCTCCTCTTTCCTAACCAACATATATATATATATACTATAGTCATCCGCAGACAGATCCGTTTCGCTGTATTACAGCTCATCAGTACGGCTTAGATTCCGGTCGCTTCCTAACCCAGGATTAAAACCCGACCGCATTGGCGTCAGTCGACGTTTTTACGCCTAGGCCACGAGCGTCCAGTAGAAGAAGGCAGGCTTTTTAGCGAGTAAAAACGCGCCCAATAGCTAGAGTGATCCAATTCATTATCGAATGAGAGGTGCGTAATATATATATATATATATATATATATATATATATATATATATATATATATATATATATATGTGTGTGTGTGTGTGTGTGTGTGTGTGTATATATATATATAAATTGTCATTTTAACTGCGCCGGATCATGTTGACATTGAGATTTTGTGAGGGCGCTGTTATGATATATTCACTATTCTTTGCTGAGTTTTTTTGCGTTCATTATTATTAGTTTGTACGTAGGAGCCAATATATTAATACCTGTGACTAAAAAAGTATTTGATATTTATATGAAAGTATGTTATTTACTCTGCTTTCTTATATTTTGATTTGCGAAATAGCTCAAGTCAATCATATCAATTGCGAAAACTTGACTTTCTAAACTATACACGGCTTTAATCTGGGAGGGCCTTAAACTAAGCTGCTACACTGCTAACGCCTAATCTGGCCGAGCAAACATCATTTTTGAACTGTCAAAGATTGGTGACTTTACACTTGGTAAAAAACTAATTAGTATTATTTGGTATAGATGGTGTAGCGTTTTGTGCTTAGATGTGAACACGTGTAAGCTGGTTGTTCTGAAGTCTTTTGGGAAATCTGTATTAGTGCAATGCATTTAATTTTATTGCGGGTAAACACACAGGACTTATTAGATTGTAGATACTTCTTTGGATTTTGTAGAGAATCTCGTGTGAATGAGCTTAAATTCGTAAACTCTAGGTACCAAAGAAGAAACTTTATCCGAACAATTTCTATGAGCATATTTATAGAAAAGTCACATGAAAGTTACGTTACGGAAATTGGAAATTGACTGAAGCCGTAATACCATGTCAGAAATAATAATACTGCCAAATACTCTTTCGATTTCATTAAGAATTTCTCAATACTTAGCAGAAGCGTTGCACAGGTCTAGACCCTCTGTGACTATAATATCCAAGGCATGGACCAATGATAAACTTATAAATGTGTAAGATAGATTCTGGCAAGTAGTATATTCTATTGTGGCACATTCAAATAATCTTAGTAGCATTAAACACAGTAATTAGTTCAATATAACGTTTCCACTTCATGCCAGCGAATTAAACGGAATAGGTGCAATGAGTCACTTCCCTGGAAGTATACACTGGTCTAGACTAAATTATATTACCGGTATCAAACAACATAACCCCAGGTAAATTGTAGGACAGAGCTATATTGTCAGTAATTATAGAGAGGCATCTACTTAGTATATTTTGAATGTCACAAGTTCATGTTCGTTCAGCAATAGGGGGGGGGAATTCTCTTAAAACCAAAGAGATGGTCTTGTTAACTAAAATGCAAAATTCAATCAATATTATCGTAAGGTAGTAAAAGATATTGGCAGAGGATTTCTCTCACTTGACCTCCCACAAGACCAGCTATATAGATTTAATGTTAAGATGCAATATACGTAAATTATAATAATAAAAAATCCTGCGCGATTGGTGAAGTTTTGAGTGACATTGATATTCGATCGCTAGTGGCAAACATTTAAAAAAATAACAGGATTTTATTTGTGATATTCTTAGTATAGCCTGTAATTTGAAAAATAGCAAATACATTCCTGGAAATTCACATGTCAAATGTCATTGTTAAGGGATATTCGATATCAAACCAATAAAATCTACCAAACAATTAATCTAATGGCACATAACTTTATTGAAATGCAAATAAATATATGAAAATGAAATCAATATCAACTTATATGGGAAGACAATAGAATAACTATCCAGGAAGAAACTGCTAGAATGCGTATAGTTTAGTATTTCAGCAAGTACACGAATAGAGGTAAGCTTTTTCTCACCAGATTTATCTGATTTTATACTTATATATATATACATGGAACTTTGTCTCTGTGTGTGTATGTGTATGTATGTGCGTGTATGTGTGTGTGTCCGTGACCTATAGACTCCGAAACGGCTGTACTATAAGCGTCTGCGAGGGTTCTTGTATCGAGGTACAACCGATAAATATCGAAAATTGATAATCGAAAAAATCGGGTTATAGAAGGAAAGATGTTTGTGTGTGTGTGTCTTTTTATCTGCCTGTATGTATGTATTTTTCAGCCCTTTTATTTTAGTTGTTGCTTCGGGTTTGGCTCTAAGTAAGTTTAATTGGAGTTCTTAGTCTCAGCCATGATACCATTTTCTCAGAGGACTTATTTAGCCTTCAAAATTCTATTTACGACGAAAAAAACTTATTTGAAATCGATACCAAGAAATCAAAATTTGACTTACATCCATTCATTTTTCTTTCAGTTTACGATTTCGCTTAAACTGGAAACAACTATTGCCTTTTAGTCTTTCTTGCCAACGTCCAAAAGTCTGAGCTCCAGGACCATGGATTAGTTTTAAATCTTTCATTACACCCGAGCAACGCCGGGTTATACTGCTAGTTTAATTCTAAACAGCAAGAAGACCACAAGCAAACTAGATCTAGCAGAATTTAATCACCTAGTGTTTCAGTTAATTGCTATACGGGATACACGCTTATCCGGTCCATGACTGACAAGATTTTCCCACATTAAGTTGCCATTTCTATCTAAGGTTGTCTGGTTGACAACAAAGGCTATTAAATTCAATATGTCTTACTTTTTAACATCTAAAGGATTGATAAGTAAATGCGATTAATTTAATTGGAATTCGAAATTAGTTTAATACAAGCAGCTGAAAAAATATTATATGGAGATGACACTCAGCTAATGTGTGATCCAGAAGCAAAGATCCTAGAGAGAAGACAGAAACGGAAAACAAGAAGAAAGGACTAACCGACATAAGTAGATAGAATGTATCTTCGTCATATCCGAGTTCACGTGATTTGTTTAACTTTATGACTAGGCTGACTGCCCATTCGTGAGACGGGAGGTCATGGTTCTCGCTCCACCAACTGCGTAATAAGTGTGTGCTTCGAAACGGATACATCAGTACCAAATGGGTACAGAAATAAATGTAATTGATTGTGTAATAAATGACGACCGTGTGTTTGAAACAGAGGTAAATGAGCAATCAAAACGCGAACGACGCCTTCGATAAATTTAGCATACTGTTAAGACAGAAATAAAATAGATCTGAACTGCTATGTCATCTTTATCTTTGTGTATAGCAATAAATATGTTTTATAACATGAGACGAAGAAACTTGAACCGAGAGAGATATCAGTCAGATCAGTGCCATACTTGAAAAACGCTTGCGTGATCACGTCTCGAAAGTGACATGACTGACTGGGCTGAAGATTTTTCGCAGTAGGTTGCCATTGCTTTCTGCTGTAGACTAGATATTAGCAAAGGTTATAGAACTAATTCTGTGCTGCTATTTAACCCATAGCTGGAAGGAGAGGCGAAATTTTCATACCATTCCCTCGGGTATTTTCGTGCATGTGAATGTAATTATTTCAACTAGAATTCGAACTCGGCTCTCCCATTTCTCCTTCCGAGAAGATATACACTGCACCACACCGCAGATATGGAGATATAGTTCATCTACTAAGTGCGGCTTAGATGTGGTAAAGTATGGGATACCAAGTGATGATCGAACTCACTACTCCGTTTTAATAGTTTCAAGTAAAACAGGGTTGCTAACCATTACAACACGCCGAGGTGCCTAAACTATTACAAATCAACAGATTTGTAATGGTTTAGGATAGATAGATAGATAGATAGATAGATAGATAGATAGATAGATAGATAGATAATGAACAGAGTAAGATAGATAATGAACAGAGTAAGATAGATAATGAACAGAGTAAGATAGATAGATAGATAGATAAATAGATAGATAGATAGATAATGAACAGAGTAAGATAGATAGATAGATGGATAGATAGATAGATAATGAACAGAGTAAGATAGATAGATAGATAGATAGATAGATAGATAGATAGATAGATAGATAGATAATGAACAGAGTAAAATAGATAGATAGATAATGAACAGAGTAAGACAGATAGATAGATAGATAGATAATGAACAGAGTAGGATAGATAGATAGATAGATGAATTTTTAAGTGCAGATTAGATGTGGCACATGGCCGAAAGTATGGGATACCCAGTGAGCATCGAACTCACTACTCAATTGTAAATGGTTCTAGCGAGACAAGCTTGCTAACCATTACACTACGCCAAGGTTTCCAAATATATGGTGATTTTCTTAGATAAATGGTTAGAATTCCAGGGACAGCACACGTGAGAGCGAAATGATATTTGAAGAAAAATTGAAACTAGAATGAAAACATTCAAGGGGATACTTTTGGTTGATTCGTTTCAATCTAAAAATGTTCAAATATTATCAGTTTTTGATTGTTTGAGAGGGATCTATTTATTCATATAAACATCAAATATAAATTTATCAATCAATGCAAAATTTTTCCTCCTCTCTTATATTTTTTACTTATCACGAAAATTCCAAAGTTGAGGCTTGCTGTTAAAATATTCAGAATGTGCTCTAGATGAAAAAAAATCTATCAAACGCCTTTTCTTATACGAAATATATACTTTTTCCACAACGAAAAAATCTAATGTCAAAAAAATAATTTCATATCAACCCAGGATAATTGAAAATTATACTTGCCATCTCTATCGAATTTTGATAAAATATAAAAATAAGTAGATAAATAATGATTTTTAATTTAATTCCTTTCGACAGACAATATAATTGAAAAAGGCATTGTTTTTTTTACTTTCAAAATGCAAGGATGAACAATCTATATATAAAATTATATGACTTCTGTTAGTCCGTCCGTCACACTCCCTAAAATAGCCATGTTTTAAACGATCAAACCAAATTTGTATAGATGTACAAACAAATAAGGGGATACAAAATACAAATGATTTTATTAGAGTTTTTGTTAGTTTTAATCCCAATGGATGATAACTGCAACAATAACATTCTCCCCAAAATTAAAAACAAACCAATGTGATATGATCCCGACTTGACAGCTCAGATGCAGTCACTTTCTCACCGGCGTAATGTGGCTTCACTCTGTCTCTTCTACGAATACTTTCAGGTTTCTGCTCCGATGAGTTTAGCTCACTGGTACCCCCTGTGCATGAATTTACTCGAGTTACTAGACTAGTAAAACCAATAAAATGTAACGGCAACCACTACTCCATTAGCCTCTTTTCTCGTCCTTCCTGCCTGTGAAATTTCCTTCCTTATACTTGCTTCCCCGACAACTACAAGCTCCATGATTTTAAATGTAAGGTCAATAGTTATCTCCTATCTCTCTCACTCGCATTTTTCCCTTATGCTTTTTTCTCCGTCCGCTTCACTCTCATCACATCAGTATTCTCCTCCTTCTGTTACCCACTTCCTGACATCTCCTATAACGTGTCCCTCTTTCTCATCACTTTCCTGCTATGTAACCCCCTGGACACCAGTAGCAGTTAAACTGCCTTGCTTGAAGTAAAATGATTAAAAAGATTTTTAGATGAATGCTGGGATTTCTTTCGACCTATTAAAATAAGCCACTTAATAAAACAAAATATATTTTAACAAAATCTGCCGGATATGAATCATAATTGTTTAAAACTTTTATTAGATTTTATGGCAATAGGTAGACAAGGAATATTGCTGATATGTTCTTAAGTTCTTTAATTTATCAGATCTAAATCTCCAAACACAGCAGAAGTTGTTTTAGGTTTGCGGGCCAGTTTTCCCTATTATCATTTTATTATTATTATTTGGTGATGGTACTAGTGGTGGTGGTTTCAAACCAAAGAGAGAATGACATCTAAAAAATTACCCTCGACATGTGTATAACCAAATCATTTAGAAGCATTCGTGTGTTCTTCCTAGCCAATAAGATAGAAAAATTTTTGGTCTCATCCGAATTCTTATTTCTTTTAATTTAGAATGCTGCGATCGCTTGTCTGTATTTACTTCCGGTGTTAAAACCACTTTTAGTATTAAAGAAAATATTTATTTGCGTCATTACTGTGGGTTTTCCTACTTTTGTCTTTTTGTCCTACTATATATAGTTTGCTTCATATCTTTTTCCTGATCTTTCCTACCTTTCTTAGTTTTGTTTCAAACATTGTCAACACAGAACATTTTTGCCAAATTCATTTAACCATGCCAAATTGCTCTACATATTCTTAGCCTTGAGCATCAGCAATAATTATATCCCTGCGAAAAACATAAAACCCGTTAATACATTCATTTTTCTTGTTGTTGATAAGACGAATTGATTCATTTGCACCAAGTTTAATTATGTCTGTGTTCCTGAATCAATTATGTGGTTCATATAAAGACATCTTTCTATGTACAGTATATAATATAATACTGTTTTTGTTAAAACAAAGTTATTGTAAGTTATTTTTATTATTTTTATTCTTTATTTACCTCTTTCAAAGTTAATATAACTTTTTGAACCTTGTATACAATGAGACACCAAAATACAACAATTCTTTCGGGTGATTGCAAATAAAGTTTCTGTTCAGTTTCCATAGTATTGTTAAATAGCAAATGTGGTTGGGTTAAGTTATAGCAATTTTAAGAGTATCACCCTTCCAAAATCTATGGTGTGTCGTTTTTGCTGATTCTTTAAATAGCAATCATTTTCGTGTTGGTGATAGTTCGAATTGCTTCAACTGAATCGAGTCGGTTTTCATTGAAAACCACTGCATCCAACGTATGTAGAAAATATAGTAGTCCTCTAATTGTAAAGTCTTTTCCAACTTATTCTGATATAGTTAATCTGTATTTTACACAAATGGGACCCTCACTTTAATAATATAAATTGTTTGATGGAAGGAGAAATTAATTGACTAGGTCGCACGACCGAGGCAACAGGACGTTATCTAAGTGAATAGCAGCCGTCACCATACTGTTCCCGATATATGCCTTTTTAGCCTGCGTGTCAAGTTCTATATAACAGGTTATGTATATTTGTACTCTGCTTAATTATATCAGTGTTTCTAAATCAATGATGCGGTTCAGATAAAAATATATGTCTATGTAAAATATGTAATAACATTGTTTTTATTAAAATAAGAATATTTTCAGTAATTTTCACTATGTTATTTTTTATTTATTTACCTCTTTCAAAGTTGATATTACTTTATTGAGCGTTTTCTAAAATGAGTCGTTAACAGTCAATTACATTTATTTCTGTACCCATTTTAATTTAAATAAAGTTTTTACAAGATTTCCATATTATTATATTGCAAATTAGGTTAGAAATGGTTTTATTCTTTAAGTTATTGCAAAGTTTAGAGAAATTATCCAATAAAAAGTATCACGTGCCGTTGTTGTTTCATTTTGAGACCAACCGCAACGATAAACAGACACTGATCCTTTAATTAGCGATCATTTAAATGCATTTCTAAAGATTTCCTAATAGAAATATGTTAATCTATATACTTATACGGCATCATCGTTGGCGGAACAGGTTGATGAATACTGAAATACACATTGATATTTACTTTTGTGTTAAATTAATCAATGTTGAATCTGATGAGCTTTTCGCAGCCATAGCATGAAAAGATAAGAGATTTTAGGCTATGGGGATCTCTTTTCCTTGGTCTCTTGTTACCTGTTTTCTTAGCATATTTCAAAGGAGTTTTTTTTTGTGGGGGACTGCTTTTATCTAATTATTTTTCTCTGCAGATTCCGTCTCACAACCGGATCAAATTCAGTAAGGTATTTTAAGCTGATCCTTGGGGTCCATGTGCTCTCATGTCAGATGCGAGATCAGAGAAGTGGATTTGATTGGGTAAGCGAATGTCTGGCATTCGGCGAATGGAAGGCGCTTTATTTGACAAATTTTTATTTGTGGAATCTTTCAAGTTTGCAGATGTCTCTTTAGTAGATTACATATATCTCACAGGCGTACAAGAAAGTCAAGATAACAATAGCTAGATAGAGCATGAGTTTGGTGGTTTGCGTTACCCCAGATTGCCGAGTACACTTTTGAATGCTTCATTGTCGTCTGTGATTCATTTAACAGCTTCTTCTTGAGCGAATGCATTTAAATTTAACTCATTAAATTTGATATGAAAAATATGAATCAGTACATACCAACATAATATGATAAATCATACGTTCATGTTTGAAATTAGAAAATATAATGTGTCTAGCCTACTAGAACGCTGTTCCATTTTTGTGGTATATGAAAGGATTAAACAGAAATTATTTGTTAATAATCTCGCAAGCTTGCTTACAAACCCTTTATCATATTTAGAAACACAAAGTATATACCGTGTATTATTATATGCGTAAAGGAAATACACACTTTTAAATATTAATAACTAGCCCGGCGTTGGTCGGGTGTAATGAAAGGTAAACAAACTAATCCATGTTCCTGGAGCTCAGACTCTTTGGACGTTGGCACGAAAGTCTAAAAAACAATAGTTGTTTCCAATTTAAGCGAAACCGTAGACTGAAAGAAAAATGAATGGATGTAAGTCAAATTTTGATTTCCTGGTATCGATTTCAAATAAGTATTTTTCGTCGTAAACTGAATTTTGATGGCTAAATAAGTCCTCTGAGTAAATGGTATCATGGCTGAGACTAAGAACTACAATTATATCTACTTAGAAACAAACCCGAAGCAAAAATTAAAATAAAAGGGCTGAAATAATAGACATACAGGTAGATAAACAGACACACACACAAACATCTTGCCTTCTCTCTCTCTCTCTCTATATATATATATATATATATACATATTATTGATTTTCAGCACTATTTTTAAGAACTGCAAACTTGAAACTTCTGAATGTCGTTTCTTATGTCTTTGTCTATGAGCTTATCTAATTTGATTAAAATCGAACCATTCTTTCTATTATCGATTTTCGATATTTTTCGGGGGTACCTCGACACAAAACCTAGCTAAGGACACTCGTAGACGCTTATAGTACAACTGTGTAAATTTTCAAGAAATGCGGTTCAGTCGTTTCGGAGTTTATAGGTATCGGACACACACACAGACAAACACACACATACACACACAGACAAAGTTCTATGTATAAATAATTTTAGATAATTTTACAAAAATCTATGAAAACCTGAAATATTTTTGAGAAGCATTTCCAACTTCATTGGACTAAAGCTATCTTTATAATGTTGGTATTACACAGGCGCATAAAGAAAGAGGAATGCTGAAATTTTAAATACAAACAGTTTTATTTAATATAATTATTATTTATTTAATATAATTATTATTTATTTAATATAATTATTATGTACGTAGACTAGATGATAAAAGTAAGCGAAATGAAATTAGCGTACACTACCAGCCATAATTATTTGGCCACACTAATTTATAAAAAGAAATTAAGTATTTCATATTATTTTTAGTATTTATTGCCAAGTGGATAATTCTAAATGAAAACAAAATGTTTCTTTTTTTTATTATTACTTTGCAAAATCTACAAGGCAAGGATGGAAAGATGAACTTATCCGAATCACCGTAAATTTTCTTTATTCTTTTATTGATGCAACTGCAATATAGGTAATTATTAAATATTTATAAATTCATTTGATGCACATGATATTGTGCAAGATTAACAAAAGAACCATTTTATTTTCATTTACAATTATTCACTTGGCAATAAATACTAAAAGATAGTATGAAATACATCATTTTTTAAAACACTGGCTGGCCTAATAATTATGGCCGGTAGTGTATATACCCAAATATAACTGTTGTTAAAATTTAAATGTAATTTAAAATTTCGGGATCTTCTCTTTTCTAATCGCAGGTTCAACGTGAATATCACCTTAATCATATCATGTCCTAAATGACAGAACGTGTCGATAGAAATTTTTTTACACTTTGTCATGTTTTGTTCGTAAGTATGAACGAGAGAAGTGGGACTGATTATGAGGATAGGAAAGATAGATAAACATTGATCCTTGGATTTAAAATTTATGACTTTCTGTATGAGAAAATAGCGGTTTCTGGGAAAACAGTTTGTAGATCTGTTTAAATAAATGAAGTGCGAATGTTTGCTGTGTTTTAACAGTAAATATGCTACTGAATGATTGTTTTATTGCTTAATTCATTCATTTTTACGGCTTATCAACTCTTTGCAAATCATTTAAAGCCAAAATTTATTTTTAAACTGTGAGATTTTATTTTAAGTTAATAACGGTTTAGTGTCTCAATTCTTACTAATTAACCCATGAATTGGAGAAGAATTGAATTCACATTTTCCCAAAAGCATCATAGTGAATATCACCAACCGACATAGAATTACAAATCGGCTCTAAATAAACAATTTCGATCTAATATCCCTTACATCACTCGCACATTCATGCTTACATCGTCTGGTAATCCAAAACGTTTATCTGTGTAATGACCAGTTTCGACGTTGCTTAACTTTGATGATCATACAACACACCGTTTTTTCGCATCGTTATTTGGTCGTTGAACAATGCTACTGACAGTGTGGTTCTTGGTGTGTGAAGGTCGATATATCTGCTGTCCAGAGATAGCTATTATATTATGATGACGTCTAAACGCCACGAACATAAAATATCAAATGTCCATAAAACAGGGTGTTTCCAAAAAATTGATATAATCTCGTAATCTAATAACTTAGCAATTCTCGTTAAATTTATCTCAGATTTTAACTGTATGTATATAAACAACTCAACATTATATTATTTACATTCTTCAGACTATTGTTTGAAGCTATTGGGGAGCCGGTTAATTTTTCTTTAATTCGGCCTTGTGTCTTACTTAAACAAATTCCCTACACCTTTCAAGTTTATGCTGATTTATCATCAGAAGCTTTTCATCAGATGGTTGGTTTTAGGCAGAGTGGATTATATGGAATTGTGTGGAATAGTGTAAGAATAAAATATACATTCTGCATTTAAAAATTGAAATTTATTTAAAGGAAAGGTTAACACAAGTTGTAGAAGTTAATGTGCCATTATAAACTTTATTAAAAACTTAAGGTTAGAGTTCGTGTTCAATGAGAAACTTAAAGGTAGCAAGCGTTCGTAGAACATGTTAGTAGTTGTAATTAATGAAAGATATATGCGTACATACGTATGTATGTGTTGGTTTGGTAGGAATGTTTTTGGATTAAGAAGAAGTAAAAGGGTTCAGCAGAAGGAAGAGAAAGAGGATAATATCCGTGTCGCTTGAAGTTGAAGTTACGTATCAGATGTTTCGTCTCGCGGCTCTCTTTTGTGACTAACTGTCTTGACGCCTACCGGGGTCTTTTGAAGTATTCAACTTTTGCACGTGCTCGCGAAGTCCTTAATTCTTGTAATTCGCTCCCATTGGTCAAAAATCATTTTCACATTTACTTGTGAAATCTGTTTTGACTTTATCGTTAAGCACATCGTCAGTGCTTTTTTCTATTTTGGAAAACCACGTCATTGTGAATTTTTGTTAAAGTGAAGAAGAAGGTTGATTTTAATCAATTTCTTATCCGCAACATATTACTGACGTTTGGGTTGTTATATTTCGGCCTTCTTCAGGTGATTGAAATTTCAAACCAAACCGTTTTTTCGATCATTGGAGTATAATAAAATTAAATGTTTAATGTATAATGTTTTTTTTCATTTCCTGTATGGAAATGCCGTTCATTGGAAAAGAAAATCCTTTTTGCATGCTCTGAGTGCAACAGTGTGCAATTGTGAGAGTATTCGCGAAGTATACATCAATTTCAAGGCATATTTAAAAATAGCACAAATTTATTTACGAAATTTTCATTGTTCCGACTCTTGTCCTCATTTCTGTTGCCATATCAATGATGTCACGGCCTTTCTAGAACAATCTACTCGGGTAAACGAAATAAAATATTTATTTAGGTATTCCAATCAGCTAAAGAAGGATGAAGCGTACAACGACGAAAATGGGGTGAATATGGCAACAAAGAAGAGGACAACATTCCGAACAATGTAAATAGTATAAATAATGACAATACTTCATTTCAGAAATATAGACATTTTTCAAAGAGGAAGACTATTTAGCAAGAAAGTATCTGGACAATAGCCAGTAACGGAATAGATATTCGAACGGGTTAGGGAAGCATTTATTCGAAGCACCAGGAAGTCCAAATGAGGAGCAAACCTGGAAAGACAAACTGCTGCTCTAGAGAGTTGTATCAAAGACATCCTGCAAAAACTGTATACTCCTTCTGAGTATGTACATTATTCGAACTATTGTCCTCATCTTTGTTGCCATTCGTACGACATTTCGGCCGTTGTACGCTCCGGCCGTCTTCAGGTGCTAGGAATTTTGAACCGACACCTTACACTTGGCTCAGTTGATACAGATTTTGTTTAGTTCCTGTGACTTGACATAAGAAGTTATGAGTTCAATACCAGGTTACAAAAGAAGTGGTGAACAAGTAACTTGATGGATTAGAGGGACATAATACATGACTAACAGAAGAGGTTCTAGGCAAGGAATGAAGATCTTATACCCTAGTTTGTTTTTAAAAAGTGTTCCGTTCGAAATTTCTAGCACCGGAAGAAGGCCGGAGCGTGTAACTTCCGAAACGTCGTACAAATGACAAAAGGATGACGACAATAGTCTGAATAATATAAATACTGTAAATATTACATCATTTCAGAAATAAAGACAAATCTTTCTGGGTATATTCTTCTTGAACTGAAACAGAACAATGATAACTGCTTCTTTTTTTTTCGTCTTATGCAAACTGCAACCCCTCTCATAAATTACGGACCAAAATGTTACTGATAATTCGGCGAGAATCAGATCAAAATGAATGTTGTCTTCTTCGCTGATAAATGACGAAATATATTGGACCGCAAGGTGAAGCAAAATGACGGTTTGCAACAGTTAAATTATAGATAAAAATATTCGATGGTGTGTTTATTCCGATCTTCTATTCGCTGATATGGTTGTATTGTGGAATGGATGGTTTGGTCGGACACGCATACGAGGCGGACCAGCAAGAAGGCCTGCCTCTCCAGTCCTCTACTCAGTCTGACTTGAATTGCAAACTGCGTCTAAAACTGACTCACTTTGATAGTTGACCTCATTAAATATTCCATTGACATCTGGTATTTCCGCTAAACACTCTAACATTCCGGGCGCTGACATCTTTTTAACCATCGCTTGTTAAAACAAAATTTGCCCGATTCCTGTGTCACGCTGTGCAAAATACACTTCTTGGCAAACTTCCATAATTTTCACAGATCTTGTACAACACTAGGTGTTTGACAGAAAATAAACTAATGACTTGAGATGCTCCCTGTCATAGACAGTGCACATAATGAGGACTTGTGAAAACTTGTGAACTCCTTCAAGAAATACTTAGAATATAATAGTCAAATTTTGATGAACAAGTCTTATATTGTCAAAAACAAGTCACCGTCCTCGGTATGGCGATAAAGTATATACAACAGCATAATTTCTGATCGATATGTTTTGAGGAGACATCTTAATTGCTGTTTTTTCCAGATCCAATCTGACCCGGGGATGTAGGACCGGTGAGGATGTTAGGTATGGGCAAATACCTTTACTAGGCCCAAAACTATATGAAAGCATAAGAATAGATTTTATAGTAAAAATACCAGTAATTAATGGCAAAAAAGAAAAAATAACAATATATTTCACTCTCGATAAACACCTCTTTACAAAAATACGTCAAAGAAACCGGATCACGAAACGGAATTTTTAAAAAAATTAATGCTGGACAATATCATCGAAGATGAAGGAAAAACTTGAAGCTACTGAAATGTCGTTTTATAGAAAGATGATGTGGATATCACGGATCGAGCATGTGAGCAATGATGCGGTTTTGAAAAGGATAGAAACAAAAAGAAATAGATACTGAGCATCAGGAAGAAACAGCTAAGTTCCGGAACGTGCAATGAGGATGGAGGAATTGAAGAACCTGATATTAACAGGCCAGATAGAGGGAAGGAGAGAGAGGGGAAAACAGTGTGTAAAGTACTTGACTGGATCACAGAACGGGGATACGTGGTGTAACAGAAGAGAGCGTACTAAGACCCACCAGGGACAAGGAGACGTGGAAAGCCATAATCGCCTACGTCTGGAAAAGATAAGGCACACAGAAGAAGATATATTCTATTCAAATGAACCTATCCTAAAGATCTTTTCGGCATTAAATAACATATTGAAATTGATATGGCGTAAGACCTAATAAACAACACCAAACCAACAACAAACTTGTTTCTTTTTATTTGTGCATACAGTTAATCTGATATTTACATTCGAAATTATATGACATTTAAACACCCGGTATATAAGAGATAGCGTAATTATATCATAACTCATTTTTAAAAGATTACCCTTCAGTCATATTAGTATTATGCGATATGTGATTTTCCCACGAAAAGGGAAAACCTAAATCGTTTAAGTACTTATATCTTCGCATAGCTACAACCTAATTTTCCAATCTGTATACACAAAACACGAAACCATTTTACTTAAAAAAGTATTTATCTTAACAGACACTTTTTCATGAACATAGACCTAGAGTCGATGTTTCAGTTAGTCTCAATGTTTTAATAGCATACTGATAGAGGTCGTGTCTCGACTAGTCCGGCTTCACCTCATCACCATAAAACAAAGAACAATTTCTTGTGCGGAAGTCTGAAGCGGTAATGGGCGAATCGTGCGTGCAAAGTGACTTGGGCCGTCGCAATACTGGCTTCGGTGATTGCTACGAGACAAGGTTGCGTGACAAACCAGATGGGGAAGGAGGACGTTTACTTTGACTGGCATCAATCGAACGTTGGCTGAATAGCTGTGTGTGGTAGAGGTCATTGTAGCCGTATCGATTGTGTTGCTTGAGGTTTATGTCATTCTTTAAATCATGCAAAGATCAGACTACTGAAAACGAGTAGGGGAATCTCCACGTGGAGAGAGATTTAACAAGATAGTCTCACATTCCATTACACCTCGTGTGTTTCAGTTTGCGTCCTGCACAGATGGCCGTTGTGTGAATCTAAAGTAATTAAGATAGGTTCATATCGGAGTTAATGGACATCTTTTTTTTTCATTATCTAAAGAAAGTGATGTATTTTAAAAAAAGAAGCTTAATTTTTTAAGTATCCATTTGTTATTAAATTTTTCGTCTTTTTATTGTATTATATATTGTTTTATATTATTATGCATTTATGATCTTAATTACTATAATAAATCTCTGTTTATTTTATAACTCGTGGTACCTATCGATCTTTTTTAATTTTATTTTAAAAGTAAGTGTTATTTGGTAAGTTTCATTTATTAAGCTCTCGATGAATTATTATATTAAGTACATTCAATAATTTTATTTGTTAAATTATTGATACATTAGTATAAATAATTATAACCGTTTTATATTTTTGTAACACTTCTACTTTTAGGAACGGGAGAGTAATTTTCGAAATTGTAGGCAAGACATTACCAGCCGTAAATTTGATTTGTTTTCTCTGACTATACAGTATCTTCGATTGATTTCACTATCTTTTATTATTCAAACTCGTTTTTAACAACATTTTCCTATAATTTTATTCTTTTGTTGTTTTTTCATTTATTGACATTAAGTAACATTTTGTTTGAACGAAGACATATTTTCATATTTAGCAGAAAGTGTTTCGAGTAATAATATTATTGTTATTATTTTTTTTTTTTGTTGAGTAGTCAGATTTTTACAAAAAATAACTAATAATAAATAAATAAATAATTGACGATAATTTTTATTATTTTCTTATATATTTTCTGATTTCTGTTAATATAATTTAAATTATACATTATAATATTTCTGAAAGTAGTACATCTTTTATTTTAATCGTTTCACCCCAAGCAAGGCATTCCACTGCCACTGTTGCGCTTGGGACTACATAGGGAAAGGTAAATAGAAAGAGTGGTTAGAAATAGAAAATGTCAGAAGCGGGGGGTGATAGATAATTTGGAGTATGGGAAGAGTGTTTGAAAGAAGGGATGCGAGTTAGTGTGTTAGGAGGTGTCTATTGACCTTACATTTAAACTCCTGGAGATTGTAGCCGTCGGGGAAGCAGTCATGTGGAAGGGAATTTCACAGTCGGGAAGTACGAGAAAAGAAACTGTTGGAGTAGAAGTTGCGGTTGCATTTTATCGGTTTCACTGTAAAAGCGTGGGATCTAGTTGCTAATCTAGTATCTCATGCAAATTCGAACCGAGGGGGCACCATCTTAGCAGAAGCCATAAAAGTATTTATAGAAGAGACACAGGGAAGCCACGTCGCGCCGGTGAGAGAGAGAGAGAGACTGCAGGCGGTCTGCCAAGTCAGTATCGATCACATTACAGACCCTCCGCTGTACCTTGTCGAGAAGCTAAAGGAGAATAGCAGGGGCAGACGACCAGATATGGCAAGAGTATTCAATGCACGGGCGGATGGTAGATTTATAAATGTGCAGGATAGATTGAGACGGAAAAAACCTCCGAGCACTGCACAAAGAACCGATTCTCACAGCAGCGGATTTAGCAATGGATTCGATATAGTCATTCCACTTGAGGTCCGCTGAAAATGTGAGACCAAGGAGGCGTAGTGTTTACTCTCTGGGAGGCAAGCCTGGTCCATGCTAATGGGAGGTAGGTGCGGCTCTCTATGATGGCTAATTGATAGTAGCTTCGTTTTAGAAGCATTAAAATTTACGAGCCATTTCTTACCCCAGTCCACTACGGATTGGAGGTCCTTTCCAAGCTCGGCTGCAAGGTTAGCTTTGTCACCCACACCAGATTTTTGATCGAGGCTAGAGTAAACTGTGGTGTCATCGGCGTACATACCTACTTGGGATATTATGGTATCGGGGCGATCTTTAATGTAGATCAGAAAAAAGCGCAGGACCTAGGATAGAGCCTTGAGGGACACCCGCGTTCGTATGGTAGCTCTGGGAGGCATGTCCGTTTAATACCACTTTCAATGTGCGGTTAGATAGGAATGACTGGATTAGTTCAAACAAGTGTCCAGCTATGTCATAGCTCCGCAGTTTCCATAGAAGGCCAGCATGCCAAACTCTGTCGAACGCTTTAGAGATATCCAAGGCGACGGTTCGGGCTTCGCCATTCCTGTCGAGTGCCTGGTATATATAATCGGTGATGGTCGTTAGCAATATCGGCAGTAGACCTGGTGAAGCGGAAACCATACTGCTTGTCCGAGAGGAGCCTGTGTTCTGTGAGGTGCTGAACGAGCTCGGCGTTGATAATGGCCTCGAACACTTTGCCAAAGATCGGAAGAAGGCTGATAGGGCGGTAATTTGCGGGATCCGAGGCTTCTCCAGATTTTTTGAGTATAGGAACTATAGAGGAAGATTTCCAACAGGCAGGAAAGCAGGAAGCAGAGAGTCAGAAGTTGTAAGGCTTAGAAAGGACAGAGGAGAGTTCAGGGGCACATTTCTTCAAGACTATGATTGGGATTCCGTCCCCACAGCTCGCTTTGTGGGGGTCAAGTTTTGAGATTATCTTAGAGACAAGCGAGGGTGTAATGTGGACGTCATTCAGTTTAGCCTCAGTTCTAGGTGAGACGTCGGGTGTAAAAACCCCAAACGAGTCCAGACTCGAATTGTTCGAGAATCTCCGTGCAGGAGGTGAGGACCTCAAAATTATTGATTGGTGGGGGTATTGTGGACTTGCTCTTGTTAAGTACTCTTTTACAGAATCGCCAGTAGTCTTTGGCGCCGAACTTAGCGGATGCTATGCGTTGTTTCATTCTGGCAGTAAACAACATCTTAGCTTCGTTAAGTATCTTTTTACACTTATTACGAGCTGAAGTGAAAGGGCGCCTGTTTTGGTCCGACGAGTAGCTACGGTAGAGTCGGAAGAAATGATTCCGTTAGGCAATGGCGGCCGAGTAAGCGGGCGATAACTATGGAGACGAATGAGACTTAAGCAGAAATTTCCTGGCAAGGATGAAGGCATCGATGCCAGCCTTAACCCAGGAGGAGACCTCGGATGCACATTCTCCGATGGGAAGACCAAAAACGTTGTTCCATGGGACGTCACAGAGGAAGTCTCGGAACGAATCCCAGTCTGCCCTTTTGTAGCAGTAGGATATTCTACTGGGCTGGGTTTCTTGGAAGAGGAATGAAATGTTGACGGAAACTACGGTGTGGTCAGAGTTTCCGAGTGGGCAGAGTTGTTTGTTAGTGCAAGAATCTGGGACGTGGAGAGGCGGAATGTCTGAGACAATTCTTTTTACAAGACGAAAACGAAATCGCTAACAGAATTAAGATAAATAGTACCACACTTGGATAGCAAAATCATTTACACAAACTACTTAAGTTAGTGACAAAAGAACAAATTGGAATTTTCATGGCTTACTAAAAAATAAAAAACCAACCAGTTTCACCCAGAGCTTGTGAAGTTTTTATTTTGGGGATTTTCTTAATCGTGAAATAATTCCAGAAATAAAAACTTGATAAGCTCTGGGCAAAACAACTGGTTGTATTTTTTGTTTTTAGTCCCTCCGATATCCAAGGTTATATATATATATATATATATATATATAAAGATTTGATACGTCTCAGTGTATTTTGTATTTAGCTATTTTAATTAATATGTGTTGGGGTGCATAGCGAATTCTGTACAGATATAGCAATTTTGATGATAGTCACGATGCACCTTTTGAATACCAAACATCAATGGTCCTTAACTATCTCATAATTCTCTCATATAATGAAACCAAATTGTCATGCTTTAACGATACCGACTAATGTTTTTTTAAATCGTTTCACCCCAAGCAAGTCGGTACCTATGCTGATGTGCAGAGGGCTGTATAAGTGAGTTAAAGTTTTAGGCAGGAGGGAAATGAAGAGAAAGACGAACCAGTTACAGAGGGTGTTAGAGAAATGGCAAGAGAAGAATGTGAACACAGGAGTGAAGACAGTTGCGAAGGTAGAGAGAAAAGAAAAGAACAAGATACACGGGCTTATGTAGAAAGGACTAGAGTCAAGTACATAAGAGATGGGAATTGACATTACATTTGAATTCCTGGAGGTTGTATCCGTCAAGAAAGGAAGTATATGGAAGGGCGTTCCACAGGCGAGAAGTGCTAGAAAAGATGCTGATGGAGTAGAATTATCGCCTGAATTTGATTGATTGAACTGTAAAAGAGTGGAATCTTGTTGCCAGTCTGGTTGCTCGAGTAGATTCTTGTGGAGAGGGCGCCAGGGACCTAAGTTCGTCGGAACAGAAGCCATGAAAATATTTGTAGAAAAGACAGAGGGAAGCCCCATCCTGCCGGTGAGAAAGTGGCTTGAATGGAGCTGCGAAATCGGGACCTATCACCTTACCTTTGGAGCCTGTCGAGAACACTGAGATAACCAGCAGGGGCGCCTGACAATATATGACAGTAGTATTCCATGCACGGACGAATGGTTGATTTTATATGTTTAAGATGGATTCAGGCAAAAAAAACTTTCTGGGCCTGAAAGTGTCACCTAACCTTCAGAGCAGTGGATTTAACCTTCCTAGCTGTGGATTTAAACCATCCTAACCGTTGTTTTAATGAAGAAGAAAGTGCAAGTATAAAATGCATGTTATGAGAATGTGTGGAATAAATATCAAGTAACTCTAGTCTTAAAGCGATTAATATTGGGACTGTTAGGGAAGCATCATCTCAAATGTTTTTATCACAAATTAACCGTTTGTTGAAGAATTTTCGGATTGGAAGATGTTCCTAATCAAATGTACATGAAGGAAGTGAGTTTGTTTGATACCGAGAAGATGGCATAGCTGATCATACCTGTGAAGGTTTAACCTGGGGGTACCAAGAAAAGAATCCATTCCAAACATCTATCATTGCAATAGCTAGACAGTATTGGGAGGATATTGATGTTTCTCTGTGGAATAAAATTGCTTGGGGGCGGGAGATAGAATAGATAATCACCCAAAAGACCGCGTTTCGTGCTTTGGAAATCAATTAAATTTGGACAGTGAGAATTGAGCAGCACCAGCCAAAATAAGGCAGCCATTCTTTGGCTGATCCAAGTCTTGGAAAGATTTAAAGCATAAATATAGACTAAAATATCTTTATTAGAAAATCTTTAGAAATGCATTTAAATGATTTCTATTTAAAAATATCAGCAAAACGGGACACCATAGATTTTTAGTAGGGTGATACTTTTAAAATTGTCATAACTTAACCCAACCTAATTTACTGTATAACAAGAATACTATGGAAACTGAACAGAATTTTTGTTGCATTCAACTGAAAGAACTATTGTATGTTGGTGCCTCATTGTACACAAGGTTAAAAAGTTATATCAACTTTGAAAGAGGTAAATAAAAAGTCTAAATAGTAAAAATTACTTACAATAACCTTATTTTAACAAAAACGGTATTGTATTGTATATATTCTACATAGAAAGATGTCTTTATATGAACCACATCATTGATTCAGGAACACCGATATAATTAAGCGTGGTGCAAATGAATCAATTCGTATTATCACCAACAAGAAAACATGAATGAATTATTAGGCTTTGCGTTATCACAGATGAAGTTTTGACATATATCTCGCAGGAATATAATGACTGTTGGTGCTCTAGGCTAAAAATATTGAAGGTTTTACAACAACGATAAATAGAGCAGTTAGTCATGGAGAAATGTAATTAGCAAGAAAGCTTAGAATTGACAATCGTTGAAATAACATTAAGAAAGAATAAATGAACAGGAAAATGATACGAAGCAAACTATATATAGATATATGCAAGACAAATGTAGATAAAAGAACAGTAATGAAGGAAAATAGTTTTTTTTATGCAAACATAGAGTTAACAGCAAAAATGTGCAGAGAATCGTGTGTGCAAATTATTTACAATATCTTTATTTTAATACATGGATATTATAAAGCATAATTCTGGGGTTCAAACATTTGTAAAGAGCCTTACTAGATGAACAGAACCTTATTCTCCCTGAGTTATTTAAAACCTAAACTCTGTGTGTAGGGGGGTTAAAATTAAAACAGACACGTTATTTCATGGTTAAGCGGAAACATAGGCCTATTTCAAGGAAACATTCATCAACTTCCCTCTTTATTGTACAGAAGATTTTACACGAATTGAAGGCTCGCCTGAAATAGGCCTATACTTCCGCTTAACCATGTTTGTTTCAATTTTTAAATATATTTGCTCTATATGTATTTATATACATATATATTTATACCACTCTTAGAGAGTTATGATACCACTGTATGTACAGATTACTCCTTTGGATTCTTCTATATTCAAACTGCATGCTGATATATATATCTATATTTATGTTTATTGATCATTTCTCCACATGTGAGGCGTGACCGCCACCAGTATGCAAGGAGTAACAGTGAGAGAAAAGGAGTGTCGAAGAAAAGACAAAAAATGATGGCACTCAAGGAGATAGAAGACAGCAATTGACGTTGAATTTAAGTTTATGAGGATTGTATCAAAGACGCAAGTAAACGTAAGGAAGTTCCGCAAACCGAAAGTGTGAGAAAAGAAACTTAGAGTAGAAAAGGCGGTCGCATTTAATTATTTCAACGGTAAAACGCTGGGACCTTAGATGTCAATCTTGTAGCACTCTTAATTTCATGTGGCCGGTGCACCCGGGAAATAGCATGTCAGTGCAGTTGGCATAAAAGTATTTGTAGAAAAGATAGAGAGACCTCATCTCACGTTGATAAGAATGTGACTGGAGTTGAGACGTCAATCCGAGATCGATTACATAGCAGATCCTTTTTCAGGGATTTTTTTTTCGAGAACCTCGAAATGAACAGCAGGAGCCCCCGACGAGTTACATCAACTGTATTCAATGTATGGACGAATATATATATATATATATATATATATATATATATATGTGTGTGTGTGTGTGTGTGTGTGTGTGTGTGTGTGTGTGTGTGTGTGAAAAGTGTATATATATATAATTATAAACATCAATATATATATAGATAAATATGTAATTTGTTATATATATTATATTGTTTACATATTATATATGCGTGGTACTTATTTAAAAGAGCTCACTATCAGTGATAGAGCAAACATATTCATATAACAAACTCACACCTACTTATATGAATATATATATATATATATATATATATATATATATATATCTGTGTGGGTCGAGTATAGTCACCATGGGAGTGAAAACCAATAATTCTTGTAATCGTGGCTGATAATTTTGCATGTAAACGATCTTATAACATCTCCCACACAAAGGTCTGATTACAAAATTATGACTATATCAGTCTGTTTAATTTATTCATTTATGTTTTGTATTTTTCCAGGTTTCGAATAATTTGCTTTGTATTTGGATCAACATTATGGGTAAATTATCAGAGGATGCGTCTATATTCTCAATATAGATGGACAGTCCTTGTGGCGTTTTCCATATTTTGTATTTTGGTTAGCGATATATATTATACAATATATATCCTCCTCCATGGCAGAGGAATCAAAGATGAAGAAAATCTACCGCAGAAAGCAATGGCAACCTACTGCGGGATAATCTTCTGCCCAGTCAGTCATGTCTCTTTCGAGACATGATCGCCCAAGCGAGTTTCACGTATGGCACTTAACTGACTGATTGATACTAAATATAAGAAAAAAAAAGAAGTTTTTATGAAATTGACACTCCCATGACATATAGAAAAGAAAAAGGACAAAAGAAAGCAGCTTGTGATCTGCTTAACAAGCTTCTATTAACGGTTAGTAAAACAGGAATTGGGAGAGGTAGCAAGGAGATATTTTTTAAGAATAGCTAAAAGGACAGAAAGTAGTGGAGAGCAATAAACACCCACATCATGAATGGACGTGGCACGTAGAAGACGAACAATAATAGCAACAAATTGTTTTAATATTCTTAAGTGTGTCTGCATGTTTGTCTGTGTATGTAATGGTTTGTCACCCGCTTGGTAAAACTTGAACTGGGAGAGGTAACAAGAATATATTTTAAGAAGCCCTAAAAAAGACAGGAAACTGACGAGAGTCATGATTGCTAACATCCTGAATGAATATAGATGAACAACAACAGCAATTACAAATATAAGGTTCTGAATATTTTTAAGTGTGTGTGTGACCGCTTCGATGATTTGTAGGCGACTTACGTAGTAATTATCTCAGTGCTGGTATATGTCTCATCTTCAGATTTCCCAGAAATAATTCAAAATTACCTAGAAAGAAATTATAACTTGAGCCTTATGATACGTTCAGTAAAGTATTTTTAATCGATACTCATATTTAAGTACATATTCTGTTTTTAATTAAACAGTATTATATATTTATATATACCGGCCTGATTATTTACGATAAATTATTACGAAAATGTGTGCCATTCGGCAGGATTCGAACCTGCGACCCCTATTTACATAGGGAAAGCTACTATTTGCCCGGGCAATGTCTTAGACCTCGCAACCACGAATGACATCCAGTCCAAAGGAGGTTTTAATCAAGCCTATATAACACAATTTTCGATTCATCGCAACAACCACATCTGCTCTGAAATGTATCGTAATGTCAACATGATACGGAAATTAACGAAGATTAACGAAACTTGGTTATAAACAACCGACAATTTGAAATGATTTGTTTGAACATTATTTTTAATGATTTTCAAACAAATCATTTCAAATTGTCGGTTGTTTATAACCAAGTCTTGTTAATCAGTAAAGTATGTAAATATAAGATCTTTGCATGGAGGCTCGGAATGTACACTGTATATTCAGCTGTCAATAATTGACGGGAGTCACTTTCAGAGACACTGCACCCATTCTGGCGGTAAGGTGAAAAAAGGCAAAGGACAAGACTGACAAATTTGACTAGAATTTTTAATTAGGACAGAAAGAAAACCAGAACAGCTCTTACAGGTGTTTGCGAAGAAAGTCGATAGGAAATAACTAAACAAAAAGACGGGATGCCTGGTTGTTAGCAAAAGTATGAACCCAACAAGCAAATAACAAATTGGAGTTACGAAAATCAAATAAGTACAACAAATATATTGGGAAGTGCTCTAGTAGGAATGGAAAGTGTGAAACTGAAATCTAGTGAGAGGCTGGAATATCTAAAGATGCATTTCAAAAATTTAAGCATAAGAGACACGAAAAAAATCGTTAGAAACAAAGAAAAGAATACCGAAACGATACTTGATATCTACCCTCTTATATAGCAGTAAATGCTAGATGATTTAACTCGGAGATTGGAGTAGATAGATCTATCTATCGCCCGGTTCACACTCCACCCACGCCTATTGAACAAGGTTAAGAGGCTCATCCATTTTTCCCTGTTTAGGATGTGCTTTCCGGATTTCTCTTTTCCAATCTTTTCACTATTACGAAGCTCCCTGCACATCGGTGGTGTTACCGCCTTGCTCGGGGTGATACGATTAAAAAAAAAGAAGCAGAAATGCGATTCTACAGAAGAATTATGACGGTACAATTGACAAAACATGTGATCAAATCTAGCGTTTAAGTAAAATGAAAAAAAAGGAAAAGACATTTTACTGGTACCCCCTAAATACGAATTTGAACGAGATACTAGATTAGCAACTAGATCCCACCCTTTTACAGTGAAACCGATAAAATGCAGCCGTAACTTCTACTCCAACAGTTTCTTTCCTCGCACTTCCCGACTGTGGAATTCTCTTCCACACTATTGCTTCCCCGACGGCTACAATCTCCAGGAGTTTAAATGTAAAGTCAATTGACACCTCCCAACACACTAAACTGCTCCCATTCTATCAATCACTCTTCCCATCTGCCCAACCCTCATCCTCGCTATCCTTACTCATCTGTCACCTTCCTCCTGACATTCCCTATGTCTAACCACTCCTTCTCTTTACCTTCTCCTATGTAGTCCCATGCGCAATAGTGGCAGTGGAATGCCTTGCTTGGGGTGAGATGATTAAAAAAAAAAAAAAACAGCAAGAAGAGATATTTTATATTTTGAGGGCAAATAATGAAGATGAAAGTCATAGAAAATCTGATATAAGACAGATTGAGAAAACAGCGCTTAACAAACTTGATGAGTTTAATGAGATGGATGGCGGAACAGGGTGTAGGAGAAATAACGAAAAGAAAAAAAACTATTAAAAGCTACAAAGGAAAAGAAATTGTGGAGGCTCATTAATTTCAATTTTTAAGGTGACGTGGCACATAAAAAAGAATATTTTTTCCACTTGATCAACACGGAAAACCAAAGAAACATAAATTGTCTTTTTTAAAATATTTCAATACGAAATCGAACATGCTTCTCACAAAAATATTTCCTATCCTGCGTAAATTTCCATGATATCTGTTTGAAAAGGATGGAAACGAAAAGGAAATTAATACTGGGCATCAGGAAGAGACAACTAAAATTCCTAGGACATGCAATGGTGCAGGAGGTTTTGTAGAACATGATACTAACAGGCCAGATAGAGGGAAGGAGAGACAGGGGAAAACAACGTGTAACGTATTTGACTGGCCTGAGCGGGTGGATGGCAGAACAGGGTTTGCGTGGTGTAACAGGAGAAAGCGTTCTAAGACCCACCAGGGACAGGGAAACGTCGAAGGCCATGAACGCCTAAGTCCTGAAAGGACAGGGCGCATAGAAGAAGAAGAAGAAGAAGAAGAAGAAGAAGAAGAAGAAGAAGCTGATAACACTCTCTTACCACAATCGATCAGCATAAGCCCTGTCGACCCGATGCTGTCAATGTTTGCAGCCCGGGAACACTGAGTATAGTAAGCAATTTCCAACACACTGAAATATTTTCCGGTTTTGAATAAACGAAAAGCCGTAATAAATAAAGTACTCTCCATAACAATATGGTACAGTTTCAAATGTATCAGGATGGTGCCTTCCTGGGACAAGATAGAAAACAGGAAAACTTAGTATCTCATATTCGTAAACTGATAGCGTAGCATACCTCTTGACAGCTGGACGAATTTGACTGCCCTGAGCATGTGGGTGACAGTACGGGGTTTACGTGGTGTAACAGGAGAAAGCGTGCTAAGAACCACCAGGGAGAGGGAAACGTGGAAGGCCACGATCGTCTACGCCCTGAAAAGAAATGCACAGAAAAGAAGAAGATTCTAAATTTGTTTGCTGATAGACTGGATTCAACTGAAAACTTTATATCACAGACACTCTGTGGGTAAAGAAAGGGAATCATTCCTTTCTTAAGGGGATAAATGCAAAGAAGTCTAAACAGACGGCAGCATTCCGAATGCCGCTCACTGGTTACATTTCCTGCAACCATAAGCGTCGTTCTATCTGCATATCCCAGGCGAGACATGATACAGTAAGCATACTTCAAGACGGTGAGCAGTTCTTTCTGTTCCGGTTTGTATTCTTTACCTGCAGAAAGATTAGAATCTTGATGGTAAACATGTTGTACACGTTACCAAGTCGCTATTTTCTCTTTGTCAAGAGTCTGTGTGTATGTGTTTGAATAAAGAAAGAAAGAGAGAAACTGAGTCAGATTTAAAAAAAAAAAGAGATCGACTGTCAGAGTTGCAGAATTGTCATATTGCCGTTGCGCATATAGAGAATGCGATGGATAAATTGTCGTCAGAATTATGCCAAAAATTTAAAATAACATTACAGCTCATTATAACAGATACTAGCAGTATAGCCCGGTGCTGCTCGGGTGTAATGAAAGCTTTAAATCTAATCCACGGTCTTGTTGCTCAAACTCTGCCTAAATAATATTTGTGTGAGAATCGGATAAAAATTGTGGATTTGTATAAAGGACATACAGACAGATAAACTGACACACAAACAAACATCTTGCCTTTATATATATATATATATATATATATATATATATATATATATATATATATATTCTGCACTATTGTAAGAACTGCAAACATGAAACTTTTGAATATCGTTTCTTATGTCTTTGTCTATGAATGTATCAAATTTAATTAAAATCGGACCACTCCTTCTATAACCCGATTTTTTCGATTATCGATTTTCGATATTTATCGGGGGTACCTCGACACAAACTCTAGCTAAGAACACTCACAGATGTTTATAATACAACTGTGTAAATTTTCAAGAAAATCGGTTCAGTCGTTTCGGAGTCTATAGGTAACGGATACACACAGACACAGACACACAGACAAAGTTTCATTTATAAATAAGTTTAGATTAGAAATTAAAAATGCCACTAATACTATCAAATGTAGCATGAAGAGTTATTCAAACGGTCCTGCGTCGCTTAGTATCAGTGTGTATATATGTGGCCTCCGTGTTCCTCGCTGAACTCAGACTGTACATTGCCACGAGGATGTATATCTGCTCTTCTTTCTGGAGTTGTGAATTTATACACACCTTTAACATCTTTCCAACCAGCACACACATTTTTAATATATGCGCAGTTGAGTCGATCACGTTCTTCCATTACGAAGCAGCCACTGACAACAGGTAAACCGTGAATCTCTAGCTCCGCCTAGCAGATCACCCTTCAGTTCAACATTTCACACAATTTTTGTTTTATTCAAAAAAGTTTTAATCATCAGTCTCTATAGACGTGGCCTTCATCTCTTACTGGTAGTCTGTATATATGTGGCCCGGGCTTCATTCTCTGAACTGAAACTGTACATTCCAACGAAGATGTACAGACACTCTCCTATACGGAGCGGCTAATTTACATACATTCTAATATCGTTTTTACCCCAAATAATTTGCAGTATATTCGTAGCTGGGTCGATCATGTTCTCCATTCTAGAAGCAGCCACTGGCAATGAGTGAATTGTGATTCTCTAGCTCCACTTCATAGGTCACCTCTCACTTCAACATTTCACTCCATTTCTCTTTTATTCGAACGGGCCTTTGTCACTTACCGTTAGTCTGTATATATGTGGGCTAGCCGTCTCACTCTGAACTCAGACGGTTCATTCTCACGAGAAGTACAGACAGTCTCTTTCCTGAAGTTGGAAATTTATGTTACCAACCTAACATCGTTTTCCCCAAAGAATAGGAAATATATGTACAGCTTGGTTGATCATGTTCGGTTTTGTCATGTAGCAGCCACTGTCATCACGTGAACCGTAAATTTCCAGGTTCACCTTGCAAATCATACCTCAGGTCAGAATTTCAGCTGATTTCTCTGACGAACACTGAATGCAAGGTATATTTTTATATCATGCTGTTTGATATTCAAACTATAGAATGATGTAGGATATGGAATAACAAATAAGTGTTTAAAATTTTATGAAAAATTTAAGAATGAATACATTCAGCTCAACACTTTCAATGACTTTATAATTTTAACTTATTTGGAACGATAAAAATTGCTCAAGTTGTCACAAGACATGTAGAAATTTTTAAATAAAAATTTATTAAAAAAAAGAAAACACTGTAAACTAGTGTGAACTCTCATAATCGGCCATTTTTGTTAAAACATTTTTAATAACTTTTAAATTAAAAACAAATACATGTAAATGTCTTGCGTCAAAATGGCCGATTTTGACTACTCAAAGACGTCATCCGCACTAACAAGACATAAAGCAAATGAATATTTATTTCTAGTATGAATTATTGTCTATTCATTTGTTGTTATTATCTCAACGGATCTACTTTTGTATCCGCATGTCTTCGTGAGCTGGTTAACCTTTTGTCTAACCTTAAGCAAATTACGAACTGAAACTTTATTAAATGTACTTGAATTACACTGTTCTCGTTCTGCAGTTTGCTAACGAGAAGAACCTACTCTATTAATTGAAGAAAGGTTCCATTACGATATTCCCTGAAGTTTAGCCAGTTACACAGGAACATTAAGAAGCCTAGATGTCACTACAAGTAAAACATTGTGAAAATAACAACAAAGATAAGGACGGTAGTCCGCATCTAAATAATGAAATTAATGTTAATGTCTCACCTCTTGCTTTCCTGGCAGCTACAATCTCCAGGAATTCAAATGCAAGGTCAATACTCATCTGTTAACCACTTGACCCTAGTTCTTTTCTCACCACCCTGTATATCCTTTTCCTTTCTCTCCACCTCTGCAACAGTCTTCACTCCTGTATTCCCTCCCATCTCTTGCTCTTTTCTAAATTGTTTGTCCTCCTACACTCTCTTCTATCTAGTGCTTTTACTCTTATGTACCCCCCCCCCTGCACATCAGTGGCGTCACCGCCTTGTTCGGGGTGATATGATTAAAAAACTATCTATCTATAAAATTCTGTGGTTTCTATTGGTATGTCTATCAGCCACGTCCTCTAAAATAGCCATACATTGATCAAAAGAAAAAACAAAATTGGGGCAGAAATACAAACAGGTAAGGATATACAAAGTACAGTTGATTTTATTTGGGTAAGTAGCTTAACACAATAAATTTTCAATATTTTATTTTGTTTTAATTTTTAAAACATTAAAAAATTCATTCGTTATCTAATAAAAATAGATAATTTTAAAAATAATTTAATGAATAAAATTACAAATACTTATTTAACACTGGAACACTAACCATCAATTAAAGTTACACAACTACTAACCACTGGAATATCATACCCGTTTTTGAGAATATCAAAAGAAATAGTAAATACGACGGTCATTCAATAAATAAGGTGAATTTTTCGGTATAAGTACTTCTAGTATAGATAAAAGCTTATTTTATTTTTCAACATAGTCTCCTAGCAGTGTCACACAATTTTCCCATTTGTGCACCAGCCTCCGTATTCCGGTCAGCGTAAAAATCTTTGGTCTGATGTCTCAGCCAATCGCTCACAGCATTTTGACTTCATCGTCACTTTCAAACTTCATGCCTCTCGGGAATGCTTTCAAGAGACCAAACAGGTGAAAGTCTGAATGGGCAAGTTCTGAACTGTAATCGGGAGAGACACTGCTGGTACAACTCGACCCTCTTCTGTTTGTGCTCTGCAGTAAGCATCTTTGGCATCCATCGGCAGCTGATCTTCAAGTAAGCATGGTCACCATGGACAATTTTGTGTGCTGTTCCAACAGACAGGCTCAAAGTCGTTGCAATGCCATCCTTCTGTCAGACAGAATGAGCTCATTGAATGATTCGATCACCTCAGCTGACCTCACTACTGTAGGCCTCCCAGGCCTGCCTTCATCCTCAACACTGCTTCCTCCTTCTTTAAACACTTTAGCCTACTTGTAAACATTTTTCTCTGAAACATGTGGCACCATAAACAGTTAACATTCTCCTATGAATTTCAAATGGTTTGCACCATTCAGCAGCCAAAAACTTGATAATTGACCTCTGTTCAATCCTGGAGCATGCTTCTTGATCGGCCATCTTTGTTAATCTCCAAAACTCTCAAAGATTTTTTTCAATCTGCAAAAAAGTTAAATCCCTTTCAAAAAGAAGTAAAGGAAAAAAGTTTTGAAAAAAATAGTAAGCTTCTATCTGTATTAGAAGTCCTTATACCAAAAAATTCACCTTATTTATTGAATGACCCTCGTATTAGTCTTTATTTAAAATATTTTACATGCAGGCACTTTAAAATTTATACTTTGAGTTAACATTAATAGGAACTGAGAAACATAATATTTAGGTAAGAAAATAAGGGAACTGAAAATTTATCTAAATAGTAATTAAAATGGCGTCATTTGCACTGGGTACTATATACCCATGGTTCCTCGGGTTAATAAAAATGCTGCATTGTTTTTCATGTCTTTATTTTAGTTTTTTTTATGCAAGAGTCAAGTTTCCAGTTTGCCCTGGGTTTTTTTTAGAAAATTAAACAAATCAAAAGGCCAGACGCTTCAAAAAGTTAAAAAAAAATTAGTTATCAAGAAATAATTGCGCAGTTGATTGCTGCAATGCTCAAGCGTAAGAAAACCTAATAATTTATCCTTTGCTGTTGTTAAGAAAAAAAATAAAAACTAAATGTTCCTTAAAAGTAAGGTTTTCTATGAAGTCGTATAAAATTAAATTAAAGAAATACTTAAATCAGGAATAAGGGTTGTTGTCAAAGTATTTTTCTAAAAAATCAGCTAATTCAAATTTCATCGATTGGTTTTTGAAATTGAAGGAAAGTTGGAGTTTGGAAATCTCAACAAAATATATTAGTGATAACATCTACAATACTAAATATTGTAAGGATTTCAACACATCTCAGACTGTTGCAAAAAATTATAGTTCCAGAATTTTCCCCCCAAAAAATGCAGTCAGTTAAGTGCCATACGTGATACACACTATGGGCGATCATGTCTCGAAAAAAACATAACTGACTGAGCAGAAGCTTATCCAGCAGTAGGCTGCCATTCCTTGCTGCGGTAGACTGGTTACCAGTCAAGGCTACAGAACCCAACCTGTCCTGTTATTTAACCCATAACTGGAGGGAAGAAATGGATTAATTACTTTCCCAAAGATATTTGCGCGTAATTGTAATACAAGGAATTCAACTGGAATTCCCACACGGCTTCCGACTTCTCGTTTCGTGTCGATATCCACTGCACCACAACGTAAAACATTAGTTGATTTTATTTAGCTGACAATGAAGTTTTTAACATTTTCAGTATATTTCTTGTTAATTTCCGAGTATATTGTGCTCGTTGGCCTGGTCTAGAAGTTCATTTAGGGCATAGAAAACCCTAATTTTAAATATCCGCTGATTTTCGACCATATGCAAGCAGTAAACAGACGGAAGAAGTATATTTAGACAGAAGATCTGGAGCTGAACTCTGAAGGCGGTTGGCTGTCAACACTGACAAACTTCCGGTAATTACTTCTGCCAAGTCAGCACCAAGTAGAATGTTACTCTATTGCATCTCCCCGTGCACAACGAGGACGATGTCTTCTAGACAGTGCACGGCTTACATATGTCCGCACCCAGGCCTGCTCCGTGGGTAGGTCACCCCGATCACACCACTGACTGAGAATGCTGCGAATCAAACAGTTGGACGTCAGAAAAGGAAATCAGCTTCGTCTATCACACCCACAGACGAGAATACCATGCAAAGATCGAAGATGCTGTTCACATATGGACTGAAATTTGACCAAACAGGGGGCTACCGTTTATATCTCGAGATAAATGGGAGCCGACTGATGTTTATTCTTAGTTTAACCGAGAACATATATCCGTGTTTATTTTTTTACTCAAACGGGCTAGAGCCTAAAGGTATCATTACACCGGGTTAGACGTTTCACATATGCGTCAGTGCGCATAAGAAAGTAGTCTTTCTGTAATCAATGTTACAGTAGTCTCAATGAACAGTTAGTATTTTATTTGGTCGGTTGTTTTGGCTTCGCGGAAGATCAACCTTGGAACGTTACTTAATACCAAAACTTAAATATTTCATCGCAATTGTATTATTTTCTTTGGAGATTATAGTTTTAGCGATACAGCTCTTACAAATTAACCCATAGATCATGGAGAAGCGATGGATTCAAATCTTTTGCAAGGATATTTGCGAGTAAGTATATATAACTAAGCCGGCGGGTATCGGAACTCGGTTCTCTGATTAACATTTCCTAGCCATAATCCATTAGACCACCAGCAAATCGAAGTTCACAGCACCTGGTAATCTAAATTAATCACCCATCTATATACGTGACACACGCTGGACGATGCTTAAATTCATTGATCGCACGAGAATCGGCGCTTGAAATAATTTGTCTCTAAGCCGACTGTTTTTGAGACGGGCTAATATTATAAACAGTAACTTTCCCCTGCCATCTTGCAAGTGAAAATAAAAAGAAATGCAAGTCCATTGTAGGAAATTTAGACACTACATTGTGGAACGATTTTACCATCTTTACACATTTTCTCATCTTCTACAAAACGCGAAGAATAAACGACTGAGAACAAAAATGCGATAACACATCTCTGGTGTATTGTAAATCGAACACCGAGTAACTCAGCCTCAATTACATTTCCTATTAGCTAGACATTAAGAATCTCTGGAAAAAGTAGACAATAAACAGAAACATTGCATCTTGCCTGAATAATAAAAGGGATAATTACGTCAACCTTTTGAACCCCCAGTTCTGACTACTTGTCGATACTGTTATCCCTAGACATTTGAAGTAAATTTCATTATTTCAGAACTGTCTGTGTAGAACAACAAAACAACAGTGAAAAATAGTAATTTTTAGTAGAAAGTTGGTCGTCTGAACAGTGATATTCATCTTACATAAGAGATTTAACACATAACTAACATAATACTTAAGCATACCAAGCATGAAGTAGGAAAATTGCATCCCAGACAATTGCGAACACGACAATTTCGTACCGGTCAATTGTGCACAGGACAATTCCATACAGGACAACTGTGTACCGGACATTTCCATCCCACACAACTGCGTACCATATATTTTCGTCCCAGACAATTGTGCAGTGTACAATTGCGCAACAGATGATCGCGCACCAAATAATAGTGAACCAGACAATTCCGTACCGAAAATGCCGAACCAGAACATTCGCGTCCCAAGACAAATCCATCACTAGATAATTGCATACGACCGTTAATCTTTTCAAGCCTTTGAAATCAATTACCATTATTTTTTTAAAATGCATCGGTAGAAATATAATTTTTTAAAAAAGCATTAAAAGGAATAACATATAAAATATTAGTTTCTTTTTTGTTATAAATGCAATGAGAGATTCAGTCACTAAGTATTTTGTCAGATACACACTTGACTGACTGGGCAGAAATTTTTCCGCGATAGGTTGCCATTATTTTCTGTGGTAGACCGGTTGCCAGCATAGGCTACAAAACCCAACCTGTTCTGCTATTAAACACATAACTAGAGGGAAGAAACGTATTAATACCTCTCCAAATGTATTTGTGCGTAAGCGAATGCAACGAATATGAACTTGATTTTGAAATCTGGTGACAGAGTAGTTATGATAACTTTGTTTTTTATTGATTTTAGAATAATTAAAAGTTGGTTTGTAATAAGCATCTCTTAAGAAAATATGATAACTTCAAAAAATTACCACAGGTACGCAATTATCCAGCGACGTATTTATCTATGAATGCAAATGTCCTGAAAAGCAACTGTTTGGTACCCAGTTGTATGGGACGTAAATGACTGGTACGCAACTGTCTGTCTACCTTCGAAGACGTATGCTACGCAATTAGTTTATGAGACACTAAGTTTTCCTGTGTTTTGTATCTTTCCCAGGAAGGCACTATCCTGTTTCTGACTAATACTTTTGAAACAGTAGTGTTATGGTCTGTGCATTTACGTTCCGGAGAATTGCACATCAGACAATTGTGTCCCAGTTAATTGCGTAGAAGAACATTAGCGTCTGTAGAGAAAGCCCTCGCTGGATAATTGCGTAACTCTCTTAATTTTTTGAAGCCTTTAAAAGCAATTAACATAATTGTTTAAAAAGCATAGGTAGCAACCTCATTAAAAAAGGATTAAAAGGAATATCATAAAAAATACAAGTATATTTTGTTATAAATTCAATAAGAGAGTCAGTCAATAAATTAAGTGTCCTGCCAGATACCCACTTGACTGGTACGCAACTATCTGTCCACCTGCCAAGAGGTATGCTACGCTATCATTTTACGAAGATGAGACACTAAGTTTACCGATGTTTTCTATTTTGTCCCAGGGAGGGTATCATCCCGCTTCTAACTGATACATCTGAAACTGTACCAGTAGTGTTATGGAGAGTACTTTATTTATTACGGCTTATCAACCGTTTTTCGTTTAAAATATTAAAATAGCCGGAAAATATTTCAGAGTGTTGGAAATTGTTTACTATACCTAGTGACCCAAGGCTGTAAACATATACAGCATCGGGATTGATACGGCTTATGCTGATCAAACGAGAACTGATATTTTTTGTGATAAGAGAGTGTAATCAGCTTCTTCTTCTTCTATGTGACTTGTCATTTCAGGACTCGGGCGATCATGGCCGTCTACGTCTCCCTATCCCTGTTGGCTCTTAGCAAGGTTTCTCCTGTTACACCGTACAACCCTTGTTCTGCCATCCACCCGCTTAGGCCAGTCAAGTAAGTTACACTCTATTTTTCCCTGTCTCTCTATCCCTATATCTGGCCTGTTAGTATCAGATTCTCTAAACACTCCTTCCTCATTGCATGTCCCAGGGAACTTTAGCTGTCTCTTCCTATGCTCAGAACTAATTTCCTTTTCGTTTCTATCCTTTCCAAAACCTCATTATTGCTCACATGCACGATCCATGTTATCATCAGTTGTATTAAAAATTGTTTTGTCCCAACCATTAAAAAATACGTTGGAGGGGGGCATAAAATATGGGTGCCGGTATAGTATATAGCCTACCCTTTTGACTTTGGTACAGTATGTGGCCTACCCGCTTTAAATGTTTTCTACCTCAATAAGAGTTTATTTATAGATATAAGTATTCGGTTATATATTGAAACTAATTATTTTCCCAAACCATAACACTAACCCTTACCTTTCCTGAACCTTAATCGTAACATTTACCAGACAAATACTTCCTTATAATACTCTCTTTAATTTAGGCCACATATTATACCAGTGAGAGAATTTCGTAAGCGACATTCAAAATGTAGACCACATTAAAATACCGATAATAAAGCATCTTCCTAGAGCTATGAGTTTTTTAACAGGGTAGATAGGATTTTAGCTTTGGCTTTAACGAAACAGTCTACTAGGAGGATACTTCTTAATTTAAAAAACATCACGTTTATCATGGATTTTTTTGCCTTAGTCACATAGACTAGCCGTATTTAGATAGGAAATGCTTGCTATTTATTCTCTATATATTCCACTTAATGCCACAGAAATGGATTGATATATGGATTGGATTTCTTTCTTTGTTTTTGTTATGCAAAGTGACATATCCTTTGTTTTCGGAGTGTATACGCCTGCAGTGTTCCACAGAGTAATTAGCCGAATTATTGTGCTGACAACCTGAGGCATGCGACCAAGATGTTCAGTTTTCAGAAAATAATGTTGAGAATTTGAATCGTTTTACTGGAAGATTATTTTCTATCTTCAGATGAATTTTCTTTCCTTTCTTCCTTACTGATATCAATTTTTCTCTCGTTCTGTCCTTTCCTCGTCGCAATCAATTTTCCTTGGTTACTTTGCTTGATTTATTTCCATGCAATAATTTCCACTTTCTTTTTATTTTCTCAATTTGTTTAATACTTATCACCATCTTTTACGTTCTTTCCTTGATGCAATTCAGTTTTTCGTTTTCTATCTTCCTTTGTTTTAATATTTTTTATTACTTCATTTTTCTACTGAATTCTCTTTTTTCTTTCTTTTTTTTTCTCTTTTTCGGTTTTTTTCTCGTTTGCTAGCTAATTTCTTTCTCTATTTGTCATTTTTTCTTTCTACTTTCTTCATTTTTCTTTCTTTTTTTTTCTCCGCCTGTCTTTTTCAGCTTGTTAGCTTTTTTTCTCTCACTTAGTCGTTTTTTCTTTCTACTTTCTTCATTTTTCTTTCGATTTTTTCTACTTTTGTTTTTCTCGCTTGATTGGTTTTTCTTTCGCTCTTTGTCGTTTTCTTTCTTTCTTTCTTTTAATATTTTTATTAATTCATTTTTCTACTGAAATCTCTCTTTTTCTTTCTTTTTTTTCACTTTTTTGGTTTTTTCTCGCTTGCTAGCTAATTTCTTTCTCGATTTGTCGTTTTTTCTTTCTACTTTCTTCATTTTTCTTTCTTTGTTTTTTCTCCGCCTTCTCTTTTTCAGCTTGGTAGCTTTTCTTTCTTTCTTAGTCGTTTTTTCTTTCTTCTTTCTTCATTTTTCTTTCGTTTTTCTCTATTTTTGTTTTTCTCGCTCGATTGCTTTTTCTTTCGCTCTTTGTCGTTTTTCTTTCTGCTTTCTTCATTTTTTCTTTCTTCCCTTTTCTCCATCTTTTTTCTCGCTTGTTAACTTTTTTCCCTTTTTGTTGCTTTTTCTTTGTGCTTTTTTCATTGTTCTTCCTTTCTTTTTTATTCATCTTTTTCTAGCTTGCAAGCTTTATTCTTTCTCTCTTTGTTGTTTTTTCTTTCTACATTCTTCATTTTCTTTCTTTTTTCTTTTCTGTCTTTTCACTCTTGATTACTTTTTCTTTCCCTCTTCGCTGTTTTTACTTTCTATTTTATTGACTTTTCTTTCATTTTTTCTTTCTTTCTTTCTCCTTTGTCTAATATTCACTTTCCTCTTTTTGTCATTTTTCATTATTTTCTTTTACTTTTGGGCATAAATATTGTTAATTTAAGAATCTATTTATTTCCAGGCTTTCCAATTTTTACTCTTTCATTTTTCTACTGAATTCCTGCTTTTATTTTTGCTTTCATTTTTCTTCCTTTCTGTCTTTCTCGCTTACTTAGTTCGTTTTCTTTCTCTAATTGTCATTCTTGGTTTCTACTTAATTTTTATTCATTCCTTTTCCTTTCGTTCCTTTTTATTTTATTTCTTTCGTTCCTTCTTTCCGATAATTTCCGGTATTTCTTTCAATGTTATCATTTATTATTTATTTATTAACTTATTAGTTTTTTTCTCTTCGATAATAAAGTAGTTTCTTACATTTTCTTATTCCTCTACCGAAATCTTTCTTTTTAACATCCTTTTTTTCTTTCTTTTTTCATTCTTTTCTTCTTTCTAGCTTGCTTGCTTTTTCTTTCCATATTTCTTTTTCTTGCTTGCTTTTTCTTTCTTTCTTTTTCATTTTCTCTTTCTTTGTCTTTCTTGCTTGCTTTTCCTTTCTCTCATTCTTTTTTGTACTTTCTCTTTCCTTCTTTTTTCTGTCGTTATTTCTTTTCTTTTTTCTTTTTACTGTTTTTAATTATTTCCGTTTTACTATGGCCCATCAATATTATTTAGTTAACTATTTATTCATCTAATTATTTATTTTCTAATAAGTACTTCCCGCTTTTTCCAAAATGTTAAGATTTCATTCTTTCTTTCTTTCTTTCCTTTCCTTCTTTCTTATTACCATTCATTTTTTTCTCATTCAAATTCATCTTTTATTCTTTCCAATCACCTTAACGTTTACTTTATCTTTCAGAATGCTTCCTGTTTGTCTTATTTTTTATTAGGAAATACATTTTCCGCGTAGGTCTCGTTTACTTCAATTTCACACATAACCTTCCGTTTGTTTTCTTTCAACCAAAATACTACTAATAGTTGTTTAAGAATAGAAGTCGACTTGCTGTCCTTGCTTTCTTTTCTTTGTATTAGACAAACGACAAATAAAATGATAATTTTGAGAAGAAAAATCTTCAAAAACCGTCATTCCATTCATAAATTATAACCAGCACGTAGCCTGCAACAAGAAAGACAGGGTACATCGCTCGTTTTAATTAAATTTCTTCTTGAGTGACCTTTATTGGCAGTGAAGTAAAATCGATTATTATTAAACCAGAAGTGATTTTAATGGAATAATTTGTTATTTAATACAATGGATTTTTTCAAGCCTGAAGCTAATTTATTTAAATTATTAAAGGCCTGTAAACTTACGCACGTTACACGAGTAACGAATTTACAAAAAAATAATGGAATCTTCTCGTTTTCTCGCATTTCCGATTGCCAAAGAATAAGAGATTTTAAAAATACCTTGACGAATATGAGAACTTAACGTAGCTGTTGATAAATTCTGAAAATCCTATTTAACTCCAGCCAAGATATGTGCTCTGTGTATCAATTTAAATTTATAATAGTCTTAAGATAAAAATTGTGTGGGTTACTCATATAAAATTATATATTCTATTAAATAATATAATTTAATTCGTGTACCAAATGAAATTTATAATCAACTTAAGTGACAGGAAATTTACTTTATACAAGGTAAAATAATCATTTAATTATAATATTACGTAATATAATAAAATATTTATACAATTAAATATTATAATAATTGAATTATATTACTAAATGATACTTAACTCAAGTATTACATGATGTACCAAAGCAAATAGAAAAGCAGTTTACTTTACAAAAAGGGTAGGTTACATTCGGTAAAATATTATTTTAATGAAAATTTCCTAGATCCAAAACCTGTAAGAACACCGGTTCCGAGTCGCTCACCGAACAACGTCGATTCTAGTCAGTAGCTAGATGGTTGATTGTGTGGAAATACTAAGTGCTTGGATGTGCTGGTGGTGTAATAAATGATGACTCAGAATTGTTAATCGGTGAGCCGAGTTCCAATTCAAGGTGGGGTTCTTGAGAAAAATACAGGACCTCCTCTTATCCTCCCAGCTATTGATTAATTATCACTAAACAATATTTCAAACTCTACAAAAATACTTCAGTGAAACCTAATCTCCTACAACATGGTTTCTTGCAGAGAATATAAATTCTATTAATACGAATATATGCCAAAACTCTTGTCTGCATTAAATAACCCATTGAGGTTGATATGCTGAATAAAAAATAACTCCAAACTTTAAAAGCAAAATAAATAATCTTAGTATGAATACCAAAATATTGATTTGGGGGTACGGAAAGCTTTTCGAAAATCTATCTTACTTTGTATTCGGAAGTCAGTCAGTCAGTCAGTTAATTGCCATACGAAAGAGACATGACTGACTTGGCAGAAGATTATCCTGCAGTAGGTTGCCATTGCTTTCTGCAGTAGACTGGTTGCCAACCAAGGCTATAGAACCCAATCAGAACCCATAACTGGAAAGAATAGACGGATTAATACCTTTCCCAAGGGTATTTGCGAGTAAGTGAATGCAAGGAATTCAACTGGAATTCGAAATCGGCTCTCCGATTTCTCGTTCCGAGTTGATATCCAGTACGCCACAACGCACATCCTCTATTCGGAAGTACACGAACAGAATGAGGTATTCCGAGTCCTGAATATATCGATTAGTGAAAGTAATGATGTGCCATTGTTTTTAATATGCATATAAATTTCAAAAACTCGCGAAAAATTAAGTATGCTGCATAAGTAGATTTTTTGAGTTTGACTTTGAGTTTTGCTTAACGGTATATCTTTCGGTTATTTAATGCCAAAAAGATGGAGTTTTAAGGTATTTTTAATTTTGTAATCTTCAGTTATCGTGAGAAGGTTGATTTGGTCAGATTTAATGAAGTTTTTTTGTTTTTATTCCTCTTTTATTTTAGAAAACTGAAAATGATTTCTAGTTTTTATTCAAAAATGTTTTGCTGAGAATACTTTTTTTCTTCAAAAATGTATATTTTTCTATAAAAGTCTATTTTAAGCATATATTTCTATAAAAGTCTATTTTTATACATTTTGACCCCAGTGTGGGGTTAAACTCTTTGCCTTTTGCTGGGACCCAAACAGGTGCTACTACTCCGGGTCAGGGTGGACCTAGCAACAACTGCAATTAACAGTTGGTTCTATGCTCCCCACAACCAACGAATCAGAAACTTTGCTGCCGGATGCAGTTTATCTTCATGCCCAGGATCAAGTAGATTTTTTTCTTTTTCTTTTTTGATTCAGAGATATATCAACTCTTCTGTGGGTTATTTAATATAAATATTTTGTACACAATTTTTTTATTGTTTCTTGATATAATAATGATTTAGTGATATTGTCTTACTAATTAACCCATAGATGATTATAAAATTGTATTCATGCTTTTCCTAATGCTCTTTCCGCGTAAGTGAGTATAATAACTCAACGGAAATTAGAACTCGGATCTCTGATTAACAATTCGTCTGCATACATTCTCTGAAAATACTGATAGAGCATAGTTTCGTCTCTGAGAAAAGTGATGTAGGATTGAAAAATATTTATAATCCACAAAGCTGTGTTGACGCTTTTAAGCTCGAACAATACCTAGAGTGAAAAGATTGGGCGGCTTCTGTCCATATATGCAAGCAGTTCTTCATATCTGGCCTAATGTGGCTCCTGTAAAAGAAATGGGTAGCAAGAGTGGTGAGACATTTACTGCAGCGGTGCAGACAACTGACTAATTTTTCAACATCCATAGCAACCACATTTATTTACGCGTGTTACTACATTGGCAGGATGTGCGTTGTTATGCAGTAGATATCGACTCGGAACGAGAAATCGGGGGGCCGAGTTCGAATTCCAGTTGGATTCCTTGCATTCACTTACGTGCAAATACCCTTAGGAAAGGTATTAATCTGTCTCTTATCTCCAGTTACGAGTTAAATAATAGGACAGATTGGGTTCTTTACCCTTGGCTGGCAACAAGTCTACCGTATAAAGCAATAGCAACCTACTGCGGGATAATATTCTATCCATTCAGTCATGTCTTTTTGGAGACATGATCGCCCCAAACCGTGTATCACGTATAGCTCTTAACTGACTGACTGACTACATTGGTATCAAGGTCCTACTCTTTTACAGATGAAATAGCTAAATGTAACCGTATCTTCTACTCTAACAGATTTCTTTTATCGCAGTACCGTTTGTGGAACCGTTTTCTCGACAAGGAGGATCTGTAATGTGATTGTTCCCGATCTGGCAGTTTGACACCAGCCAATTTCTCATCAGCGGGATGTGGCTTTCCTCTGTCTCTTCTACAAATGTTTTCAGGGCATTTGTTCTGAAGAACTTAGATCACTGGTGTCAGCTCGACAAGAATTTACTCGGGCAACCAGACTGGCATCATGGTCCCACCCTTTTGGAACTCCCTTACATATACTTGCTTCCCTGACACCTATAACCTCGAAGAATTTAAATGCAAAGTCAATTACCATCTCTTATCCCCTTAACTCCACCCCTTTCCACATCACCACATGTATCTTGTTCTTTTCCTTTCTCTCTGCCTTTGTAACAGTCTTCACTTCTGTGTTCACATGCTTCTCTTGCTCTTTCTCTTTCATTCCCTGTAGCTGGTTCGTCTTTGTCTTCACTCTTTTCCTGTCTAAAACTTTAACTCTTTTATGTAGCCTCCTGCACATCAGTGGCGGTACCGCCTTGCTTGGGGTGAAATGATTAAAAAAAGTTTCAAAAAGAGAATACTTTTAAAAGGTTGAAAGCGATTAAACACTTCTAACCCGCCGATATAATAATTTTAAATAGTATAAAGCGTTAGTGTTAAAAATGAAATGTATGCATGCATGTGGTAAACACTGGGTATTAAGTAGTTAGCTTTATTCTCGTTGGAGATTTATAAAATATTTTTCTTCAAAATGTTTTACAGGAAAATGGATGTCTGCAATTGTTGTCATTTTTTTTTTTTACAATTGCGATAATTATCCTAACACTCATTATTTTTGTTTTTGGTTCTGCCGAACATTAATTAATTGATTATATTTTTACGAATGTGCATCTGCCGTCAAAAATGACGGCAAAATATATACTGTTGTGGGATCTCTCCTTTTTCTATGATAATGGAGTATGCATATACTCCTGCCATAGTGAGATCAGGTAGAGATCCGTAGGTCATCGTAAGATACCGAACTTTCACAGAGAATACAGCATCAGGAGTCAAAGTAGCTCTGAGCTCCACTATATCAGAATAGTATTACACAGCACTCGTAAGCTTCCAACGTGGACATACTAATTCTAGCACGGCTTCAATTCAAAGATTTGTGTATATATGTATATATTCCTTACTAATCGTATTAGTGGATTACTAACCTGCGTTTAAGTTTGTATAACTTATTTTCCTATCTCCAATGTCTGGTTTGTTGTTCATTATTTTCTGTGGTTCCTTACCCAGAATCCACAACATATACAAACGATTACACAAGAGTCTTTAATGTGATAGAGAGGAAATATATATATATATATATATATATATATATATATTCTTCACTACTTGACGACATAATTAAAAAAAAGTAAAATAATAAGCCATTGTTAAAGACTAAACACACGCCAAGTGCTTTTCTAAGTAGTAAAACGTTTAATCACTGGTAGTAAAGAGGAGGAACTCAGACGACGCTTCCTCGCTATTGTCTCTCAAACCATGAGCATGAAAAGAGTGTGATATATATATATATATATATATATATATATATATATATATATATATTTATACTTCCCTATTCGACAATACAATTATTGCAACAAAATAAACAAGGCATTATTAAAGAGGAAGGACACGGCAAAAGTTTTCAAAACTGGTAATAAAGTTTAATCACTGGTAGTATAGAGAATTAACTGAGCTGATGATACCTGGCTATTGTTTAATTTGTTATCATTTATAATTCTTGCTCTAATATTACATAATTATTATATTAGAATTACTGACACACACAAGACGTATTTGCTTTTAATTGCTCCAATATAGCTTAGTATATCATAATTACATTATTCAGATATTAACCTAAACAATTTAGCCTCTTTAATAAATTACGGTAGTAAAAAATTAAATTTGAAAAACCTAAAATCTGTCCTGCTGCTACAAACCAATGTCTACACTAAGAATAATATATGTTCTTATTATGTATCTTCCAAGACAAATAAAAAGTCTCATCAGTTTTCTTCATGTGATCTATATGAACTATTTCTTAGTTCAACCAAATTCTCATTTTTGATTGAGTAATACAAACACACCCATATTATATACTGAGTACCCCTCCTTAAATATCGGTATAACCATGAATGTATTTCATATTTTCTAAAATAAATAATTTTCACCATTTCTTTTTAAAATACCTCCTGAAGAAGAACAATAATGTTCTGAAATTTTTGTGTAGTGATATGATTCTTTTGTAAGTTCTTGTAAAACAGATTTAAACTATTAAGCTCTACTCAGTATTGAACACTTTTTATAAAAGCAAATGCAACGAACAGTAGGTTTTTTATCTGTTTTGCCTTTGTTATTATATATGTGTGTGTGTGTGTGTGTGTGTGTGTGTGTTTTGTGTATGTGCGTCTGCACACAACGGTTTTTATTATAATAGATATGATTTTCTCTTTTCGTTAAATGTGATACCCCAGTTTTGTTGCTTCTGCTCTTGTTGTGTGTGTTCATGTTATTTGGTTTTTAAGATTTAATATGTTTTGTGATTAAGTCACTCGAGACCGCAGACTTTCCGCGCCATCTTCGTTACCAACTGGGTTTTATTTCTTTGTTCGTCTGCTCGTTTTAAAGAAATATATTCTGCGTATTAGGAGAATGTTCTTTTGTTTTGTTTTATTATTGTTATTTTTTTAAACGTTTTTCATATGTGCTTCTTCTTTTTTTTCTGGATGAGGAAGTTGTTGAAAATTTAAGGAAGTTGTTGAAAATTTGTAATCATGAAGCCGATTTTTATATCTTTTTTTTAGTAGAGAACTGTTATTTAAGCAGGCGGAAAGATCTGACCCGCCAACCGCAACGTCCTACATACCATCAATTCTTTTGATTCGCTGCAAGCAGATGTTAGGATATAAGTCGAATAAATTAAGAGCAAAGCTTTTTTTGCCCCTCTACAGATATGAACCTGTACAATTATGAACTCATTAAAAAGAACCCATTGCATTTATCTGTTATTCCAGAACATACGAGTTATGTATTATTTATATATATCAACGTTGTCTTTCAAGAGAAATCTTGAAACGAGTAGACTCCAAATTTAAAGAATTCATTCAATTAGAACTATGAATATTTCCTTTATAAATTTTCTTAGAAATAAAAGTTGTACATTTTCTTAAGTAGCTGATGAAGCAGATTCAACACATTTACAATTACTTACAATTACAAGATACTATAATGTGGAACAGAAAATATCTTTGAATTTTTGAGGTTTGTTGATATCAAGATTTTTTTTACTCCGAAAAGCCGGGTTTTAGGGAAGAAATTGACAATCAGCCCCAAAACTGAATGAAAGCAAGAAAAAATTTACATATCTCAAATTTCCTGCTTTACAAGCATATAGAATTTGAAGCATTTGTTATAGTACGATCACCGGAGGTAAGTAAGATCAAGCCTGAATAGTACCTAGATGGGTTTCTGCTTGGGAAAACCAGGTACTTTTTTACTGTGTGGTTAGTCTAATGAATAATTGCCCCGAATCATTAATCTGAGATTGTGTTTGAATTTTGGTTGGGTTCGTTATATTCTCTTACACGCAATTACACATGCAAAAGGTGTGAATGTACTGGTTGCAAAATAAAAAAAAATTTAAATATTACTGTTTTAACTTTCAGGAAATGGCCTTAAATAAACCAGGATAAATATTTTGAATATTTATGAACTTCAATAAACATCAGACTCTCACGCAATTACTTAACTCTGGTTATTTTATGATTGATTAATTGCTAATCTATTTAATGTGATTTGTTCGTCATCTGCAGTAGGGGCCTGCCTAAGCGTTCTCACCAAATGTAAACTTAGTGAACCACTTCCGGTTAGTTCTGTCAGTTGAATTCCCCTCAGTGTACACAGGGAATACCTTCTTTTTTTTTTTTTGTTTGCGTTGAATTTTTACCTTTATGGTAATAAAGTCATCAAGTGACTAAGAGGAACATAATGTTCCATTTTCATAGTGATGCCAAATCGCGAGGGATAAAGTAATTGTAAACATTCTTTCTCAAGAGATAGTTTGACGCGTGCTCTTACTGGAAACGTAAGCATATCATTATCTGTCGATAAATTTGACGTGATATGATGTATTGGAGCATAAACGACGAAAATCAGCGCGAACTTTCCGAACACCCTAGTACTTACATGCAGGTTGTCATATCTATCTATCTATATGTATAAATACACACACACACACACACACACACACACACACACACACACACACACACATACACACACACACATATATATATATATATATATTTATATAGCTTTCCCTGACGATCCGTTTAGGTGAAACCTAGGTAGGTTTGTCTGGCTCACTAGGTATTGTTAACTAATTTTGCTCTACCTAAGTATTGAGCGCTTTTTGTTAGTTGATTACTCGTATCGTTTTTTTTTGTTTTTTTGGGGGGTGGGGGTGGGGGGCTACGTGCTGATCCGGTCCGAACCCTTTTGACTGATGTTCAAGTAATTAGCTCTTTCTTTTTCAAACTATTTCTCCCCTCTTCCTAGATTCGTGGAAGGTTTCTCGACACGAGTATAGTTATAATCTCATTTATATATATATATATATATATATATATATATATATATATATATATATTATTTAGTCACTTAGGTTTTTGTCAAAATTTAATTAGACTAGTTTACAGTTGTATTAAAATGTGTTCAATACAATTATATTGTTGAAATTTTGAATATTTTTTATTTGTAAAAGAGATATTATGTGAACTAGGTTTCTAGCATGTGGTGTCTTCAGACGATTTGCAATAACTGATTTTAACGTTTTTTATTTCCATAAATAATTTCCGTTACTTGAGCGTTCTTAAAAAAAAAGCGCTAAAATCAGTTATTGTAAATTACCTGAAGTTAATAGATATTATAAATCTAGGTCTCGTAATAACTCGTTTACAAATAATATATATATATATACACGAACCAAATAGTTGCTGGTTGGACCAGCAAACGGTAAGTAAAAAAGTGCTCAATGCACAACAAACAAAAAAAAACTGAATATGCAGAGCTAAAGAACAGAGCACACACCACTTAATTGTTACCGACGTTTCGAGCTGGCCTGAAGAGACTTGCGTGGTCGAAACATGGGTAGCAAGTAAGGGGGTGGGTTTTGTACTTTACTTTCATTCACGCACACACGCATACACACACACATATACTTATATATATATATATATATATATATATATATATATATATATGAGTGTGTGCGTACGCGTGTGTGTTGTATCGTTTTAATCGTTATTTATAGTGAATAACCATATTTGAGTAGACGCTGCATTTATTTTTAAAACAATATATTTCATTTTGTCTTGCAGCACGCGTAATCAAGAATACCTATTAAAGAAAAATGTTCACCCTCCGGCATGGTTCAAACTTGCATTTCAATTTACGTCAGTAGCCCTCGTTAGATTCGGCGTGATTTAGACAAAATTTAAGAACGTCGATCAAGCAAAGCCGAATAATGCTTTAGAAGCACAAATTATGTCTCATCCCATATTATCGAGTAATCATATTTGCTCTTTATTTATATTGTTGTCGCCACCTGTATTGGCATATTCATGACGTTTCAGCTGTTGCACGCTTCGCCCTTCTTCAGATGATTCGAATTTTGAACTGAAGAATTTATTTTGATCAATGGATTATACTGTTCCTTATTCCACAAGGCATGTTACTTTCAGATGTCTTAGATTTCTATCCCAATTCTCTGTGTTTTACTTCACTTCTGTTATCGTCAGGTGTTGAACTCACAAATCCATGGGTCAAGTAATTGGATCTAACCACGTTTCCAAAGAAAATATTTCACACTTTTCATTTGAATTAGTCCTTTAAATTTGTAGTCTGCCCGTTTCAGGATTTCTCTTGAAAGAAAAAGTTGATATATATAGATAATTCATAGCTGGTATGTTTGGGAATAAATATAAATGAAATGGGTTATTTTTAATAAGTTTATAATTGCACAGGTCATATCTGTAGAGCGGCAAAAAAAGCTTTGGTCTTAGTTTATTCGAGTTGATGATATACTTCCTAACATTTGTTTGCAGTGAAAAAAATAGATGGTATTTTATCCGCTGTATCCTTAAGGACCTCAGAGTAAAAAAATTGGGACTTGTAAAACTACTGTATCAGTAAACAATTTTTTTTTACCGGTGCTCATATTGCAATCTTGATGTTATTGGTTTCTCTAGTATTCCCTATTGGAGGTTACCATATTGTATTTATTTCTATGCTTGGCCGGTTTAGAAGACTTTTGTAGCGTAGCATGTGCTGTGATTACTTAAGTTTACGGAATTTCCTCTGAATTTCTCTATCTATTATTTCAATTTTATCACGCAAGGGACGGTAATCTCCGTTTATAATCCATAACTTTTTATACTACTTACGTTCATATCACTACGTAAAGAAAGAAATTTATAAAGAAATAATGATTTTTATTTATTTATCAATCCGACTGATTGCATCCGTTTTTTTTATTATTATTTTTAATTATATCTATTTTCGTTTACTGGCTTGAATATTCGATAGATCTCATTAATGAAAAAGACGTACCCTTCGGCAGGATGTACGTATTTATTTTATTCAAACAGAATGGAGAGCAAATATAAGTCACTAACAAAGGTAATAGTGCACGCAGTAGGAAAAGTATTCATACGTAACAGGGATACACGCAAGTTGTTATCGCGTTCGGAATTCAATGCGAGAAAATCAACTTAGGTTGTACTATTTGTTAACACCTTTTTTGTCTGACAATTACTTTAACCGATATCTTCAGTTAGAACATAAAAACGTAACAGTTCATAACATAAACTCCGTCAACTATACTAATGAGCATTAGGCTAACGGGCTTTTGAAAATAAACCCGGAAACAATGACTTAATACCTTTTACAACTGAATTAGTACTGAGGTAACACAATTACTTCCTGGTGTAATTCACACTTGTTTTATCTCTTACGTTAATAAAATTTACAAAAATAAATACTTCATCTTCATGGCAATTTTTCAGGAGAGAACTTCTGAATAACAGGAAAGATTCATGACGTAAGTTTTCTTTTAAAATTGTTTATCAAACTTTCTACTCTGAAGGAGTGGTTTATATGAAAAATATAGAAAATATTATTCTGACCATTGTCCTCATATTTGTTGCCATTTGTACGACGTTTCAAGCATAGAAGCGGACACAATATGTGAACCAGTAATACGGAGTGCCAGAAAAAGAATCATTAGGGTAAAAAATTGAAATATAAGCCCCGTTAAAAAAATCCTAGAGAAAATTATTAGCATATAAAATACTAGAAAAACAATTAACATAAAAAATTGCAATGTGAAATCTTTGAAAAAAATTTACTGGACATTAGGTTTATAAGTCCCAAAACATTCAGTTGTGGCCCTGTAGACATAGGCGTTGGTTAGTTCCTGACTCTTAGAGTTGTGAGTTCAATACCAGGCTACAGCAGTGATGAACAAGTAACTTGCAGGGTTAGAGGGAGATAACTCATGGCTTAATGCAAGGAATGAGGATGATGTACCCCAGTAATTGTAATAAAGGGTTCGGTTAGAAATTCATAGTACCTGAAGAAGGCCGAAACTAAATTCTATTTATTCAACCCAGTGCGCCTATATCTTCTGTTATACTAACAGAAATTTGTTTTTTTCACTCACCGAACATATGTCATTAGTTATGAAGCTGCTCAGTAAGAGACAATGTCGCTTTCTTTTAAACAAACAACTTAGACTTTAGCAAAATAATGTATATAAGGCTTGATTCGGCTTCGTTTAAACTGTAACAAATGTTAGAGGTACAAACAAGTTTTGTCGAGACATCTTAAGAATATTTCATTAGTTATGAAGCTAATAATGGCATTCAAGAGCAGCGAATGTAGTGACGAGGAAAGCCATGAAACATCACATATGGTTTAATATATTTAAGGGGTACATCCGAAAACTTTCATAGGATCTACTCTTTTTATAAGAGAAAATAAAAGGTCCCTTTGCCTCGCCACAAATTCAACAGGTTAATGATCATCAATAACGCCAGATAAAGTATTGTATGGTTTATGTATCGGAGGACACAATTTAAACTACCTAAGGTACGCAGATGTTACAGTGTTGATAGCAGACACGGAAAAGAAACTACAAGACCTCCTACAGAAGGTAGCTGAAGAGAGTGACAAGAATGGACTACAAATAAACTGCAAGAAAACCGAATGTATGGTCCTCAGTAAAAAAAAGCAGACCAAAATGCCAAATACAGTTCGGGGATTCTAAAATCAAGCTGGTACAAACGTTTAAATATCTGGGAAGTGTTATAACAGAAGACAGAAAGTGCGGCGCAGAAATCCGAAAGCGAATTGGCATAGCGAAGTAAGCATTCCAGAAGTTTAGTAAAGTATTAAGAATCAGGATAATTTTGCTAGAAACAACGAAGAGACTACTTGATTGCTATGCGATGTCGGTTCTTTAATATGGCAGTGAATGTTGGACAATGTCATCAAAGATGAAGGAAAAACTTGAAGCAAATGAAATGCGGTTCTACAGAAGGATGCTGCGAATATAATACGGATCGAGAATGTGAACAATGATGAAGTTTTGGAAATGATGGAAACGAAAAGGAAATTAATAATGAGCATCAGGAAGAGACATCTGAAGTTCCTGGGACATTCAATGAGGAATGAGGGCTTGGAGAACGTGATACTAACAGGCCAGATAGATAACATATTTGAAGGACCTAATCAATTGGATGATGGAACGAGGGTTGAATTGTGTAAAAGGAGAAGGCGTGCTAATAGCCATCATGGATAAGAAGACGTAGAAGGCCATGATCGCCTACGTCTTGAAAGGACAGGGCACGTAGAAGAAGAAGAATAACACAAAAAGTGCTCAATAAAAACCTTGGATACGTATCAGACAGCATCACAAATGATAGCAAATACAGAAAAACCAGAATGGGTTAATAAACAAAGGCAGATATAACTTCAGAAGATGATATTCAGCATTATGTTTTAAATAATAGCATAAATTTAAATTTCCTTAGCCATGAATTATTGAGTTTGAATATAACATGAATAAAAACTCTGGTCTATCTACTAATCACCTTGTAGATTTTCCTAAAATGAACTAAACTTGAAAAAAAAAACAACGCCTAATTTTCATGATGATTTGTTTCAAGAAATAGACAACAGATGATGAACAGATTTAATGAGATTACACTGGTACCTTCAACCACTAAAGTTAATAAGTTCTCTTTATAAGTAGCACTATCAAAGTTTGGAAAGAATTAAAATCGCAACCCTCTCAAGAAGTGTGTACACGTAAACAGAGAAATGACTTCATTGCGATGTTGATAATACGTTGAACGATTTGGTTCTGACAGACTCAAAGTCTTTAGACTCAACTAGAGGTTATTGTGCTACAGCTCTCAACTAAACTAAACATTGCTTCTGTAATTCTCGTAAAATTATTGCCCAATAAAATCGCCAGCCGCAGTTTCCGACATCGTACTACAGAAAGAATAATTAACAATAGGATGCTAATCATCTCCATTCTGAACAAACATATGTATGGAATACTACAAAGAAAAGTCTATAAGAATGTCACTACTAAATCTAACGTTTGGATTAAATGTGTTGCAGTATCTTACAAATATCGGTCCAACTAGACACTTCTGGATCATGTTCATTGTAAAACAAAAAAAAATAGATAAAGTAAGCTTGCTATATGTACAAATACCTTGCAATAGGTATGAGTTAAGCAACTGAGTTAACATTCATAGCACAATACATGATTTCGCATTATTTACATTATTCGGACTATTGTCCTCATCTTTGTTGCTATTTGTACGACGTTTAAGCCGTTATACAGTTCGGCCTTCTTCAGGTGCTAGAAATTTCGAATCGAACCCTTTATTAGAGTCACTGGGGTATATGAACTTCATTTCTTGACTAGAGTCTTTTCTGGTAGTCATGAGGAATCTTCCTCTAACCCTGTAAGTTAACTGTTAACCTCTGCTGAAATTCCTAGCACCTGAAGAAGGCCGGAGCGTACAACGGCCAAAACGTCGTACAAATGGCAACAAAGATGAGGATAATAGTCCGAATAATGTAAATGCTGTAAATAGTACCTCAGCTCAGAGACATAGAAAAATAGATACGTGATTTCGCGTTGTTGAATTATCGAAAAGAACTGCCATTTACAACACTGGAACCCGTCTGATTTTGATGATTGTTCTATGCAACCAACACCAGCCTGATGTGATCAGCATTAGAGACACCAGTTTTTATAGCATCTAACCCATATAAATAATGGCTTTCACTAGCAGCCAAGGAAGTGATTAGGGAAGCCTTGAAAGTCTCATATTCTTTAATTTTTTTTAAGGGGTACATCCGAAATATTTTATAGGATCTACTCTCAATGCAACAGAAAGACGCTGTTCAAAAGCAGTTCACAATTTTGAAGATAACACTCCCGAACCAACCCCGTCTACCTTGAAACAGAACTCGATTAAGAACTGTATATAGTTCATCTCGTGCAGTTGTGACCTCTTAAAGATAAGTTATGGAGATAAAACGGAAGTTTGTAGCCCCAGGAGAGAAGATGCGCTCAGACATCATTGGATATAAAAGGCTGACAAGACAATAAACTAACAATAAAACGTTGAAAATTGAAAAAAAAATGCACAGAATATATCAAATGCTTTTGAAACGGAGATAATAAAACAAAAGGAACAGTAACAGAAAGATTTAACCTTACCGTAAGGTCGTAATTTTGAAAGCCATATCAATTAAGTACAAATACTCTGAACTGAATTGTCATTTATTTCTCATCAAAGCTAAATATTAATTACTTGTTTTCATTACTGTGTAAGGCATAAACTAGTTTTTCCCCTCAATCTTTTAGAGCAAATTAATTATAGCTCGATGCATTCATTTCACTCAAAGCAAGAGGATCGGCTGTTAAGCTTGAGCATAAATTAGCTATAATGTTTATGAGTTTATTATATGTTTGGAGGATGTACGTTGTGGTGCAGAGGATATCTGCTTCGAACGACAAATCGGTGGGACGGGTTTGAAATCCAGTTAAATTCCTTGCATTCACATTCGCGCAAATACCTTAGGAAAAGTAATAATCCGTCTCTTCCCTCCAGTTATGTGTTAAATACGAGGATAGATTGGGATCAATAGCCTTGGCTGGCAACCAGTCTACCGCAGAAATCAATAGCAACCTACTTAGAGATAATCTTCTGCCAAGTCAGTTATGACTCATTCGAGACATGATCACCCAAAACGTGTATCACGTATAGCACCTGACTGTCTGATATGTTTGATTGGGTTTGTTTAACGGCATATCAAATCCATATATGAGCTTTGGTATTTTTTTTTCTAATCTACTGGAAGAGTTTTATTTTTTCTAAAAAAATAAATGCTGGTATTTTTTCTAATTCATTTTTATATTTTCATTTTTTGATCGCAGCCTTTTTATCATTCTATATTTGCCTACCCTAAAAGTTGCTACGACCCTCGATCCGAGTGGGCCTAGGAACAGCAACTAACAGGTGATTCTATGTTCATTAAAACCACTTAAAGAGATGTCTTAATTGCCGGATATACACTACCGACCATAATTATTAGGCCACCACCGTTTTTTAAGAAATGCTGTATTTCATACTATTTTTAGTATTTATTGCCAAATGAAAATAGAACTGTTCTTTTGTTATTATTATTTATAAGATTTTACAAACCAAGAAACAAAACTCCGAATAACCCTAAATTTTCTTCATTCTGTTATTGATAAAACTGCAATATAGGTAATTATTAAATATTTATAAATTCATCTGATGCAGATGTTTCTGTGCAGTATTAACAAAAGAACCATTTTATTTTCATTTGCAATTATTCACTTGGCAATAAATACTAAAAATATTATGAAATACATCATTATTTTTATATACTGTGATGGCCTAAAATTATGGCCGGTAACATATATACATATATAATATATTAGTCATCCACATACAAGCCTGTTTCGCTGTATCACAGTTCAACAGTGTGGCTAGACACATCCACTTGCTTTTGGCCGGGATCGAAACTCGGCCGATTTGGTGTCCGTCGGAGTCGCTACTCCCTAAAGCCATAGGCGTATGGAAACAGAGAAGGGAAATTTTAACGTGTTGTATATAAACAGTTTAATACACACGCCAGTCACCGAGAGAACTCATTTCATTTATGAAGAGTCAGGCTTATATAGCAGAAGTGGAAACTGTTTTTAAAATGTTCTTCTCTAGAGAGCTCAATCGTAATGAGAGCTTGGTATATATATATATATATATATATATATATATATATATATATATATATATATATATATCTTGTCATCAGAAGACAGATCTGTTTCGCTTTTTAACCCACGATTGAAACCCGACCGAATTGGCGTCAGTCGGCGATTTTACCTCTGGGCTATGGGTGTTCGGTGGAAGATTGATAAATATCATAAATTACACAAAAATAAAAATATCACTGACATAACTTTTTAACAGATGTATTGACTCAAATTAAACCTATCTAATAATAATAAAGAGTTAAAATAAAATAGCCAGTGGCTTCATCGACGAACCTCTGATGACTTTAGAATCTTCTGCAACTCACTTGGATGATCTTCTTGTTTAAGTTTTTGAATGCTGCCAAAATCTTTGCTTTCAGTTTATATTTTAGTGTTGCGAGAAGTTTTATTGGCCTCTGGCACAGCTGCGACCGACATAATAATCCAAGGGGTTGCAGTCTGGAGAGTTAAGTGGCCAGATGTAAGGGGTGATATAGTCGCAGAAATTGTCTGACTAGGTTCTCTTGCTTGAGTGGAAAGGTGCAGAGTCCTGTTGCAAGACATAGGATCATCCAGCAACCAATTTCTTCATTCAAATGAACACTACCTCCTCAGGGTCCTTTATGCAGGCAACCTTGTTAGAAGATGAACAAAATTCAATCTAAATTTCCAGATGTTCAAAGTAAAATTTAACATCATCATCAACCAAATGAATGCGAGCTCTCTAAACAATACTATCCGTTATAAGTTGGCAAATCTATGAAGAGGTTTTATTTTTTCTGTAACTGCATTTTTTGAAGGGTTATTATTAGTAGTAGTAAGGTAACTCTTTTTAGTTAATTAGGCCAAATATTTATTTGATATCATATTATTTCGTAATATGGAATTGTTTGATATATCGTGCCTCTCTAATAGCGAAATGTTTTTGATATTGGGATTTACATAGTATTCTTGTATTATCGACCCGAATTTATCTTTACGGTTCTTTTTAATTATGCATTAATATATGAATTTGAGGGTAACATTTGTAAAATTATATGTAAAGTGTCTCCTTAAAGAGGTGCTATTGGGATCAATACAAGTAATTGTTTTGTGGCAAGAAACACAGTCTTGTACTTGACAGTGAAATTCCTACTCTGTTTTGGTCATCGCATATTTTGATTTGTTGCGGTTATTTTGAATAATTACGACATGATTAGCGTTCCTTTATTTTTCTAATAAATTATAAACTTTACATATTTTAATAAATTACGACAGAAATACGGTGTTTAATAATTTTTCATATAGCGAATTCCTCCTGCTAATAACTACAATGCACCTGGTCGTATGTTTTGTAAGAATATATATATATATATATATATATATATATATATATATATATATATTGTGTATTTGGGCAGTATTCGCTCTTTTATGCAGGGTCCTTTGAAAATGACGGGCAAGGCGTTATCATTAAATTTTTTATGTAATTTTTCGCGTCTTCTAAGGATTTTCTTTTCTTTTTAGAACAATTATGAACAAGGCGATGATGTGCTCACCGTATGCAGAAATACAACACATGCATGAGTCAACATTCATAAACTTTACACATATTCAGTTAAGCTTAAAATAAAATTCACACTTGATAATGGTTAAATGTGTACGCAAAAAAGCTCGGAAACTCAAAAAATTTGGACAATTTTTTCTTTCTCTCTCTCTCACTCACTCTCTCTCACACACACACACACAGAGTTACACACACACACACACACACACACACACACACACACACACACACATATATATATATATATATATGAAAGTATGTGTGGTTGTATCGGTTATTTGATATTTAATATATTCAAGGAGCAATCCATGCTTATTAACTAGTGAAATTAAAGAAAAGTTGTGGTGGTCCAGTGGATATCGGCTCGGAAAAAGAAATCGGAGAGCCGAGTTCGAATTCCAGTTGAATTCATTGCATTCACTTACGCGATATACCCTTGGGAAAGGTATTAATCCGTCTCTTCCTTCCAGTTATGGGTTAAATAATAGGACAGTTTGGGTTCCATAGCCTTGGCTGGCAACCAGTCTACCGCAGAAAGCACTGGCAACCTACTGCGGGATAATATTCTGCCTGTATGGCATTTAACTGACTGAGTGGTTGAAAAAAATATTAATAAGGAGAAAAGTTATCTTACACAAGGTTTCTAGCAGTCATATAAGGTAAGGAGATATTCTCTAACATATAAACACGTTAAAATAAAATAAAATAAATTATCCGTTTTAAGAATCAAATAATTTCTTCAAATTATTCTCTGTCCATCTGTCTCTTTCTGTCTGTCTGTTAGTATCTATCTATCTATCTATCTATCTGTATATATATATATATATGATTTCGTGAGCATAAGAATGGAAAATATCTTTACGAGTATGTAGGAGCATTGGGTATGATTTTTTCTTCAATGCTTTTTCTGAGAAAGATTTTCCTGTCATTACGACATTTTGTAAAATATATTCTTCTTCTTCTTCTTCTTCTTCTTCTTCTTCTTCTTCTTCTTCTTCTTCTTCTATGTTCTGTTTTCCTTTAGTACGTAGACGACCATAGCCTTCCGCCTCTCCTTATTCCTTGTAACTTTAAACACAATTGCTGTTCCTCCAAAACGCTTCTCCACCATCCATTTTCTTACACACGTCAAGTATAACATGCATTGCTTTCCGCAGTTTCTCATTCTTTCTATCTGTCTTGCGAGTATCAGTTTCTCCATGCCTTCATTCTTCATTACTTATTAAACTTCTGCTGCGAGTATCAGTTTCTCCATACCTTCATTCCTCATTACTTATTAAACTTCTGCTGTCTTTACCTGATGTTAAGCACAAGTTACCTTTCTGTTTTAATCCTCTCCAAAATTCACCGTTGCTAACGTATTCGGATCATGATATCATCAGCATATATATATATATAGATGTATGTTTCGGTTCCTTGAAATCTTTCATTAATCTTTGATAAGGTAATTCAATATTTACCGACATATTGAGAGACAGATATCACATAACATTCCAATACTCTCTTTTTTGCTTCAAACAAAATTTTACTGTCTCTCGATACTCTAATCAGCTTTTTGAATGTATATTTCGCCATGCCAATACAGGTTCGGATCTCAGTGTATCACTTTTCGTTCTCTGTTGGGACACTTCTCAATTATTTAAATCTCTGTATCTACTAAAGCCAGTTATAATCCAAAAAAAGATACATAGATTATAGTTAAAAGAGACAAAAATAAAAATATCTTTCCCCCGGATTATTAGTGAGTATACTATTAATGTCCATTGTAGTGCAATGGATATAGACTCGGAACGAGAAATCGGAGAGACGAGTTCGAATTCGTTGCATTCAATTACGCGCAAATACACTTGGGAAAGGTATTAATCCGTCTCTTCTCCCTCTAACTATGGATTAACAGGAATAATTGGCAACCTGTCTACCGCATAAAGTAATGGCAACTTACTGCGGGAAAATCATCTGCGCTGTCGAGGCATACGGGATCGCCATAGCGTTTATTCCATATGGTACTTAACTGATACCTTTTTCAAATAATCGACATGGAAATCAAAAATATAAATATTCACCAAATCAGGAAATACAAGTAGATAATAACAGAGATGATACTATTGTCCGGTATCTTGGTAAAAAATCACAAACCCATGTAGATGATATGTTAAAGTCTAAATCTTCATAAGTAATTATAAAGAGACTAACATTTATCTATACATAAAGAGACGTAGAAATGAGAGAACAAAACGAGTATTACTTTTCATCTTGTTGTGTGATGATGGGTACAAGAGATAAATCAGTACCGTATATAATTGGAGGATCGGGATCATATGAAGATCAAATATAGACTGGAATCCAACAGAAAGATAAGCTAAAGAATAAGTAGAGAATATACATTGTTTTTTGTATGTTTTTTTTATAGTTGTGTGTATTGAGAGTCCAGATAATGTAAGTATAAAACATAAGTGTCTGGAGTTTTCTTAATTCAAAATTTTCTCGGCTGCTAAGGCATAAAATGCATTATTATGCCCTTGGAAAAGAAAAGGAGCCAACATTTTTATTGACAAACGTATTGGTGACCTGCACGTGGTGACTGCTTGTGCGCGACTGAGAATATCTCGTGTTTGTTAATCACGAGATAACTATGTCGATTCTCATTGGTTTAAAAAGAGAGAATTAATGATAATCATAACCGTTAACATAACATAATATAACATAACATAACATAATTTTATTATTTTGTTTTCAATCATTTCACCCCGAACAAGGCGGAAATGCCACTGATGTGCGGGGGGCTACATAACTGCAAAGAAATTAATTAGAAGAGAGTGAGGAGTACAAACTAATTAGAAAGGAGCAACAGAAAGCTGAGAATGCAGGTGCGATGACAGATACATAGGTGAAGAGAAAGGGAAGAATATATGGGGAAGGGGAGAGAGGTAGAGTCCAGTGGTTAATAGATGAGTATTGACATTGCATTTAAATTTCTGGAGATTGTAGCTATCAGGAAAGCAAGAATATGGGAGCGAGTTCCACAGGTGGGAAGTGCGAGAGAAGAAGCTGCAGGAGTAGAATTGTCGTCTGCATTTGGCTAACCTGACTGTGAATGGGTGGGATCCAGTTGCCAGTCTGATTGCACGAGTAAACAAGCAAAGGAAGGCCACATTCCGACGGTGGGAAAGTGGCTGCAATCGAGCCGCCGATCAGTACCTATCACATTACAGACTCTCCTTTGGAGCCTGTCGAGAACACTGAGGTGAACGGCAGGGGCGCCTGACCATACATGGCAGTAGTATTCCATGCATGGACGGATGGTTGACTTGTATATATGCAGGGTGGATTCAGGCGGAAAAAACATCCTAGATCGACATAGTGACCCAAACTTCTTAGAAGTAGATTTAGCTATGGGTTCCATTTGAGGCCTGATGAGGGGGTAAGGCCGTGTATTGCTCTCAGGGAGAATCGCTTGGTCCATGCTTATGGGAGGCAGGAGAGGTTGCCTGTGATGGTTGACAGAAAACGGCTTGGTTTTAGACGCATTGAAGTTGACAAGCCACTTCTTGCCCCAATTCACCACAGAGTGTAGATCCCGTTCAAGGTCAGCAGCGAGATTATGTCTGTCCGCCACGCCAGGTTTCTTACTGGTGCAGGAGTATATTGTGGTGTCATCTGCATAGATGCCTACTTGGGACTTGATCTCATCTGGGAGGTCGTTGATGAAAATAAGGAAGAGCGTCGGGCCGAGGTTAGAGCCCTGTGGGACACCTGCATTCGTGCTGTAGGATGAAGACGCATGCCCATTCAAAACGACCTTCATTTTGCGTATATTTAAAAAAGATTGGATTAGGTCAAGCAGGCGACCGGTAATACCGTAACGCCGTAGCTTGCATAGAAGGCCAGAGTGCCAAACCCTGTCAAAAGGCTTAGAGATATCCAGAGTAACCGCGCGAGCCTCGTCAGACTCATCAAGGACCTGGAACATGTACTCCGTTTCGGTTGTTAGCAAGTCGGCCGTGGACCTGGAAAAGCAGAAGCCATATTGCCTGTCAGAGAAGAGTTCAGGAGCTCACGTCTTAAGGGCTATCACTCGCCTTATGGGGGTCAAGTTTTGAAATTACTTGAGATACTACTGTCGGGGTAATATATACGTCGTGCAGTTTGGCCTCAGTTCTAATAGGGAAGTCGGGTGGGTGTACTCTAGATGAGTGAAATGTGGAGTTGGATGAGAGTCTGCGGACAAAGCTGAGTGCTTTGTCCGCAGATGACGTGAGAACCTCAAATTCATGGATTAAATGCGGTATTGAGGATTTGCTATTGTTCAGCACTCGTTTGCAAATCCTCCAATAGTCCTTGGAGCCGAACTTGTGGTCAGCTATGCGCTGTCGCATTCTCTCAGCAAACAACCGTTTGGTGTCATTTAGAGTTCTCTTGCACTCATTGCGAGCAGACGTGAATAGGCTCCCATTGTGATCAGATGAATGTCTCCGGAATAGACGGAAGTAATGGTTACTGTAGGCAATGGCGGCTGAGCAGGCAGGAGAGAACCACGGAGAGGAATGAGGTTTTAGGCAATACTTCCTGGTGGGTATGAAAGCATCAATGCCAGCTTTCACCCATGACGAGACCTCAGAGGCACAGTCATCAACTGGTAGATCAACTTTTTGGTATAGGTAGGAGGTCCTATAGGTAGGGGGCTCCTGGGGGGAGTGAGATTGGAAAGAAATACTGAGAGAGACAACAGCGTGGTCGGAGTTGCCGAGAGGGCAAAGCTGTGAGACTTGACAGGCGTCAGGCGCAGAGGTGGAACATATATCTAGTAGTGAGGAATGACTCGAGGGAGTGCTTGGGAAGCGAGTGGGGAAGTCCACCACTTGCGTAAGGGATTGGGAAATAGCGAAGTTCATGGCGTGAATGCCTGCTGGAACAGTAACAGCGTTTTCAAGCCACTCAGATTGATGGGCCTTGATGTCTCCGAATAAAAATATGTGGGCGAATGGGTGGTAGGAAATAATCTTATTTATGTCGTCAGCAATGTTATCTAGTAGGGAGCAGTCAGGAGAGGAGGAAGAGCGGTAAAAAAAGAAGAGGTAACTAACCGACCGAGGAGAGCCAGGCGGAGACATATGTATTGGTGGTAAGTAGATTTGAGTGAAGTCACCCTTGCTATGGGGAGGTGTTCACTGACGGATTAACTATTTTCGTGACTATAATAATTTTCTTTATTTTTTAAGGAAACCATACACTGACGGTCGATGAATTTTATATTATTTAATAATTTCTTTATGTATACGAGTCCGTAAATATCCAAAAAGACATGTAAATAGATATTTTTATAAGTATTCAGGAAAACAAAGAGAAGATGGGTTGTTTAAAACAGAAAATAAATAAAAAAAACTTAATCACATCAAAATGAAGTCATATCTTTTTGCAATAGACGGCTGTAGTAATCTTTGGAAGAAAAGTTTAACCTCTTAAAAGACTACGTTAGCATAGCACCGATTGAGAATTATACTTTTTCTATTAGCGTATTAATATGCGAAACAGTTTATGAAGATTGATCGATATTTCTGAACGTATCTACGTGTCATTGAGAAGTAATCGAATTTCATTAAGCTATTTGGTAAAATATATAATGAATTATTTGCTACTGTCTGGTTTGTTTATGAATGCAGCAACTGAAGATTTACCAACTTTGTTTCCAGACCAGGTTCAAATCAAATGTAATGTAGTTGTCAACATTCGAGAGAACCACTCGGCAAGCAATGTTTCCCCGCACAGATAAAACACTAAAACAGAAAATACAAAGAAATTGATGGATAATCATTGTCATCCTTGTGCATTTTTGACAAATTTGCACACGCGACCAGCGTACGGTTCACATGCATACTCGATGGAAAAGAATGCTTTTAATTAGTTAAGAGAGCCGAAAAAACACACAAATAAATGTTGGAACTAAAAAAAAAAAGAAAAAAGAAAACAGGCATAAAAAAAAACCCAGAGAACAATAGACGAAAATGATTGCTATAATTCCTTTCTCTCTGGATATTAATATGACGCCGAAAAGCGTAAGGATTTGACGTAATTTACGACATGGAAATTGAGTTTATTCAATTAGCCAATGGAAATAAAGAGAAATTATAAATTACATACATAAAAACGGTCGGCGTTACAGAGAGCAGGTCACGGAGTAGCACAATGTGAACATTCTGAATAATGACAATTTCAAAACAAATTTAGAAAAAATATTTTTTTAAACAGAAGGTCACCTTGATTGTACTTTGTTATTCTGTTGTTAATTACTTTGCGTATTGTCTGATATTGTTATTGTTGTAAAACTCAGTGAAATGAACATAAACAAATAACAGGAGGCGATGCTATTAGAGAGAAGGTACTTTGTAGTTTTAGGCCATTTTTTAGCACAGTTCCTACTCTATTAACCGTACATATATTCATGGGGTTCGACGGATATTTATGTTGATCTTATTTCTTAGATTACTGCTTATTTGTTGGCACCATCAGAAAAAGATTACCTGACAATATAAAAAAACAAAAAATAAAAGCAAAAAACAGCATTCTTAAGAACTGCTTATTTTCAAAATTTTAAAAATAACAAAAATGTAACCGAAAATGTCACAATTGTACCCATTCTTATAATCAAATTTTTTCTTCTATGTGCCCTGTCCCTTCAGGACGGAGGTGATCATGGTTCTCCATTTCTCCCTCTCCCTTGTGGCTCTTAGTATGTTTGCTTCTGTTACACCTCGCAACCCCCGTTCCGTCATCCACCTGATCAGGCCCTGAAAATATGTTATCCACTGCCTTCATCTGACTCTTTTTCCTTTTATCTGGCCAGTTAGTATCAGGTTCTCCAAACTCTCCTTCCTTAGTGCATGTCCCAAGAACTTCAGTTGTCTCTTCCTGATGCTCAGTATTAGTTTCCTTTTTGTTGCCATTCTTTCCAACACCTCATCGTTGCTTGCATGTTCAGTCCACAATATCCGCAGCATACTTCTGTAGAAGCACATTTCCACTGCTTCAAGTTTTGTCATCATTTTCGACGATATTGTCCAGCATTCCCTGCCGTATTGAAGCACTGACATCACATAGCATATAATCAAATACCTCTTCATATATTTGAATCAAATCAATCTCCCAGAAAAAAAAATGTCTATAAATATTATCCGATGTGTGACACAGAGACAAAATTGCAGTCAGCATTTTCTTCCTATCTCAGAAATAAGGGAGGCAGGGTTGTAGGATGTATCGTAGTGTAATGGACATGAACTTGCAATGAGAAATCAGAGAAGCGAGTTCGGAATCGGCAGGAATAAAAGCGTAAATCATTATGCGAAAAATATATACAGTGAAACCCGGATATAAGAGAGTTGTCGGGACCGAACATAATTTCTTATATCAGGGTTTCTCTTATATCAAGGTTTGGTCCGTTTCATATACATTACCACAGGGTCTAATTTGGGACTAGATAAATCTCGCTTATATCCAAGTTTCTCTTATATTGAGGTCTCTTATATCCGGGTTATACTGAAAAAATAAATGAAACATGCAAATTTAAAGGAAAAAATATGAATGAAATAAACAGGGTAAATTTTAAACATTTGCTATTCTGATATTTTTGAGTGAATTCAAATAAATTATTTTAAAAAATTACTTTGGCCAAAATAATTAGACTTACTCGTTGTGCTAAAGTTTAATTATTCCCCAATTTATCGGTTATTGGTTATTATTTCCTTATTAATTATTTCCTTTGGGTTTTAAGATTAAATATTAAAATTTTTTTAATGTGGCAAATTAAGATATTTATTCTTAGTGATTTTGGCACGAATATTATATATATATATATATATATATATATATATATATTTGGAAACATTTGGTGATCTGTCTTTCTATATAGCAGCGAATGCCAGACCATTTTCTCACAGACGAAGGACAGACTCGGTGCAATAGAAATGTGGTTTTCAAAAATGATGCTGAGAATACCATGGACCGAACATGTGACAAGCTATGAAGTTTGGTAGAGAAAAGAATAGAAAAATAAACTTATAGTTAATATCAGTAAGTCAGGGCTGAAGTTTCTGACACGTAATGAAGAAGAACGACTTAGAGAATCTGATATTCCCAAGACGGATAAAGCCGAAACAAGAAGTGTAAAAAACGCGTGACATACCCGTTGGGTATAAGCAAATGGATTTCAGAGCAGGGTTTGGAAAAATATCGTGAAAAAATCTAAAAGGGATAGAATGATCTGGTGCTTCTTGATCTCTCAGGTCCTAAACGAACACAATACATACATACATACATACATACATATATATATATATATATATATGTGTGTGTGTGTGTGTGTGTGTGTGTGTGTGTGTGTGTGTGTTTCAATTTCATATACCTATATATACAAGTTAACCAAAAACATCATCCGTTTTTAAAAGAAGAAAAGAAAACACTTCAGAGTATGTGTAACTTATATTTAGTCTTCGAAGTAATCGCCATCAACATCCAGCACCTTCTGCCAACATGTCTCCAGCTATTCAATGTCCTTGCTGTAGAACTCAGGGGCTTTGACGTAAAGAAGTCCGTGAGGGCTTTGCGCAAGTCTGCTTCATTGCTGAAGGATTTCCCACGAAGATAATTATCCAGGGAATGAAAGAGGTGGTAATCGGATGGCTCAAGGTCAGCTGAATAAGATGGGTTGTACAAAGTATCCTACCCAAGTTGCTGTATGCTATCCGTGACCACTCGTGCCACATGCGGCTTGGCGTTGCCATGGAGGAAAAGCACACCTTTGCGATTCACTAGTGTTGGCGCCTTCTGGCGCAATGACTGTTGCACAAGTTTGTGTGAGGGACAGCATCCTGAGGAGATAACCTATGTCTGGAACGCTTGGGAGTTTCGTACAGAACACAGTTTTCATCACTGGTAAGCACTGGATTGATTAAGGAGAGAAATCAGAGTTACGCAGGCTGCCACTCTGTTGTCACTTATTGACTTCCAACAGCGTTTGCGGAACACAATTGTTCAGTTTGTACCTCTTACCTAGGCAGTACAGGTGAAGTCATACTTTTACTCGGAAACGTTGAACTGTCTTACAATTTCACCTCACGTTATACTACTGTCCTTTTCAATGTGCGCCTTCAGGACTCCGTTATTCAAGACCTGCGGTCGCCCACTGAAAAAGCTCATCATGGGGAGACAAATCTCCCGACTTGAATTTTCGAAATCAACGCCTTGCAGTACGTTCATCCAGAGCATTATCCCCAAAACGCTTGACATATACTGCGACTTGATGCAGCTGCTGATGTCCACTTTGAAGTCGTAAAGCAAACAGCCCCGAAGGAGATCTCTAGCCATTTCCATCCTTCTCACAGCTGTCCGGCTTATAACTGATGGACAGGCACGGTACGCGTTTTTTTTATAAAGTCTGATATTCCTACTTCCGGCTGTCCGAATTTGAAAACAATAGTTACACGTATTTCGTGTATATTTCAACGTCATTCAATGACTAATCAAAAAAGGGAAAGACTTTTTTTTGGTTACCTTGTATATATAAGTATCCGACAAAACTTATAGACACAGCAGAAACTGAAAAACATATATATATATATATATGTGTGTGTGTGTGTGTGTGTGTGTGTGTGTGTGTGTTTCATTTTCTTGTTGTGTCTATAATTTTTGTCGGAGACACATACAAACACATATGTCTTGGTGACGTCTTTGAAGATGACTCATGTGAGCCGAAAGCTTAGAAACCAATTTATAAAAAATTATCCAAATGTTGAAGAATTTTTGTCTTTATTTTCAACTGAAATTAAAGCTAAAATACGACGTTTAGAACGGCTCATGATCAAAGATAATAGACATTCATTGTCTCTATATTTTACAGTATATGTTTAGAAAAAAAGTATATATGTATATATATATATATAATTTTAAAACAAGGAATTTATTAGTAGTCTCTAAGGACATTTCGTCCAACATCTCATCAGAAGAAGAATCTTGGTAAAATAAATTAAATAGAATAAACAGTAACGACAAAAAATGAAGATGAGAAAAGGAAAACACAATAATATATATAAATAAAATGAAAAACAACATGAAATATATGTTCATCCAAGTTTTATGATATGTTTTATGTGCGTGTGAAGCAGATTAATAATTCTTCCCAAATGTTTCCATATATATATATATATATATATGTATATATATATATATATCCGACAAACAAAAGACGTATACACACTTTAGGAAATGAAAAATGTGTTTATTGAGTTATGATATTTTCTTGAATGATGGAATAAAATTGTCGGCCATTACTCAATGAATTGGAAATGCATGTGCAACATTCCCTCTAGACGCTTCTGCTAAATTTGCCGTACTAATAGATGTTTGGAAGCTAAAGGCCCATCTCTTATGTTTCTAAAATCCAAAGTTAACTTTTATTCATCTCTAAATGTGTAAATATCTTAATTTATGTCTGAATATATTTTAGTATTACAATATCTATACAAGATTTTCCTTTCCTGAAATGTATTCAATTTTTGTACCGGACACACTTTATATATATATATATATGATATCGAGGCAGCAAGTAATTTTCTAAACATATGCTGTTAAATATAACAATGAATGTCTATTATGTTTAATCATGAGCCGTTCTAAACGTCGTATTTTTGCTTTAATTTCAGTTGAAAATAAAGACAAAAATTCTCCAACATTTGGATAATTATTTATTGATTTTCTTCTAAGCTTTCGGCTCACATGAGCCATCTTCAGAGAGGTTGTTTAAACTGAAATATTATAACATCCACAATCACCGACGATTTTATTTTGTGTTGACATAAAACTCCGCTTGGCAACGACAATAGTTACCAAAAATAATAAACGCAGTTCTTAAATTTGCGATGCGGTTTTATGATGTCACAGTGCGTGATAGTGCAAAATGACAACAAAAGCATGCAGTCAAATGCAATGTAATATGTTATTTCCGGTTTTAAAGTTGATTTTATTGAGTGTTGGTTGTTTAGATTTGATGTACATGGCCTCCAATATCTGCAGGTTCCTCTTACTGCGTGTATGAGTAAGGATCACCGTATTGTTGATCAAAATCTGTCTGATATTACCTACATGCTTATGTTTTTCAGAGAAATGTTGTTTAATAGTACTCTGATCAGAAAGATGACTTGTAAGTCTACGGGAGAGCGTGGTTGTAGTAAAACCAATATATGTACTAGGTTTTTAATTATTATCAGAGATGCAATCTCTGAATGGGCATGTAAATTGGTACACTACATTGGTTTTTTGTAGAGAATTTAGTTTAGTGCTTGTTGGGTTATTATAGACTATGAGGTCAATTGTTTTAAACTTTTTATAATATATAATGAGTTTAATTTGATTATTACTTTCCACTGGTTTAACATTTCTACGTATTATGTTTTTGAGAGTTTTTTCATCTTGTTTATAATTGTTATGTATTTGGTTGCAATAGTATAAGTTAAGAGTGTTATGTTTATTTTTATGTAAACCATTATTATTAATATTATCATTATTCTTAGAGCTATTGTTAATTTTGCTGAGATACATTTTAATTTGTTGATCAATAACGGAGTTAGGAAATCCATTATTGACTAGTGTTTGCTTAATGTTGTGTAATTCTTTATAAAATATAGATATGGAAGAAGATACCATTTGTGTGCGTTGAAGTAAGTTTTTTAGAACTGCTAACTTATATCGTTGGGGGGCATTCACTATTATAATTAAGAAGACACGAATTCATGCTAGTTGGTTTCCTATATAGAGAAGTAGTAAATTTATGTGTGCTAGAATCAATGAATACATCAAGGAATGGGATTTTGTTATTAATATTAATTTCTAAAGTAACTTTGAGGACGGAGTAACTTTCAAATTTGTTTTTAAGATATTTAATTTGATCGATATTCTTAGCTAAAACAAAGATGTCATCTATGTATCTTACATATATAGAGGGTTTATTGTTGTCATTAATTATTTTATTTTCTAAATTTGCCATATAATAATTAGAAAAGAGGGGACCTATAGGAGATCCCATTGCAATACCATCTATTTGTGTATAAATATTGCCTAAGGGATCGTGAAAGGGTACTTGTGTGGTGCATGCTAATAATAGTTTGTTTAATATAGTGGGTATAATATTGATTGATGGGAGAGTAGCATGATTGTATACATCACGGATAATTATGTCAATTGCTTCCTGGACGGGAACATTTGTGAATAAGTTTTGGACATCCAAAGATGCAATTATTTGATTCTTAGTTTTTACGGAATGGAGAATCTGTAAAATTGTCTCTTATATTTAACAGCATAAGTTTAGAATATATATATATATATATATATATATATATATATATATAGTAATATTCTTCTTATTAAATTTTATAAAAAACATTATAACTCAAATAATAATAATATTATCACCAACATTGCCCTACTACGTATGAGGCACTGTTAAAATATAAACGCTATGAACTTTGGAGTGTCATTCCATGACTTCTTATTTTTGATATATATATATATATATATATATATATATATATATATATATCTCTTTGGGAAGCAATTATGCAGGTTTCATTGACAATGACAGACAGACGTTTAAGTTTTTATGTAATTTTTCATGTGATATTATGATGTTTTTTTGGTGGGGAGAGGACGTAAATTATATAAAATTCGTTCAAATGTTTTCTATATACGAGTTCTTGTATCTATACTGTCAGCCATTTTTGACGATTTATGTTATTTTACATGTAAGAAAGTGTGTGTGATATTGTGTATGGAGTAGATGCATCTGATCTGTACCGGACTCTGTAAGCATGTTGTTAGCGTGTAAGTAGTTGATAATATTGAGCGCTGGGTTTTCGTTTTTTTTAACAATAAAGACCCCATTACCTTTTTGTCTTTGTTTTTTATTGCATGTAGATGATGCTACGATATTTGTGCTTAAATTAGATCGATTTGAGAGATTTCATTTAAACTCACACGAAAACCTACCAAACCCTATCTGGAATATATTTGTCGACCACACAAATATGATAAAGGTCAATGAAAATAAAGAAAACCTAATTTTTACGTTGCTGGTTATAACTAAATATTTGAGTCAGTCAGACAGTCAGTTAATTGACATACGAGATAGACGTTTGAACGATCATGTATCTTTGAATCTATGACTGACTAGTCAGAAGATTTTCCCATAATAGCTTGCCATGTTTTTCAGCTGTGGACTGGTTGTCAACAAAAGCTATAGAACCCAATTTGAGATTCAAGCATGCTAACTCTGAGTCATTCAGTTAATTGCCACATGTGATACGCATATGGCAATCATTGGGTAATCATGTCTCGAACGATTAACTGAGGAGAAGTTTTTTTTTTACCCGCAGTATGTTGCCATTTCTTTCTGCGTTGGATTGGTTGCCAACAAAGATGTTAAAACACTATCTGCGATTCAAGTATGGAAACTGTCAGTCAGTTAATTAACATATGTGATCTCTTTTGAGACATGATTGACAAGGCAGAAGATATTCCCGCAAGTGTTTGCCATTACTTTCTGCAATAAACTACTTGCTTAACCAAAGCTATAGAACCCAATCTCTCCTGCTATTTAACACAGAGGGAGAAGAGAAGGATTAATACCTTTCCTAAGAGTATTTGAGCGTAAGGTAATGTAACGAATTCATTTATATTTCGAACTCGGCTGTCCGATTTCACGTTTAGAGCCGATATCCAATGCACCACAAATGGTGAGATTTAAACAAATATTTAAAATACATAATTATTTATACAAAACTCTAACTTCTATCACGAATGATCAAAAATCTCCTCAAAGGTGACAGAAAGGCTTTAAGCTACCGAAATGTGTTCTACAGAAGGATTATGGTGATACCATAAACTGAACATGTGAGCAAAAAGGTTGTTGAAAGGATGAAAACAAAAATGAAATTTATACGTAACACTAACAGCTGACGTTTCTGGAGCATGTAATGGGGATGGAGGGCTTGGAGAATCTGATACTCACAGAACGGATAGAGGGGAAAAGACTGAGTAAAGCAACGAATGACATACATGATGGGATTGAGCAAATGTGGGGCAAATGTATACGGCACACGGAAGAAGAAGAGGGAGAGAGAATAATAGAAGAACTGTCGTGTAGAAAATGTTTACAGTTTGATATTTTTCGTGTGTCAATATCTTTATTAACTATCTGGACCATTCATCTCAATTTGGTTCTTATGAGTGAAGAAAACATTCTTCCACTTATCTATATTCCATGTCTGGCACTTCTAGATAAATTTTAACCTAGTTCTTTTGTAGTTTGGAAGAAGGTGTTCGCCGTTTTAAAGCCTATCTCTCAGATATACCATCTTATTTTTCATGAGCTGTATTCAGTTTTCGTGGACGCCTTAAGCTGGGTTCATGACCGGCTGGAGTCTTGCTAGACAACACGTTGTATCATCCTGGTCAATTTCGACGAAATTATCTTGAGGTGTCAACTTTAAATTCTTGTTCCCTATGCTTCATGCATAAAAGAGTTTTCCTCCGTCAAATTTGACACAGACATTTTAATACATCCATGGATTAAATGGCAGGACAGATTGTGGTCTATAGCCTTGGTAGGTAACAAGTCTATCTCAGAAATTAATGGCGGGGAAATATTCTTCTCAATCACACATGTCTCGAAAGAGACATGAATGATTGGGAAGAATATTCGGAGAATATGGTCGCCCAAGTGTTTATTACCTATGCTATATAACTGACACACTGACTGAGTCCATTTCCCAAATATTTTAAAAATTACATTAACAAATAAAACAAACAAATAAAATGCTCAAAAGGAAAATTATTCATCCCCACTAATTCCTCACTTTTTATGTACTTCTCCTCGGGCTTCTCGATAAGGTTCAGAGGAGGGTCTGTAATGTGATAGATACCGAGTTGGCAGACCGCCTGCAGTCTCTCTCCCACCGACGCGACGTGGCTTCCCTGTGTCTCTTCTATAAATACTTTCACGGCTTCTGCTCCGATGAACTTAGATCACTGGTGCCCCCTAAATACGAATTTGCACGAGATACTAGATTAGCAACTAGATCCCACGCTTTTACAGTGAAACCGATAAAATGCAACCGCAACTTCTACTCCAACAGTTTCTTTCCGCACAATTCCCGACTGTGGAATTCCCTTCCACACGATTGCTCCCCGACGGCTACAATCTCCAGGAGTTTAAATGTAAGGTCAATAGACACCTCCTAACACACTAACCTGCTCCCATTCTATCAAACACTCTTCCCATCTTCCCAACCCTCATCCTCGTTATCCTTATTCATCTGTCACCTTCCTCCTGACATTCCCTATGTCTATCCACTCCTTCTCTTTACCTTCCCCTATGTAGCCCCATGCGCAATAGTGGCAGTGGAATGCCTTGTTTGGGGTGAGATGATTAAAATAAAATAAAAAATCTTCGCATATTCTATCAAGAAAATCGTTATTAATCTAAATATGTTTATACAAACAACGAAACCCCTAAAATTCATTCGAATTTTATTATTGCCATACTCTCTTTTATTTTGCTGTATCTAATTTTTGTATATTATTTTATCCCTCTTTTTGATCGTACTTCGGGATTCTCTCAGCGTATATTACGCCAGTATTTAACATTAGCACGTATTACACCGAGGATTGAAACATTGTTCACTGACTACCCGCCTCACGAACTACTTAAGGTCCAGGGTAACTGAGCGAGCTTGTTGTAAAAGCCTAACTATCAGAAGTAGATTATGAGAATTTTCCAGACCCATTACATGTCCAAGGGACCTCAGCTTTCTCTTCCTGATGTTAAGTATTACTTTTCTTCTCGTTTCCATCCTCTCCAACACTTCATCGTTGCTCAAGTGTTCAGTCCATATTATCCTCATCATCCTGCTAAATAACTGTTGTATAACTCCGTTTTCCTAAAGATGAACTCGTCCAGATTATACTTATACAACTGCTATAGAAGCGGAACGGGAGAATACCGCGTTTTCACAGAGAGTTACCCGGAGAATACGAGTGTCCAGAGAGAAATTAGCAGTCAGTAAACAACAGCTCGTAGTAGTCCTGTGCTCCATTCATCGAGAAGATTATTACGCAGTACCCGTCAGCATCCGAAGCGGACATACTCAATAAACTACGGCTTCACCTCAAGAGACTTGTACATATACATTTTACTAACCCGTATTCCTGGACTACTAATCTTCATTCAAGTCTGTATCCTTACGTTAATACATTTACTTTTCTATATCAATTATTGGTCGTTGTTCATTTATTTATGCGGACCCCATTCTCGGGATCTACAGCAATGTCCATATATCTGCTGCCTCGGGCCTCTCCTTCATCTTTGATGTACAACATTCAATGCCATACAGAAAGGACGATCACGGTTAACGTATCTTCGTCTTTTGACTGATTTTCTTCTTCACCTGAGGATACTTGGACATCGTTTGTTTCTCTTATATTATATTTTCCGAAAATAAATTGACGTAATTTTTGTATACTTTTTTCTCTCAGTCATCCTTCGAAATTCCGGCTTCGTTTTCGCGTTATCTTCAAAAATGTCAATATAAAATTGATCGGCTAAAATAGGTTGCATTCACATATATTTTCCTCATTCTTTTTCTTTTCATACCAATTTTCTTTTAATAACTTCCCCCGAAGCAAGCCGATAATGACTGTAATATTTCAAGGGGTTACTGTCAGTGAAATATAATGATGTCGTTGTTGTTGGTTATTTAATCTCAAAATCTAATTATTTTACGCATTCAACTAGATATATACTGAACGTAATTTTTAACATTCAACAACTGATAAAATGTATTGTTGGTCAATTTACTATAAATATTTATTTTTAGCAATCTGACGACAATTATATATTGTTAATAATTTATTGTATAAAATGTATTACTGGTATTCTTACTGTAAATTGTATTTTTTTTTTTTGCATACATTCATAGTGTTGCATTTTTGTTCGTGGATTCACTATTTGTACATAGCTAGGACCCGAAGAAATGTTACCACCCATTATCCGGGTCCTTGGTATGACGTTAAACTACACCCGCCAATAAGACCACTGATTGAGAGGTTCTGAGGAGCATGGAACCACCACATAATTGCGGTTGTTCCCAGGTCCACCCTGTCCCGGTGTGGTTCCACCTGGTAGTCTCACAGGTATGGGTAAATAGTTTATCCCTAAAACTGGGGTCAAAAGTTTATAGAAAATAGAAATATACTTTTATAGAAATATATAGATATATTGATGGAAAAATATTACCAATAATTGATTTTATAACTGTCATAAAAATATACTAACCGTTAAGGTGACTTATGCGGTAAATGATAGTTCACTATTGCTGATGCTTCACAAAACTAGATGCCACCACAAAAGCAACATATCTTAGAGAAAAGTTGCGCCAAACGTAATGAAAACATAGTTTCATTGTCAAATTCTTTATTTTATTATTTTGGAGTAGAATAACATATTGTTTTTAATATTTTATGATTTTTTTACCCCTTGTTACAACATTCGAAATTTGTATTAAAACTCAATTTCTTCTTCCATCAGCAGATGTATTACCATTGAACGCAGAAAATGTTAACCTCTTTTTGCGTTAACAGACATAAATTATTAAAATATTTCAAAAATAAGATAATTGATCTTATTAATTTTTCAGGAATTATTTACACATGTATTACATCATTTTTTATTTGTCTTGATTAGAAAATCTTTTTAAAAATATAAAATTTTACATGATTTGCCCCTTTATTTAATTTTATAAAAACATGAGAAATTCGACCTAATAATGTTAGCAATTATATTAGTTAAAGATAGAATTCTTTAAAGAATTTAAATCACCGAATTTTATTTTTGCAAATTCGGACATCGTCTTACAGATAAACTGTTCTGAATCGAAGGAGAAAAAAGTAATAAAATGAAGAAAATATTTAATTAGAGGAATTTTTCACTGGTTTTATGAATAATACATATTAAGGACAATATTGTCTGAAGACGAAAGATTCGATTAAAAATGAATGTTTGGAATATTTGATTTCATTTTTTTACAATTTTAGATTGAATAATTATAAAAGTTTAAATCATTTAAGACTCAGTTTCAGTAGTCTAACTCTTAAGAAAGATTTTTATTAAGTATATTTAAAATATATAATGAATAGAGTGTATGGGATTTGAAGGCTACCACAATGCGTTTAGTATAATAAAAGAAGGTAAAGAAGGCGTTGGGTATTAGCTAATAATTATTCATTAATATTTCGATATTAAAATCTCATATTCAGAATGATGAGAGAACTTGTTTTCACGTCCGTCCGCTGGTGGACCGTGCCTTTAAATGGATGGTCCTCTCTCGCTGCTACTGCTGTTGTTTGTTGTAGTGTGTGTGTGTGTGTATGTATGTGTGTGTGTGTGTGTGTGTGTGTGTGTGTGTGTGTGTGTGTGTGTGTGTGTACCTGTAAGCGTGTTAGTTCATGTATGTGTATGTGTGTTTATGGTTTACATAAGTGTGAGTAATAGTAGAGTTTTGCTTTTTCGCATTTTTTTCAAGTGATAGCGTGCGCCGTTTTACAATTTGTTGACATATCTGTCTGCTTTAGTTTTTGGTTTAATATGTGTGCGTTTGGCCGTGGTAGGGTTTGGCTTTTTCGCATCTCTGTCCGAATGGTGGTAGGCGCCGTTTTATGACCTGATATTATGTCTATCAGCTTTAATTAGAGGCGTGTTTATTGCGACATTTTTCCTCTCCGGTATTCGTTCTCGTGTGATCTCGTGTGTGTGTGCGTGTTATGCGTGTGTGTTTATGTGCGTATACTTTTGTATATTTTCTCACTTCTGTGTTCAGTTTATATACACATAGAATTTTCTTGTATCATGTGTGCGTGTGTGTTTGCCTATTGATATGTGTGTCTGTGTGTGTTCCGGTGTATAGTATGTTGGAGTGTGTGTGTAAATATATATATATATATATGTGTGTGTGTGTGTGTGTGTGTGTGTGTGTGTGTGTTTTCAGATGTATGGTATGCTGGAGTATGAGGTTTGTGTGTATGCGTTTGTACGTTTAATGAATGTATAGACTATATTTACTAATCATATCTTTTAAAGCTTATTCCAATCTGCCGACCAGCTTGTACTGGTTTCGGTTGGAATTCATAAAATCTTTTTCTTAAAACAATTTTTAACAAAAGAGATTTCTCAACTTCAGCAGCTGCTTACAGTATTTATATTATTCGGACTATTGTCCTTATCTTTGTTGTCATTTGTAAAACGTTTCTGCCATTGTACACGCCGGCCTTCTTCAGCTGCTAGGAATTTCGAACAGAACCCTTTATTACAATCACTGTGTCAAGTCTCGCAGCTTTGCCCTCTCGGCAACTCCGACCACGCTGTAGTCTCTCTCAGTATTTCGTTCCAATCTCGCTTCCCCCAGGAGCACCCTACCTATAGGATCTCCTACATCTACCAAAAAGCTGACTGGGATGCCTTTCGCGATTTCCTCTGCATAACTCAACTAGATTCTGTAAAAAACGGTTTAATTTCTATTTTTGTCTTCAGAAATTGAATTAAATCAACTTTACAGTGTTAGCTGCTTGTGGTAAGTCAACCGGGATTCAGTCCATTTTTCAGTCTGTTTTTTGTGTAATGTTTTGGAAATTATTTTATTTATTTATTTTCGTCACTTAATTTGTGTAAATTATTTTGCAATTCAAGGGTATTTTTGACTTAAGATAAACAGTATCACGGTTCAATTATTTCTATTAGTTTTGTCTTGTAGATGATTTAAATTTCTGTCTTCGAGAGATTGGATTCTTAACGGTTGTCCAACGAACGCAAGCAGCATAACTCGACTATATTCTGTAAAAAACGGTTTAATTTCTATTTTTGTCTTCAGAAATTGAATTAAATCAACGTTACAGTGTTAGCTGCTTGTGGTAAGTCAACCGGGATTCAGTCCATTTTTCAGTCTGTTTTTTGTGTAATTTTTTGGAAATTATTTTATTTATTTATTTATTTATTTTCGTCACTTAATTTGTGTAAATTATTTTGAAATCCAAGTGTATTTTTGACTTTTACAAAGTTAAAACTTTGTAAACCTCAGTCACTTTTTTTTTCTTTCTTTTTTTTTAATTGGAGTAGATGGTTCCTACTATCGCCCGGTGTCACACTCCACCCCCTTCTTTTGAATGAGTTGAGAGGTGATCGCCTTGTTTCTTGTTTATGAAGGGGTTCCCGGTTCATCCCCTTTCTCCGGTCTTAGTGTTAGTTCAGCTGGAAGCTCTTTGCAGTTACGGAGTATGGTGGCAACGTCTTTACATTCTGAGGGTACCGGGTTGGCAGTTTCCTGGTTGCTGCTTCCGACTGGTAGTTAGGAGCCCGAACTCTTGCGTAGCGTCTTGAGAGGCTGCTCTGATCAACAGTTGAATAATACCGGGGTTCCTGTAATGCCATATCGCGCATGGACGGGCGTCCCTGCATGAACGTTCGGTGGGCAACCCCGAGGCCACATTATGTTGTAGGCCGCGCCAGTCTCCATCCTTCACAATTTGCAAATGATTGACCGACTGATTCTATTTTAAGACCTCTCCTTAACTGAATCACTAAGGAAAAAAGCAAACATAATAGCAAAACTAAACCAGCTCATTTGAAAACGCCCAAACCTATCTGCATCTCTTTCACTAACATACGCGGCATCCGCACCAACTTCCCAAGCGTAGATTCTTTCCTCCATAATAACTCACCTGATATATTAGCCCTATGTGAAACTAATATTAACCCTTCTATCCCCTCATCTGAGTTCTACGTTCCTGGCTACCTTCCCCTATTCAGGAAGGACTCCAATGTTCATATGCATGGGCTTGGTGTCTATGTCAGCGAACACCTTCCCTTAGCTAGGGTGTCATCTTTTGAATCCCCAGATCATTATTTCATGTGCTTCCGCCTCTCACTTCTCAGCTCGATTAGCTATCACTTCTTTTTCTACCGCTCTCCTTCCTCCCCTGACTGTTCGTTACTTGACATCATAACGCCCACCACACCAAGTGGCTGAAGAACGCTGTCACTGACCCTGCTGATGTCCACACCATGAACTTTTCAATCACCCAATCCCTTACGCAAGTAGTGGACTTCCCCACGCGTTTCTCCGACAACCCTAACGGAAGGGACTCACTTCTAGACCTCTGCTTCACTTCCATCCCAGACTCTTGCGCTACCAGACAATTCTGCCCACTCGGAAACTGTGACCACACTGTAGTGTCCGTCAATATTTCACTCCACTCCCGCCCGACCCATGAAACCCAGACAAGTAGAATATCCTACTGCTATCAAAGCGCAGACTGGGATTCGTTAAGAGACTTCCTCTGTGACATCCCTTGGAACAACGTCTTTAGTCTTCCCATCGAAGAATGTGCATCCGAGGTCTCCTCCTGGGTTAAGTCTGGCATCGATGCCTTCATCCCTGCTAGGAAATTCCAGCTTAAATTTCATTCGTCTCCATGGTTCTCACCCGCTTGTTCGGCTGCCATTGCCCACCGGAATCATTTCTTCCGACTCTATCGTAACTACGCATCGGACCAAAACAGGCGCCTTTTCACTTCAGCTCGTAATAAGTGTAAAAGGATACTTAACGAAGCTAAGATGTTGTTTGCTGCCAGAATGAAGCAACGCATAGCATGCTCTAAAGTCGGCTCTAAAGATTACTGGCGACTCTGTAAAAGAGTACTTAACAAGAGCAAGTCGACAATACCCCCGCTAATCAACAAATTTGAGGTCCTCACCTCCCCAGCAGATAAGGCTGAATGCTATGCCCGCAGATTCCCGAACAATTCGAGTCTGGACTCGTCTGGAGTTTTGACACCCGACTTCTCACCTAGAACCGAGGCACAACTGAATGATGTCCACATTACACCTTCGCTTGTCTCTAAGATAATCTTAAAACTTGACCCTCACAAAGCGAGCGGTGGTGACGGAATCCCAACCATAGTCTTAAAGAAATGTGCCCCTGAACTCTCCTCTGTCCTTTCTAAGCTCTACAACCTCTGCCTATCTGCTTCCTGCTTTCCTGCCTGTTGGAAATCTTCCTCTGTAGTTCCTATATTTAAAAACACTGGAGAACACTCTGACCCTGCAAATTACCGCCCTATCAGCCTTCTTCCGATTTTTGGCAAAGTGTTCGAAGCCATTATCAACGCCGAGGTGGTTCAGCATCTCACAGCACACAGGCTCCTCTCGGACAAGCAATATGGTTTCCGCTTCACCAGGTCTACTGTTGATATGCTAACGACCATCACCGAGTACATATACCAGGCACTCGACAGGAATGGCGAAGCCCGAACCGTTGCATTGGATATATCTAAGGCGTTCGACAGAGTTTGGCATGCTGGCCTTCTATGTAAACTGCGGAGCTATGGTATAACTGGACATTTGTTTGAACTAATCCAGTCATTCCTCTCTAAACGCACAATGAAGGTGGTATTAAACGGACATGTCTCTCATATCTACCATACATACGCAGGTGTGCACCAAGGCTCCATCTTAGGTCCTACACTCTTCCTGATATACATTAATGATCTCCCTGATTCCATAAGAGCCCAGATAGGTTTGTACGCCGATGACACCACAGTTTATTCTCGCCTCCTACAAAAATCTGGTGTAGGCGTCAAAGCTAACCTCGCAGCCGAGATTGAAAAAGACCTCCAATCCATATTGGACTGGGGTAAGAAATGGTTAGTAAATTTTAATGCTTCTAAAAAGATGCTACTCTCAATTAACCATCATCGACAATCTCACCTACCTCCCATTAGCATGGACCAGGCTTGCCTTCCAGAGAGTAAACACTGCGCCTCCTTGGTCTCACACTTTCAGCGGACCTCAAATGGAATGACTATATCGAATCCATTGCAAAATCCGCTGCTATGAAAGTCGGTTCTCTGTGTAGGGCCCGGAAGTTTTTTCCGTCTGAATCTATCCTGCACATTTATAAATCTACCATCCGCCCGTGCATTGAATACTGCTGCCACATCTGGTCGGGTGCCCCTGCTGTTCTCCTCGGGCTTCTCGATAAGGTTCAGAGGAGGGTCTGTAATGTGATAGATACCGACTTGGCAGACCGCCTGCAGTCTCTCTCCCACCGGCGCGACGTGGCTTCCCTGTGTCTCTTCTATAAATATTTTCACGGTTTCTGCTCCGATGAACTTAGATCACTAGTGCCCCCTAAATACGTATTTGAACGAGATACTAGATTAGCAACTAGATCCCACCCTTTTACAGTGAAACCGATAAAATGCAGCCGTAACTTCTACTCCAACAGTTTCTTTCCTCACACTTCCTGACTGTGGAATTCACTTCCAAACGATTGCTTCCCCGACGGCTACAATCTCCAGGAGTTTAAATGTAAGGTCAATAGACACCTCCTAACACACTAACCTGCTCCCATTCTATCAAACACTCTTCCCATCTGCCCAACCCTCATCCTCGGTATCCTTACTCATCTGTCACCTTCCTCCTGACATTCCCTATGTCTAACCACTCCTTCTGTTTACCTTCCCCTATGTAGCCCCATGCGCAATAGTGGCAGTGGAATGCCTTGTTTGGGGTGAGATGATTAAAAAAAAATGTCCCTTGGGGAAAAGTGTTCGACCTATCAGTTGATGACTGTGCCTCTGGGGTCTCGTCATGGGTGAAAGCTGACATTGATGCCTTCATACCCACCAGGAAGTATTGCTTAAAACCTTATTCCTCTCTGTGGTTCTCTCCGGCCTGCTCAGCCGCCATTGCCCACAGGAACCATTACTTCCGTCTATTCCGGAGACAGTCAACTGATCACAATAGGCGCCTGTTCACATCTGCTCGCAATGAGTCCAAGAGAACCGTAAATGACGCCAAACAGTTGTTTGCTGAGAAAATGTGACAGCACATAGCTGAACGCAAGTTCGGCTCCAAGGACTATTGGAGGATTTGTAAACGAGTGCTGAACAATAGCAAGTCCTCAATACCTCCTTTAATCCATGCATTTGAGGTTCTCACGTCATCTGCGGACAAAGCAGATTCTCATCCAACTCCACATTTGACTCGTCAAGAGTACACCCACCCGATTTCCCTATTTGAACTGAGGTAAAACTGCACGACGTATATATTACGCCGACAGTAGTATCCAGAGTAATTTCAAAACTCGACCCCCATAAGGCGTGTGGAGACGATGGAATCCCGGTGATAGTCCTTAAGAGGTGTGCTCCTGAACTTTCCCCTGTCCTCTCTAAACTATTTAAGTACTGCTTTTCTGCTTCCTGCTTTCCTACATGCTGGAAGTTCTCTTCAGTCGTTCCTGTATTTAAGAATTGTGGTGAACCCTCGGACCCATTCAACTATCGCCCTATCAGTCTTCTACCGATATTCGGGAAAGTATTCGAGGCTATAATCAATGCTGAAATAGTTCATCATCTCACCACCCACAAACTGTTCTCCGACAGGCAATATGGATTCCGCTTTGCCAGGTCCACGGCCGACCCTGGTGTCCCACAGGGCTCTATCCTGGGCCCAACGCTCTTTCTTATTTTCATCAACGACCTCCCAGATGAGATCAAGTCGCAAGTAGGCATCTACGCAGATGACGCTACAATATACTCCCGCACCAGTAAGAAACCTGTCGTGGCGGACAGACATAATCTTGCTGCTGATCTTGAGCAGGATCTACACTCTGTGGTGAACTGGGGCAAGAAGTGGCTTGTCAACTTCAATTCATCTAAGACCAAGCTGTTGTCTGTCAACCATTACAGGCAAACTCTCCTGCCTCCCATAAGCATGGACCAAGCGATTCTCCCGATACACTACGCCTCCTCGGACTTACTCTGTCCTCTGACCTCAAATGGAACCACTATATTGAATCCATAGCAAAATCTGTTGCTAAGAAGGTTGGGTCACTATGTCGATTCAGGATGTTTTTTCCACCTGAATCCATCCTGCATATATACAAGTCAACCATCTGTCTGTGCATGGAGTACTGCTGCCATTTAAGGTCAGATGCACCTGCCGTTCTCCTCAGTGTTCTTGACAGGCTCCAAAGGAGAGTCTGTAATGTGATAGGTACTGATCTGGCGGATCGACTGCAGCCACTTCCCCATCGTCGAAATGTGGCCTCCCTTTGTCTGTTCTATAAATACTTTCTGCTTCTGCTCAGACGAACTTAAGTCACTGATGCTTCCTCAACAGGTGTTTACTCGTGCAACCAGACTGGCAACTGGCTCCCCAAATGCAGACGACAATTCTACTCCTGCAGCTTCCTCCCTCGCACTTCCCGCCTGTGGAACTCACTCCCGTATTCTTGCTTTCCTGACGGCTAAAACCTCCAGAAATTTAAATGCAAAGTCAATACTCATCTAATAACCACTGGACTCTAGCTCTCTCCCCACCCCTGTATAACCTTCCCTTTCTCTCCACCTATGTATCTGTCATCGCACCTGCTTTCTCAGCTTTCTATTGTTCCTTTCTAACTAGTTTGTACTCCTCACTCTTTTCTAATTAATCTTTTTACATTTATGTAGCCCCCTGCACATCAGTGGAGTTTCTCCCTTGCTCGGGGTGAAATGATTAAATAAAAAAAAATAAAAAATATCATCCTCATTCCTTGCATAAAGCCTTGTAATAAAAGGTTCGGTTCAAAATCCCTAGAACCTGATAAAGACCGGAGCGTACAACGGCTGAGACGTCGAACAAATGACAACAAAGATGAGGACAATAGTCAAAATAATGTAAATACTCTAAATATTACCTCATCTCAGAAATATAAACAAATACTTCAGCAGCTGTTATTGCTATTTCAAGTACAGATGGGGATTTCTTTTTGTTTTAATTGGTGTGCTTTGTTAACAGCTTAATTATGTCACCCATTTTTTCTTTGAGTTACATTTGCAATCCATTTTAATTGTTGCTGCTGTTGATGGTCCTCATGTGATGCCGTTTTTCTGTTATCTGGTCAGCTCATCAAGGATAAGAGCGAAAATGACACAGGAAAAAATGGTATTCGAGAACAGAAAAGATTGCGATTGACGTTATCCTTATAATATATAATTTATCAAGGAAGCAAGTAAATGGAAAACTGATGGAGCTATTCTAACAGTAAACGGATGGGACCTAGATGTCAATCTAGCAGTTTGCCACGACGGTGAAAACATAACTGAAATCAAGATCAGGTCAGTTACATTCCAGATCATTCTTTGAATTCTGATGTGGACCGGTGATGGGAACACTAAATGATAACTCGAAACACGGTGGTATGGTTAACAACATATATTAAGTCAAAAACAGATACAAGAGAAAATAGTAAACATAAGCTTGGCTTACTAGTGACTGACAGACAAACAGACTGTGCTGAGCTCAACTGAAGCCAGGAGAGTGATTAACTCTCAGTTAATATACTGGTAAAAAAAGTCCATAGTTAAGTGGGTAACGCCCCACAACAGACGCCACCAAGAGCCTCGAGACGGAGATAAAAATAACTGCGACCACATAAGGCAGCAGTATTCGATAGTAGATTTGTAAATGTATAAGATGGATTCTGAAAATTAAAAAAAAATCTAGCAACGTTTCTTGCAGTAAATATAATTTATTATTTCTTGTAGTTGCTTCTCTTTAAGTGGGAAGCGGTTGTATACAGTCGACATTTTAGATATTTCTGATGAGAATTTGAATCGAATTTTCTCATGTATGATTTCGTTTTGGAGTTTTTTATTGTGTTGGCGAAAATACTCCAGTATAGATTATTCTCTGTTCAAATTTTGTCGTCTTCAATTGATAGAGAGCTTGAAATATATATAAACACACATATATAAAACAAGAGAAAGCGTGAGGAAAAAGTGGGGGAGTGTGACAGAGAAAAAAATAGGGTTGAGTTGGATGACAAAAATAATCTATATTTAAGTCCCAGGATGAAGACGTTGATAAATGTATAATCACCTGCCTAACAATAAAACAAAAAGAAAAAGAAAACGGGGAAGCAAACAATAAAAAGAGAGTATAACAATAAAAAAATATGTGCAGTTTAATATCATTGATAATTCGGACCGGTCTTCAGCCTGGCAAGAAAGAACTGATCGCATCATGATGCAATTGATGTTTTCGGCCGATAGATCATCGCAAACGTCATTCACTCAGCGAACGAATAATGAGGCAAGGGAGATCGGGTACTGGATGTAACCATCAGCGCGCCATTGATTTCTACGTTTAGATCTAAAATGGGACCGAAATGACTAGCCATTATCAGTATATTATCGCATTTCGCGTGTAGGACACTCATCAGCGACTTAGAAGTACGGGAAAAAGGTGGCGCAAAACGGCGACACACGTATTGGACGTGGCGAATCCTAATTGCTTTAGGATCATTCGGAACATGTACATGAGAGGACTGATCAATTTCTAGTGCATGAACAGGTATTTCTTTTGCAACACATAACATCTGCTAATGCATACCGAGAATAATGAGATTGTGCATGAATAAAGAAATGGAAAATGAGATGGAAGAAGAAATGGAAAACAACATCAGGTAAAGCTTAGGAAGCAATGATATATATATATATATATATATATATATATATATATGTTGAGTCTTCCTTTGAATATATATATATATATATATATATATATATATATATATATATATATATATATTGAAAAGGAAATTCAACACTCATCCTGGGTAGAACCATAAACTGCATCTTGCAGGAAGGCCTCGGACTGAACGGTTGTGCAGAGCATAGAAGCAATTGTGGTATATATTTAACCTTTACAAAATTTAAACGTAAATACATCTATCTATTTATTCCCCCCTCTCTCTCTCTCTCTATATATATATATATATATATATATATACAGAGTAAGAGAGAGAGAGGAACATTAATAAACATTTATATTAAAACGTGGAAATAACTACAAGAAAATTATACGTTTTATTTCGACATTGAAAAAACGATGTCTCATCACGTAATTCGTAATGATGGAAATAAACGCTTTATTTAAACTTTATTTTATGAAGCATCAACGTCATTTTCCATATGTGGAAAACTTTCAGACAAAGTAAAAGAAATAATAAAGAAAAAAGAATAAAAAAAGAATAAATCAAAAAAGGAAAAGAAAGAGGAAATAAAAGAAAGTCGAAAGGAAAGAAGAAAACATAAGAAAGAATATAGAGAAAATAGAGAGAAAAAAAGAGAAGTATAAGAAAATTTACAACGAGACAAAAGGAAGTGGAAAGTAAAGAAAACATAAAGGACAAGATGTCAGAAAGAGTTCAAACCAATGAAAAATTATGCTAAAGACGAGAATTCAAATTTAAACGGAAATGACGTGTAACAGTAAGTTACAAAGTTGCAAATCAAATCTTAAGGCATTTTTAAATGAAATCACATACTCAGATTAAAAAAGAAATAATAGAACCTAAAATGAAGGATAGCTAATGTAAAGATTAAGTTAAACCGACTGGAATAAAAAATACAGAAATAAAATTAAAATTAAAACTTAAACAATATATATATATATATATATATATATATATATATATATATATATATATAATCATAAGGCTATGCAGTAATCAGTTAAATAATTTCAGAGTAGTAGCTTAGTAGAAGTTAAGTAATCAAATAAAGGTAGGAAACATACTAATTATAAAATACTTAGTGGCTACTTTGTATATACATGGTAATGTAAGTGTAGACGTTTCCTTATAAGAAAACATTTGGTATTCACTGACCGTGCAGCTTATACTGGTTTCGGTTGGAATTCATAAAATCTTTCCCTGAAAACAATTTTTAACAAAAGAGATTTCTCAACCTCAGTAGCTGTTTACAGTATTTTCATTATTCGGACTATTGTCCTTATCTTTGTTGTCATTTGTACAACGATTCTACCGTTGTATGCTCCGGCCTTCTTCAGGTGATAGGAATTTTGAACCGAACCCTTTGTTACAATCACTGGTGTATATCATCCTCATTCCTTCTGTAAAACCTTGTAATAAAGAGTTCGGTTCAATATCCCTAGCACCTGATAAAGACCGGAGTAAAGTATTAAATTAAAAACTAATATCAGCATATTAAGAGAAAAAATAATAAATATAAAAACTTAATATATGGCTATAAATATTATCAGTAAATATTGAACACTATATAATACTTAAAGCTAAAGCAGACATATCACAAATGGTAATATAATGTAAATAAAAAGATATTGTAAGGAGAGAGATAATACGTTGGAGTATTTTAGCAGGATTTTAAATTTAATATTTAATATATTTAAAATTTACTGTAGTTTCTTATTTTTGATTTAATAATAAGTCACTATTAAAAAACATAATAATTTGAATTTTGTTTCGCAGACAAAAGAAGCATGATTCGTTCACCAATCTAGAGATTCTAGCTTATTTGAGAAATTTCTATTTACCTTTGGGTGTTTTATTCTGTGCTTTTAACTTACAAAAATATTGAGAAAGCGAAGTTCTATTTCGTTTGGCTGTATTAGTGAAGAATAACAGGTGATTATTAAACCGCTTTTTAAGTTGGTTCATTGTACTACTAATATAAATTTTGCTAACCTTGGATTTTATACTGATGAGATAGAACGCATATACACAAAGGAATTCATTAAAAATTTGTTAGATAATGGACATTGGTCAGGATTTCTACAATTGCAAAGGTTATTTTTACCGAAAAATTTTAAGATCAGTATTTGAATTACTGTTATTATTCATAGAGAGAGTCTTTTGTTGTAATTTAATTATTTTCTTTTAATTATTATTACAGCTATAACTAAGCTTTTGTGCGTTGCAATTAAAACATTTACTTAAAAGATTATATTTAGGAAAATGATTATCAACTGACAATCAGAGGAAAGCAGCGGATAACATAATTGAAGGACCTGATCAGGTGGATGACAGAACAATGGTTGCATGGTGCAACAGAAGAAAGCGTGCTAAAAGCGACCAGGGACAGGGAGATGTGGAAAGCCATGATCGCCTACGTCCTGAAAAGACATGGCACATGAAAGAAGAATAATATTAATTAGGATCGGATTTACCTATATATATATATATATATATATATATATATATATATATATATATATATATATTCTTTTTATCATTTCATTTAAAATTTCTGGAGTCCATTTATATAAAATCTCGCATGCTTTGTCTCTGCAAACCGACAGAATGCTTGCTGAGTTTGAATGTGATTGGATTCTAGCTCTTTTCATGATTCAATTTTTTCTTCCCCTCTATTATTAGAATTTTTTTACTTTCAGTATAAATTTCGCAGTAAATTAAAACCAGAGAAGGTCTGGGACGAAACCGGTTGTTTGTTTTAGTTCTTAATATTTCATTAAATTTCCGCATATTCCTTGCCATTATATATATATATATATATATATATATATATATGTGTGAATAAAAAGATTTAAAGAATAAGAAAATTATTGCTCAGAAATATTGAATAAAGAATTTAAACATACTATGTCATTTGTCTTAATGTGACTTGTATGAATGATGCGTTTCTGGTAAAATTCACAATTATATGCATATATTATGAAATGGATTACATCAAACATATTTTTAATTTTTTTATTTAAACTTTATCTTTTATTTTTTCAATGGAGATTCATATCTGAGTAGATACTCAGTTTTTATTATTAAAATTTATTTTCTACGTCCTGAATATACGAAAAATCTTGTTAGACAATTATGCCTCCTCCTGCAGGATTCGAACCTTCGTCTCCTTGAGAAAAACAGTCATAAGATTACACGTGACTGAGACCACTCGGCCACAAACGAAGCCTTAATAGTGATCTTGAACAGAACTTTTTCCAGATTCTCTACTTTGTTTAAAATTTAATTCTATCGCTATAGAAAATAGACAGACTCTTTGCATTCAATGCTCACATTAATGCGCCTGAGTATAATTTCGATTAAAAAAACTACCGTTTTAATTATAAGAGAAAGCATTTTAGTTAGAGTAAATTTTCTAAAATATTCTTTGATCTCATTGATCATCTGCGGTAAATTTGCGTCGATATCTTATAACATTTCACCTTTATCAGAATAGCTTCTATTATCAAAATGTGGATACTTAATAATAGAGGTGGCCAAAGTAAAATGTAGAAGCATAAAGAAAACTGAATGAAATAGGTTAGACTACACACCTAAACCCACTTGCTAACAGATAATGAACATATTTTGATTTCAAAAATTTAAAATTTAAAAAGAATTTAGCTTTTACTAGCAGTACATAATTATAATTTGCATTTGTGTTCTTTAGCTACATCTACCAGTAAGAGGGTCGGCCCATTCTGACATGACAGAAAAAGTTTGTTTTTTTTCCCTAGAATCCACCTTGCAAATTTATAAATCTACCATTCGTCTGTGTATTGAGTAGCGTCAACCTATTTGGTTGGGTGCTCCCGCTATTCATCCTGAGTTTCAATTTCAGTCACTTTCTCACTATACAAATCTACCATCCGCCCGTGTATTGAAAATTGCTGCCATATCTGGTCGGGTGCCCCTGCTGCTCTCCTTGGGCTTCTTGACAAAATACAAAGGAGGATCTGTAACGTGGTTGATACTGACTTGGCAGACCGGCTGCAGCCGCTCTCACACCGGCGTGATGTGGCTTCCCTGTGCCTCTTCTACAAGTACTTTCATGGCTTCTGCTCCGATGAGCTTAGATCACTGGTGCCGCCTAAGCACGAATTTACACAAGATACTAGATTAGCAACTAGGTCCCACCCTTTTACAGTTAAACAAATAAGATGTAACCGTAAATTCTACTCCAACAGCTTCTTTTCTCGCGCTTCCCGCCTGTGGAACTCCCTTCCACAAGTCTGCTTTCCCGACAGTTACAATCTCCATGTGTTTAAATGTAGGGTCAATAGACACCTCCTATCACACTAACTCCCAACTATTCTCACAACACTCTCATCTACCCAACCCTCATTCTCGGTATCCTTACCCGCCTATCACCCACCCTCTGTCATTTCCTATATTTAATCAGCCTTTCTCCACTCTACGTAGCCCCCTGCACAGTAGTGTCAGTGACATGCCTTGCTCGGGGTGAAACGCTTATAAAAAAAAAATCTTCAGGGGATTTGCTCTGACAAGATTCTTTCCTTGCTGCGCCAACCACATAAATTTACTCATGGTATTAGATTAGCTTGAAGGTGCGACCCTTCTACCGTCAAAAAAGTAAAATCTAACTGTTCAACTCACCAGCTTTATTTTTTCGCACATCTCGCCTGTGAAATTCACTTCCGTATACCTGCTTCCCTCATAGCTTCAACCTCTAAACGTTTAATGCAACGTCAATTTCATTTTTTATCTCCGTGATTCCCATCTTTCTGCTACCCTTTATCCGTCATCCCCTGTACCTTGTATTTTATCGGTATATTTTTCCTTTTCTCTCACTGTGATCTCCTGCGCACCAGTGGATAATAATGATAACCTATTGTGAGAAAATATTCTGCTTAGTCAGTCATGTCTCGAAAGACACATGATGATCCATTCATATATCACGTATGGCACATAAAGGACTAATATAATTACTGTTAATAAAAACAAAATTATTCTTTAAGATTAAGAAATAACAAGTTCAAAATTTTTCACCTCATGTTAAATACAATACTGAACCCTTTCGGCAATACCGATACAAACCATGTGACACATTCGTTCATTAATTTCAGATATTTTATCAGAAATTGTTCATTATACATTGTTTATTTTAATTGAAGACTTCTGGTTGAACATATAAAAAACATTGTTCAGTACCCTTAACCAAAAAATACGGGCGTTGATACGTTTGATGATTGTCATGAGCACTCAAATGCTCCACGTCGTACATTCCACTGCAGCTCGTAAAAAAACCGGCCTTAACTTTGCTGCATCTTCCATATACGTAATATTGGAGCAGATAGACTAAACTATTGCCCTGTTTACACTCCACCCACGTCTATTAAACAGATGAAGAGGCTCATTCCTTGTTTCCTGTTTAGGATGTGGTTTCCGGCTTTCTCTTTTCCAATCTTTTCAGTCTTTTCTTTTTTTTTTTCAATTGGAGCAGATAGACTAAATTATCGCCCGGTTTACACTCCACCCATGTTTATTGAACAGGTGAAGAGGCCCATCTTTGTTTCCTGTTTAGGACGTGGTTTCCGGCTTTCTCTTTTCCAATCTTTTCACTCTTTTCTTTTTTTTCAATTGGAGCAGATAGACTAAACTATCGCCCGGTTTACACTCCACCCATGTCTACTGAACAGATGAAGAGGCTCATCCCTTACTTCCTGTTTAGGATGGGTTTCCGGCTTTCTCTTTTCCAATCTTTTTACTCTTACGTAGCCCCCTGCTCATCAGTGGCGTTACCGCCTTACTCGGAGTGATATGATTAAAAAATATATACAGAAATATCTTTAAAAGTTAGTTCAGATGCCACAAAACATTTTATAAAGCATTTTATTTACTTCTTGCTTGGTTATAAATTTAATATTTTGTATAAAGTTTTCATTAGTGAGTTTTGGGCAAGAGTCTTACTTAACAAAATATCAATATAGGCCATCTTGTTTCTGGTATAAAAATATATTTTATAGTAAAATTACGAGCAATGCATTTTTATATAAATTTGCAAACAGTACACACATAAACACACACACACACACACACACACACACATATATATATATATATATATATATATATATATATATGTGTGTGTGTATATATGTATATGTGTGTTTATGAAATGATTCTTTTAAACATTAATTTTGATCGATACTAGTATTTAAGTAGATATTCTGTTTTTATAATCAAACATTACTACATATTTATTTCTACTGTTGTGTTTCACTCGGCAGTTTTGAATCCTGCCGAATGACACTCATTTTCGTAACAATAATTTATTGCAAATAATCAGGCCGGTATAAATAAATATATAATACTGTTTGATTATAATTTCCGTAACATGTTTACATTTGTTGACATTACGATGCATTTCAGAGTAGATATGGTTATTACGATGAATCGAAAATTATGTTATATTGGCTTGATTTGACTTCGTTTAAACTGTTGATCATTCGTGATCGCGAGTTCTAAGACGTGCCGAATCAATTGGTGGCTTCCCTTATATGGATAGGGGTCGCATGTTCAAATCCTGCCAAATGACACTCATTAAGGTAAAAAAGAAATATCGTAAATAATCAAGCAGGTAGAAATAAAAACATTATAGTGTTTGATTATAAAAACAGAATATCTACTTCAATACGAGTATCGATCAAAAATAATGTTCAAACAATCTTCGTAAAATATATGTATATATATTCATATTATATATATATATATATATATATATATATATATATCGTAAATTAGCATCAAATTATCAATTAATATGAAAAAACTCAATCCAGACATTAATCCATATAATAATATACATTTTCTTATACAAAATTCTGTTTCGAAATCAAACTTTATCAACACTACAACAAAAAACACACATATCACTACCTCTAGTAATTATGTCCCCGCAAACAGGTATATGGAAAAAGCTGAATATCTTCTACCATGTATTGTAGTGAAAGCAAAATAACTTATATAATATTTTTATTGCTTTAAAGCTCCGAAAGAATAGTAAATTTCGAAATTAAATGACACATAAAAGGTTCATATGACATTAAACAAACTAACAAAAACTAAAAAAAAGTTAATCGTATATGAAAATCTTTTCAATTTTTCTCGTAGAAGATCATACCCGGAAAAGAAGCCCTTTGTCCCGTGTTCTCAGCACGTTCAGAAAAATCAGGTTCTTTTTTATGGCTTTTTCGTGAATTTAGTACGAAACAGTTCTTCATGAGATTTTTTTTTACAACATTACAACGAACAGGAAATTTCGGTATGTTCTACGCCTAGTGTATGCGTTCCACATTTCATTATTCCTAACATGTTAATTATTATCTAAAACATGTCTTAACTATACCTCAAGTTGAGGCCTCATTAAATACTTTTCTTTGTTAGATCCTACCTGTGATTTGCCATATGCTCATGAAATGACAAATCAAATTAAATTGACAGGCATTTCGCGAAATTTTGCTTAAGAATGTCATGCCGTATCTAGAGGGAAATTAGAGTACTATCATCGTTTGATTTTGCTTCAAGTAAAATGGTTCTATAGTGAGGCATGGAATATCCCCTTCAGCGTTTGAAGTAAATCACTCGCAGAGCTCTTCAGCTTTTAATGTTAAAACAAAAATAATTCAAATTTACAAGAATTAATATAGTTTTAGGGCACAGAGAAATGAGGTTTAATTACAAAAATGAACACATCTTTTATTTTTTCTTAGAATAAAACATTTTAAAGTATAACTTGAGTTCAGGGCTGTCTTTCTCTCTCACAGTCTCTCTCTCTCTCTCTCTCTCTCTCTCTCTCTCTTTCTGTCTTTCTCTATTCTTCTGATCTTCCGAGCAAGGAAAACAATTTCAAAATAATTACATCATTCTGCAGAGTTTTCATAATTTAAGTATATATATATATATATATATATATATATATATATATATATATATATAATGTATCTATGCATGTATAAATTTATATATATATATATTGAGAGGAAAACTCTACATATTGACGGTTAGAAATCAGGATTTATTTCGGCAATATAAATTTACCAACATTGGCATTATCAGACTATTAAAATTTCTTTTTTAAATTTCAACGGTTTTAAAAATCATTTTTTATTCTTCAACTGTGAAAGAAACAATGTAAGTTAATTTACATTGACGAAATAAAGCCTGATTTGTAACCGTCTATGTGTAGAGTTTTCCTCTCAATATATATATATATATAAATTGATACATGCATAAATACATTATATATATATATATATATATATACGTAAATTATGAAAACTCTATCTAACTGTGCGGTGGGTTTTCCTCTCACTATTTTATAATGCTCTGAATAATAAAAATCGAGCTCTTTAAATAATAATGTCTATTAATTAGGTAATTTTTTAAAATTATCCACTCAGTCTTGACGAGTCTAACATTCTATTATATATATATATATATATATATATATATATATATATATAGAGAGAGAGAGAGAGAGAGAGAGAGAGAGAACAAACAGTTTCAGAATTTTGAGATCTCCGGCATTTATTTTCTTAAAGAAGTTCTCAATACAACAGATATTGTAGAGTTTAATATATATATATATATATATATATATATATATATATATATATTACAATAACAACGCGCACACATTTCTCCCTCCCAGCAGAATAGCGGAGGCGCTTATAACAAACCGCACACCAGAAAGCACACACACACACACACACACACACACACATAAAACATAAGGTAGATTTAATTACAATAACAACGCGCACATAGACACGCACACATGACACGGCCACAACAAGCAAACAACACCAGATAAATCAGATAGATAAAACAACAGTAATGAAACTTGTCCCGGTCAAAGAGTCATGTGAACTATCAGATCACATTAAGATACACCACACATACAAGCGGACTGATATCATCAGACCATAAAGGTCCCAACTAGAATACACACACACACGTACACACACACACACACACACAGACACACACACACGTACAGCAGCTAGAATACACGCACATACACACGCACACACACACGCGCGCAAACACACGTACAGTAGCAGTGGACAACTCTCACCAACCATTCATAGAGAGACAGCGACGAAGTTCGGACAGTCAAAAGGTTCTCTGCGATTCTGAAGATGAGATTTTAATCTCGAAATATTAATGTAATAAATAGGTAATACAAATACTTCCTTACCTTCCTTTATTTCATTCAACGCGTTGTGACAGACTTCAAGACATAAACCATATAATTATTTTACACAAAGCTTCAAGCAAATTACAAAACTTTACTATATATATATATATATATATATATATATATATAATAGTATAATTTTATTTATATGCATATATATCAGCTTACATTTCTTTCTTTTGTTTGTTTTTTAATATAATAAAAATCAAACAAAAGTAGTTTGTGAGATTATTCGAAAAATGTGTACAAATTTTTAAATAGGATGGTAGAAAGGAAATTGGGAGAGATACATGTGACAGGGGAAACTAGAAATCTACAATAGACTACGTCCTCAAAGAACATGGAATATGTGTGTGTGTGTGTGTGTGTGTGTGTGTGTGTGTGTGTGTGTGTGTGTGTGTGTGTAGAGAGAGAAAGACAGTGAGGTAGAGAGAGATTAAAAGAACAAAAATGGAAGCTGATGAGAAGCAGATCATGTTTCACCCTTCATTTCCTAATAGAGAAATAGTGAAGTTTGATTAAAGAACTGAGAAAAGTTTAGTTGCGTAGATGCTGCTGCTTTTTACCTAGAAGATCAGGCAACATCTGCAAGAAAGTCAAATTTCTGCCAAAATTCTGTGTTTTTTCTATTTTTTAAAAATAGCCTAGGCATCAAAGTCCATTTTGCAAGAAGTGCCTAGCAGTGTTAGAACTAATCAACGGAAAAGAAAGAAAAAAAGAGTCAAATAACTGAACTGCACCTCCTACCTCATACCTTCTTCTCTAATAATATAGTCGGAACAGTACGTTTTGACCGTCTAAATTTGGTAGGAGGTGACCCAGGCGGTGAAAAGACTATAAAGTTGATCAAAAGACGATATATATATATATATAGACACAGACAGAAATCGAAACAAGAGCCAACAACCGACCAGGGTTTCGCATAACGGCTCGTCAGGGAAATCGGTTGATTTCCCTGACGAGCCGTTAGGCGAAACCGTGGTCAGTTGTTGGCTCTTGCTTAGATTTCTGTCTTTTTTGCTCTACTTTGGTATTGTTAGGGTTTTCGCCATGGGTTTTTTTCTTTCTTACGAGTGCTTGATTTTTTGTTCATGCACTTCATTTGTTTCTTTTTTTGCTTCCCCTTTTTTTCCCTCCGAGTTTGTTCTTGGTGGGTTATACAAGCCGATTTAAATTATAGCTTGATTAATACTAGTTTTACTATTGGCATTGTTGTTGCTATAATTCATAATATTATTACTATGTGTGAAGCTATAATTTAAATCGTCTTGTATAACCCACCGAGAACAAACTTGGAGGGAAAAAAAGGGGAAGCAAAAGAAGAAACAAACGAAGTACATGAACAAAAAATCAAGCACTCGTAAGAAAAAAAACCCAAGGCGAAAACCCTATGATGTATCAAAAATACATTTATTAGATTTGGGGACGGATATCTGAATGCAAAACCATGTAAAATGTCTCTACACACATATGTCCATAAGGCCATGGTTATAACTTATAAGAAATGTTAAATCTGTCCTCTGTTTGATTCTAAACATTTATGCATTTTTTAAACGTTGACTGATTGCACAATTCACAATTGGCAAACGAGCTCTTGTGTTGAGTCGTCAGAGAATGAAAGACCACCCTGCACGCATGGCATATGACACATATACAAGAACTGCTCTTAAAATACACTCTATGTAATACTATGGGGTATATGACATTCTACGGAAACTTCTCATATGCTGATACCGGGATCGTCACCGACAGACTGGGGGCTGTGTTCTTCGTGGTCAGACGCACAAGCATAATCTGTGGTACCACGGATGCTGTCACAGTAACGTGATGATAAACAAGAAAAGATTGGACGACTCGGCTGCTTTCGTTCTGGAAACGTAATATAACTAGCCGTGCAGCCTCGAGGCCATTGCCATTCGCGCGGTGGTATGTAAAATTATAAATGATGAATATCCTGCCATTGTCAAACGGAACACTTTTCAGTTAACTAAAACGTTAAACATCAAAGCAAGACAAGCCACAATGTATAAAAATGCCAAATTCAAACTAGTATAAATGTCAAAACAACTCTATTTAAAGTTATTTTTTCAAAACTTAATAACTCAAAATCAAAGTAATTAAGGCTATATGTTCATGTGAATATTTTCACTTGTTTTTGTGTGAGGAATCCGCAAAAAGTGTTTGTAAAATTATTTTTGATACAGCCTGTATATACAGGGTTAGATCGATAAAATGTCGTCGGAATTACAAAAATATTAAAATACAACTGGCACGTTATTATAATAGATTATATTTACCAAAATGACGTAGAATATCTTGAAATACTAGCGAGTAATTTTGCTATTTAAAATCGACATTTGATTCAACGACGGCATCCAGATGAATTTAGAATTTATAGCTACTCCTTTGAACGATCTTGTTTAAGTTGGTGAATGCTGACATAATCCTAGCGTTCAGTTCAAATTTGGTGCCACAAGGAATTTTGAATATCGCTCATTCAACTGTGCTCTACACATAATTATCACGAGAGAATTCGCTACCTAGCTAGTTAGATACATATATAGATACGTAAAGGATGTGCTAGCTAGAAAGATAGCTAGCTAACTAGATAGATAGATAGAAACAGTGTCATTGAGATGTACTTATATATATAAATCCGAACAGAATCAGACATACAGGTAGATAGATAGATAGATAGATAGATAGATAGATAGATAGATAGATAGATAGATAGATAGAAAATTTTCTAAATAGATAGATAGCACAATGTATAAGAGGTACTTATATAGATAAATCCGAACAGAATCAGGCAGACATACAGACAGACAGATAGATAGATAGATAGATAGATAGATAGATAGATAGATAGATAGATAGATAGATAGATAGATTAGATAAAAAGATAGATAAGTTCAAAAAGATAGATAGATAGATAGATAGATAGATAGATAGATAGATAAGATAATGTTCTAAAAAGATAGATAGATAGATAGATAGATAGATAGATAGATAGATAGATAGATAGATAGATAGATAGATAGATAGATAGATCTAGATAGCACAATGTATAATATCACCTCAAGATGCCAATTCTTGGTAAAATCAATATTAATGCGTTAATAGAATTAGGCCCATGTTTCTGTTGAACCCTGCTTATCATTTGCTGTTGTGAATTTGAACAGTGTGAAATTAGCTGTACTCTCTCCCCAGGGTTGTATATTTAATCCCTAGACGGTACATGGCGTATATAATTTTCTGAATTGCATATTCTTCTAGGCAAGGAATAACAATCTTATTCCTCGTTCTTTGTCAGAGATGTAAGAGCTTTCCTAGCTAATGTATGTGTACAAAATTTTAGCGTAGATATTTTATCCAAATATATTTTCATTTCATTTATTTTAATGATGATTCAAAGAATTTTGTTCATTTTTCCTTCTTATATAATTATATTAATTCATGTTTAATATTTATATTGTGTATATTATGTACTTAGGTGTTAAATATGATCAAATATTTAGACATTCTAACTCTGATTAAATACTCCCTACCATATATGAAAAAAAAATCGTTCGAGGAGTTTATTTCCAAACGAATTAAACGGTGACTTTTATCTTTGTATAGTAATATGTAACCCTACCTTATGTAAAATAATATTTAGCAAACAAAAATTTATCAAACCCAAAGTCTGAGGTAGAATAATGGCCAAATTTGCCTAACTTTTAGGATGAAATTAAAAAATAATGTGATAAAATTATTCAGATTAACCAAATAAATGGAAAACGAGTAAACACACTCTGAAATACTTTTCTTGAAATATTTTGATTTTACCTTAGTCCGTCGAATGAGTAACGTTTATTATTCAATGAAATTACAATATATTATTTGAAAATCTTTAATCAATTCCATTAATATTTTATGAAATTTTAACTAGTATTTTTCATTGTATTTCTTTTTCTTTTTATTGAAATCTTTTTCTTTATTTCTCATCTTCTTTCTTACATTACTATGAAAAGTAGTCTTGATTTTATGGTTGAAGTATTGTCAGTTTTTATTCGTTTTTGACTAGTATTTCTTTCATCTTATTTCTCTTGCTTTTTATTGGAGTCTTATTCTTTATTTCTCATCTTCCCTGCTTACTTAAATATGCTTTATTACTAGTAGTATTAATAGGGTTCAAATTTCTTAGATGAAGCATTGTCAATTCTATTTTAGACTAGTATTTCTTTCATCTTATTTTTCTTGCATTTTATTGGAGGCTTATTCTTTCCTGCTTAAGTAGATATGCTTTATTACTCGAAGTAACAGTAACGATATATATATATATATATATATATATATATATATATATATATATATATATCAAGGAAATATCACAATATCAATAGACCCCAGCTAACACCCCTAACAAAACGAAATAAATATAAAGGAAAAGGATTTCCAGTACCTTCCACTTCCCCCGATGAGATGAGGCATTGGGGATCCGAAACGAACGTGCCTTCGTCGCGATTATATATAGAGAAATTATGTACATGTTCTAAAGTATAATATATATATATATATATATATATATATATATATAATAGAGAAAATGAAATTAAAATATTTAAAAATATATCTTTTTAACTTATATTACATCGATAAACAGTTTGTGAATTCTCTAAAGTGTCTACATCGTACAAATTTTAAATGATTGTTACATAGCAAAAAAATTATATAGAGCTTAGAGAACATGTAATTCTGTCACCTAACATGTATGTACGACCAAAAAATGTCAAGGTTACACATTTTAGAACTAGTTAAAACATTCTATGACAAGCTTTGTACCCAGTTACCAGGTTATTCTTTGACCAGTGGCTCAATCATCTGATCTCGGGTTCCTCCTTCTAGAAACAACTTTTGCTACAACTCGCTATAGTGAGGGAGCAGGGTAAAAACATTATATATATATATATATATATATATATATATATATAACATATATAAAATTAAATTAAAATATGAAAACATTTTCTGTCAATCATATTCTCTGTTCTTAACAGGCTACAAAGTAGAATCTGTAACGAACGTGATCGATCCGGACATAGCAGCTCGACTCTAGCCACTTTTTCATCGGTGAGATGGGACATCCTTCTGACTATTCTACAAATATTTTTTTGGCTTCTGCTCTGACGTGCTTAGCTCACTGATGCCTCCTCCATACGATTTTACTCGAGCAACGAGACTGGCACTAAAGTCCCACCCTCTTACAGTTAAGTCAACTAAATGCAGCCGCCAATTCTACTTCATCAGCTTCATTTCTCGCACATCATGCCTGTGGAAATCTCTTCTCTATACCTGCTTCCCTGACGCCTACAATCGCATAGAATTTATTTGCAATGGAAATTCTCATCTCTTGTCCACTTGATTCCAGTCCTTCTCGTCCTTTTTCCATCACTCTTTTATCATGTTCTTTTCCTTTCTCACTCTACCCTCGCAACTGCCTTCACACTGGTATTCCCATCCTTCTCCGTCGCTCGCAGTAGCTGGTTCATCTTTCTCTTCGCTGTCCTTCTGCTTAGAGCTTCTCTCTTTTCTTATGTAACCCACTGCGCACCAGTCGTACTAACGCCTTGCTTGGGGTGAAATGATTTAATTTTTTTTTTCTAGTTGTATATCGTATAGGAAACTACAAGACCTCTTACAGAAGGTAGCAGATGAAAGTAACAAGAAAAGGCTAGAAATAAACTGCACGAAAACTGAATGCATGGTCATCAGTAAAAAGGGCAACCCAAAATGCCAAATAAAGGTCGTGGATACCAGAATCAAGGAGGTACAAAAATTTAAATACCTGGGAAGCGTTATAACAGAAGACGGAAAGTGCGACACAGAGATCCAAAGGCGAATTGGCATGTCGAAGGAAGCATTCCAGAAGTTGAGTAAGGTATTAAGAAACAGGACAATTTCGCTAGAAACTAGGAAGAGAGTATTGGATTACTACGTGCTGTCCGTCCGTCAATATGGCATTGATTGATGGACAATACTATCAAAGATGAAGGAAAAACTTGAAATGTGGTTCTACAGAAGGATGCTGCGAATATCATGGATCGAGCATGTGAGCAATGATGAGGTCTTGGAAATAATGGAAACAAAAAGAAAATTAATACTGAACCTCAGAAAGTGACAGCTGAAGTTCCTGGGACACGCAATGAGGAAGGAGGGCCTGGAGAATCTGATACTAACAGGCCAGATAGAGGGAAAGAGAGAGAGGGGAAAGCAACGGATAACATATCTGAAGGACCTAATCAGGTGGATGACGGAACGAGGATTGCATGTTGTAACAGGAGAGGGCGTGCTCAGAGCCGCCAGCGATAGGGAAAATGAAAGGCCATGATCGCCCAGGTCCTGAAGGGACAGGGCACATAGAAGAAGAAGAAGAACTTAGATCATAAGCCGCGTAATAGCTGAAGACTTTTTTAATACAGTTCTCCAGTTCTTACCATCACACGCCTTATTCGCTTGGCCTTGTAGATACCAATATTACATTTTGCAATCTATATCGATTTAATAGGGACAATTTTTCTAATCAATAATCTAGTTTCAAGATTACATCGAAAAAATTTACACATCAAAACTTTTTAAAAAAAATGTTTGCAGAAGATACCGAATAAGTGGTAATATATCGTCAATAATGATTATTATTATTAAAAAATTATTATTATTAATGATTATTATTATTAAAAAATTATTATTATTAATGATTATTATTATTAAAAAATTATTATTATTAATGATTATTATTATTAAAAAATGTCAATAATGATTATTATTTATATCCAGATAACCTGCGGCTTATTAAATTCGTAGAGGAACAACATGTACTGCAGCCGCCGAAGTAGTGCTGTTTCTTTAAGAACGATAGCCTAACAGAGACCAACCCTTTCGAGGCTGGTTTGAATTCAGGGCTTTCTTTCTCCGGACCAGTTGTCACCAAAGGCTATAGAACCCTTCTGTTTTGCTATTTTACCCATAGATTTTAGAAGATGAGATCGTATTATATCTTTCCTAAGGATATTATCACTGGAATTCATTACATTAATGTTCTGAGTAATGAATTCCATTGGATTCGTTACAGTCTCTTACGTGCTTTATACCCTTGAGAAAGGTATAAATTCGTCTCTTATCCCACCAGATATGTGTAAAATGATTATATAATCAATAAAATCTAATTTTATTTTATTTTTGAAGAATAAATCTGATAAAAACCGAAAATATTTTTGGTACACCCTATTAAATCCCAGAACATCCTTTTACCTATTGATAATGCTCCATCCAAAATATTCTGAGAATAATTCCTGTTTTATGATTTCACGCAAACAAATATATCGGCTTATCATCCGTTCAATAACAATATAATTATAACTGGGTTTTATTAGTCAGGATAATGAAGAAAATCGTCTTATATTTTCTGGGCGCTTCCGAAATACATAAGAAGTGATCAAAATGTTTTAACTTTAGACTAATAGTGTTGCATCTCTCGTTAATGGGTATACTTTGTGTTTTTATTAGTACGGCTTTAGAGTGTTGTATATAAATGGAAAAATTATGCAGCTTGACTAAATATCCTAGTGAATCAGAAAGATTGACCAATACTATTTATATATAGAAAGGCTATATTTCCGATACTGAGCATTCTTGTCCTACATGCATAGCAAATTTAAAGTATATATAAGTATCATACAAGAATTCCATAAAGCCATTTTCTTAAATTCATTTCAATATATATATATATATATATATATATATATATATATATATATATATATAAGATTATCATATATTTCCAGTCTTCTAATAAATATAAAACACTGAATAACTCTCATTAGTCAAAATACTGCTAACTAGAGTTGGTGACTCAATAAATCTACTGGGGATAATGCAATGGAAAATATCTACTCTCATTCACAAGAAAATTCATGACAATGTAAAAACAGAAACCAAATATCAAATGTAAAGTATTACGAAATTAATCAAATTTTTACCATTTAGCAGTTAAGAGAGGCTTGTTCGACTTGTCACCTTACAACCAACCAAGGATTTTATAAAAAGCCAGAGTTTTCTTAAGATTTGAAATTCAATATATTTCACCAATTTTGGCCGTTAAATAATTCCCCGTTGGGAAAAAAAAAATTAAAAATCACTCAGTGAAAATGCGCAGAAATACAGAGAGTGAGTACGAACATTAAAGGAGACTATGCACAAAAATAAGGGAAATAATGAGACAAAAACATTCTCCTCAACGGGATACATAAAATCCAAGGATGTAACACGCATATTAGTGAAGAAGGAAATATATATATTTATATAAGATATCTCTTCAACAAGAGAAAGCAGCCGAAAATACACGCAAATACCGACAGACCAGAAACACAAAAAGCCAATATGGAGACTACACTAACTAAATTGTAAAGAAACAAAGCAGCTGGACGAGATGGCATTGTAATTTCGGTGTAAATACAATGTTATGGGGACTTACCCGTATGACAAATGAAGTCGTCCAATCTCTCTCTCTCTCTCTCTCTCTCTCTCTATATATATATATATATATATATATATATATATATAGAGAGAGAGAGAGAGAGAGAGAGCGAAATCTATTCCGGCAAATAACTGACAGCCGGACTAGCAGTCAAGCTAATAATCACTCATTATATGTTTGTACTATTCTCTTTGTTAATATTCATTTAAATCTATTTTGTCATTATGTCTTCATTTCTGATTCTCGAAAAAGTCCACAACATCTTGTTGACAAGGATTCTTATTGACCCTTGAGGACACAAAAACTTGGCGTCGAGGACAAAACACAAATTAACAGAAATTATAAATTAAATCTACAAGAGTGGAGAAATCCCGGAAAACTTAAGCAGATCGATTTTCATAGCTCAGCAAAGAAGTCAGGTGAATGTGAACTCCACCGAACAATCAGCTTAATGAGTCATGTAACAAAACTCATCCGAATTCCCATGAATAATGCGCGCATATAGTTTGATCAAGGACCGTGGAACAAAGAATGTGATATTTATACTTAGTGTGTTATACAGACGTGTACTGGTGTTTCAGCAACAACGCAAAGGCATTCAAGAAAGTACGGCACAAAAACCTGATAGAGACGCCCGGCAACATTGACATATTCGAGAAAGACTTTAGAGTAATCACAAAACTGTACTGGCAGCAAAATGCCTGCATACGGACAAGAAACGGGTTCAATAGATACACAAATATAGAAAGAGGTTTAAGACAAAGATGTGTATTCGCATTAAATTTATTCAACCTTTACATCGAGATCATTCTGAGAGCTCTAGAATTCCTGCCAAGATTCGTCATTTTGAACAATATATAATACGCTGATGATACAGTTCTGATAACAGATACATGAAAGAAACTACAAGACTCCGCCTCGCAGGAAATATTTAAAGAACGCAGAAAGAACAGTTACATAAATTACAAGAAAATTGAATGCATGGTAATCAGTACAAAGAGGAGTCTAAAATGCCAACGACAAGTTGGGGATAAAAAATCAAAGAAATGCAGAAATTTAAATACCTGGGAAATTTTCTAACAGAGAACGGAAATTTTGATACGGAGATTCGAAGACCTATTGGTATGACCAAGGATGCATTCCAGAAGCTAAGTATTAAGAGACGGAAACATTTCACTAGAAACAATGAAAAGAGAGCTGGCATATTATGTGATGTATTACCTTCAATATAGTAGCGAATGGTGAACCATCTTATCAAAGATTTAGGAAAGACGTAAAGCAACCGAAATATTTTTATATAGAAGAATGCTGAGGATACCATGGACAAAACTCGTGAGCAACGACAATGTTTTGGAAAGGATGGACACAAGAACGAAAAAAGGCTGAAGTTTTTGTGACATGAAGAAGGAAGTGCGTTGTGGTGCAATGAATATTGGCTCAGAAGGACAAATCGGGGAACCGAGTTCGAATTCCAGTTCAATTCCTTCCATTCACTTACGCACAATACTCTTTGGAAATGTATTAATTCGTCTCTTCCCTCCAGTTATTGGTTAAATAATAGGACAGATTTGATTCTATAGTCTTGGTTGGCAACCAGTCTACCGCAGAAAGCAATGGTAACCTACTTCGGGATGATCTTCTGCCCAGTCAGTCATGTCTTTTTGAAGACATGATCGTCCAAAGCTTGTATCACGTATGACACTAAATTGAATGAGGCTGAATGAGGAAGGAGGGTTTGGAGAAACATACTCACGAGACGGATAGGGAGGAAGAGAGATTAGGGAAATCAAGGCATGACATAATTGATGGACTTGCGCAAATGAATGGTGGAGCGGGGATTTGGTTGGGATAGGAGAATATTATTTAAAGCGACAGAGGATCGGGAGATGTGGAAAGCGATCTAGGGTCAGTAATTACATGTCTCATTCTTATGAAATTCATTTCTTGTTTTATATGTCTTCTCCTTTCAGGAAGCTGGTGTCATAGCTCTCCACAGCTTCCTGCTATTTTAATTATGTTCTGTTTGTTATAACTTTATCCCTTTTCTTTCATGAACTCCATAAGTAACTTGCGCTCTGCTTCACTTAACATCATTTATGAAGTAAGCGTGTCAGATTCAACAATCCTCCATTTTTTATTATTTGTAGCAGTGTCTCGTTCTGATGTAAGTATATATTTCCTAGTAGCTATTATTTCTTTTAAGATTTCTTCGTTCTTCACATGTACCGTCCAAGAATTAAATATACAACCCTGGGGAGAGAGTGCAGCTATTTTCAAACTCACAACAGCAAATGATAAGCAGGGTTCAACAGAAACATGGGCCTAATTCTATTAACGTATTAATATTGATTTTAACAAAAATTGGCATTTATTAACTTTCTTCGGTATACCTTTGTCGCTTCAGTGCACCTTATTTACGGCAAAGTGGTTGTCAATCATTAATTGTCATATAAGACATTGGATATTATATAGTCCGACGTTTTTTTGCTAAGGACATTATTTTTAAAAATCATATCGCTCCAAGCAAGGCAATTTACTGCCACTGGTGCGCAGTGGGTTACATAGGAGGAAAGTTATGAGAAAGAGTGACAGGTTATAAGGGGTGTCAGGAAGTGGGTAAGGGAATGATGAGAATACTGATGACAGTGCAGTGGACGGAGAAAGGAACATATGAGAGAGGATGCAAGTTTGTGAGGTAGAAGATGAATATAAACTTTACATTCAAAAAGGCATTTAATGAGTCATGTAACATACGTTTGTGCTTTATTATTTTAGTTAATCTTTTAAAGACAACTTTCGGAATTCTGTCACATTGACTATCGTCTGGTAGTAGACTATACTATTAGTTAAATAGCTGTAACTATTTTATTTCGACGTCGTAAATATGTAGCTCATATCATAAAGTACTCAATTGCTAGCAACTGCGCATACCATCTACATACAGTTAATTACTGCAACTGGATTTGTGTTTTTCATTACTGAAATCTTTGAGTTTGATTTAATTTTCTATTTGCGTCAGCAATCCACACAGTAGCAACTGCAAATTTTATAATGTTAAGATTATGTAGGATTATAACAAATCGTTTTAGCTCTATTATTTCTTATAGGATTGTCATGATACGTAGCAAATAAATCTAATGAGAAAACGCACTCTTGTCTAATTCTATATTTGTTGTCACTGAACACTTTCTCAGGTCGCTTGAAGTCTCTTTCCAGTAACGTTTAAGAAATCCAAGTATATATTTCCATGTTTTTCAACGTTTTATTTTTTATTAATCACTGCACAATAGTAGATTCATCTATTGTCCATATCAAACTTCTCCGCTGTTTTCTAAACAGGAACAGATTTTTATCCCCTGATTCATTTTAAGTATTCGGTTTTCAAATCCTTCTAAAATATTTTCCCTCTCTTTCATTTTCAGTAGCTTGTTGCTTCTGGTTGACAATATTGCTACGCTTTGGGTGAATTGATTATTAAAAGGTCAATCATGATAGTCTAGTATTTTAAGGATTTTTTTCTTATCTCATCAAATCAGTAAATAGGACTGCCGCTAGGAAAGATTTCTTCACTATGTCTTCCTAGACATTTTTTCTCTTGAATTTATCTTACCCATTTATAGGTTTACTATTTGTACTTGCACTCAATCTTGCCCTTATATTTGGTGTGTTTTTAATTTAATATGTGTTTTTAATTTAATATGTGTTTTTAATTTAATAATTTACAATTATATTTGTCCTGACATGACATCTTCGATTCAGTTACATTTTCACTGTCATAAAATATATTTTCTTTGATTTTTTTTATATATTCATGACAATCGTTCTGAGGAATTTTCTTCTATTGGTGCCTCCATTTTACGAATTTAAGCACACCACTAGAATGGCAATTGGGTCTGATTATTTTACTGTTAATATGGAAATATATAAGGGTGGATTTTATGCTAATGGTTTCGTCTCTCGCACATGACGTTTGCGGAACTCTTTTCCGGTCAATGGCTTCCTAATCATATTTGATATGTAAAAGTTAACATGAACTTTCAGTCATTAGGTTTGTCTTCTTAATTCATATTTGATTTTTATTCTTCTCTCTCCTTCATTATGTAAGACTCATGAGAGTGTATTAGACGGAGAAAGGAACATGAGAGACAGAATGCAGATTAGTGAGATAGAAAATGACAATTGAATTTACATTTAAATTCTTGGATAGTGTAGCTGTCGGGGAATCAAGTAAACTGAAAAGAATTCCACAGGTGGGAAGTGCTAGAAGAAAAGAAGCTAATGGAGTAGAATTTGTGTTTGCATTTTTATTGGTTACACAGTAAAAGTGTGGGACCTAGTTGTTAATCTTGTTGCTCGAGTAAATTCATACATAATGGATATAAGTGAGCCAAGTTAATCGGAGCAGAATCTGTGAATGTATTAGTAAAAGGGACCCAGGATAGGCACATTACGCCCGTGAGAATGTGACAGTATCTGAGCTGCCAAGTCGAGATCAAACATATTAAAAATTCTTCGTTGGGTTTTGTCGAGGATTCCTAGGTAGATAGAAGGGGCACCCGGGCAAATATGGAAGCAGTATTCAATGCACTGGCGGATGGTAGACTTTCTCCCAGACTCCGTAACCCTTGGAACTTTAGTGGCTTTATTGCCTTGTGAAAATGATTACAAAGTTTGGTTTTTCATGTAAGCCTCGTTAAACTACTTTTAGATTGGTAAATAAAAATGCTCTAGATTCTCGAGTATACGCTGATTTCATGTATAATAATATTTTCGCATGCATTTTAGTCCAGCAGAAATTAATTACTTGTGTATAATACAACCGTTCACTGAAAATGAAGCACAGTGAGATGAGTAATGTTTCTTTGATTCGGCCTTGTGTCTTACTTAACCGAACTCACTACAGTTTACAATTTTTATGCTGAATTGTCATCAGAATTATCAAAAGGTTTTCATCAGAAAGTTGGTTTTCAGCAGGTTGGAATATGTAGAATTGTGAGGAATAGCGTAAGAAGAATAAAATATACATTTTGCTTTTAAAGTAGAAATTTATTAAAAGGAAGAATAACAAGAATTCGTAGAAATTAATGTCAATTTAAAAACATTATTACGATGTTATGAAGAGGGTTCGTACAAAATGTTTGGAGTAGTAATTGTTTAAAGAGACAAAGAGACAGAGAACAAGGTGCGACCTGACGTTATCTCTGGGTCGATTTGAAGTTGGTTACATTTTAGTTCTTTTGTCTCTCGGCACCCATCTGTCACTCTTGACTGATGCCGAGGTCATTTATATAGTCTTTTTGAATTTAGCATTGGATCGCTAATTCCTCAAGTGTTGCAAGTCGCTCCCATTTAATCAAAAGTCATTTTAACACTTACTTGCGAAATCTGAGTTCAACTTTTTCTTTAAGCACATGGCCAATCTTTTTTCTGTTTGTGAAAACCCAGGATTTCACACGTCATTGTGATTTTTTATAAAAGTGAAAAAGAAGGTTGATTTTAATTAATTTCTTATCCGCAACAAAAATGCATGAATTTTAAATATCTTCAGAAAATTACCGCTGTATAGTTCGCTCGAAATGAAACTCGCTAATGGAAGCAATAGTGACATCTGCTAAAACAACATTGCCCCAAAGGAAATTAGACGCAGAAAGAAAAACGAGTGGATGACTGAAGAGATTCTGGACATGATGCAAAGGAGGCAGAAAATGATATCAAAACATGGAATGGAGTACAGGGAACTACACACAGAAATAAGAAGAAAATATCGACAGGCGAAAGAAGAATGGCTCAATGACAAATGTGCAGAAGTAGAAAGATTGAGCAGGAATAATAATGCAGAAGGAAATAACATGACAAAAAACCTGCTCTTCAACAGGATGTATAAAATCTAAGGATGGAACAATCATTTTGGAGAAAGAGGAAATACACCAATGATGGGAAGAATATATAAAAGATATTTTCCACGACAAGAGAGAGCAACCAATAATACGCAAAAATGAGAACGAAACGGAAATATTAAAGTCTGAAGTGGAATTTGTAGTATCCAAACTGAATAGAAACAAAGCAGCGGCACCAGACGGCATAGTCATAGAGTTGCTGATAGTCCTGGAAGTATTTGGTATAGAGAAATTTACTGAAATAATAAATGAAATTTATAATAGTGGGGTAATACCAAATGAGCTCAACAAGTCTATCTTTATAGCACTACTAAAGAAGCCAAGAGCAAACGAGTTCGAACTCCACAGAGCCATCAGATTAATGAGCCATATAACAAAACTGATCGCCCGAATCCTGATGAATAGAGCGAGAAGCAGAATCAGGACAGAGATAGTACAAGAACAGTGTGATTTCATTAAAGACACGGAACAAGGAATGACATATTTATGATTAGGATGGTCTCCGAAAGGTCAATGCAAATGAAGAAGTACTTATACCTGTGCTTTATTGATTATGCGAAGAATTATTGATTGATTTTTTTCATAGCGTTATCCAATAAACCACCCACACATCCAAGGTTACCACATCTGATATTCCTGATCTGTCAACCATCTAGATAATTGTTAAAGTCGACATTACATAACTTTGCTGAATTCACAAAACAGATATTTCAGCATAATATAGCTGCAAGGCGTCTAGAATTACTTGGAGATATTAATGATTTACTGACACAGGTACTACGAATTAACACATAATTGGTAGCAGAAAAGGCAGATACATATATTTCCCAAGAACACATACGCGTAAAAACTTGACTGGAATTGTACCATTTAGCACAAACCAAATCAAATTTATGTATTATTCATAATATTAATATTGTTCGGACTATTGTCCTCATTTTTATTCTCACATTAACGCAATTTCTTAGGTGTACGCTCAGCATTCTTCAGTTTATATTCACAGTTAAATCAACTAATGCAGCCGACAATTCTACACCAGTAGCTTTTTTTCTTGCACTTCCTGCCTGTAAAACTCCCTTCCATATACTTGCTTTCTTGACGACTACAACCTCCGGAATTTAGACGCAATGTCCATACACATCTCTTATCCACTTGACTCCAGTCCTTTCTACATCACCCGTGTATCTCTAACACCCCCTGTAACTCGTTCGTCTTTCTCTTCACTCTCCTCTTGTCTAAACGTGTACTATTATGTAGCCCCTGCGCACCAGTGGCGATACCGCCTTGCTTGGTGTGAAAGATTGAAAAAATGTTAGAATTTCTAATTATTTTTCTTAGTTCAAAAGAGAAGATTGTTCTAGTTCTAAGTGTCATTTCATTTCAGATAGCAACTCAACTCCCAAAGTGATTTTCTTCATGTTCGTTGAGGCAGTTATTGAACTAAGAATACTTTGCGTCAATTCACTTCAACCAATATTTTTATTCCACTTAAAAAATCAGCGATTATGCTACACCACAACAAAATCTCCTTAGTCGATTAATCATAAACATTAATACAATATAAGAAAGAGTAATACAGTGAGCAAGAGAAAAAAAACAATAGTAAAAATTCTAATATGAGCACTGGTCAAAAGAAAAGTGTTTATTGAAACAAAAATTTCCTCATTGATGTCCCTAAAGACGCATGGCACTGTGGGGAGTACAACGGCTGAAACGTCGTGATTGTGACAATAAAGATGAGGACAATAATCAGAAAAGTGCAAATAGTGTCAGTTAATTGCCATACATGATACACGCTTTGGGCAAACATGTCTCCAAACAGACATGACTGACTGGGCAGATTATTATCCGGCAGTAGGTTGCCATTGCTTTCTGAGCTAACCCGGTTGCAGCCAAGGCTATAGAACCCAATCTGTCCTATTATTTAACCCATAAATGAATCGGAAGAGACGGATTGTTACCTTTCATAAGTGTATTTGTGCGTAAGTGAATTCGGAGTGATTCAACTGGAATTCGAACCCTGATTTCTCGTTCCGAGCCTATATCAACTGCACCACAACGCACACCCTAAAATTGTTCACGTACATATTCATTGGCCAGTATGGGGATCGAACACACGACATTCGCATTATTGAATCCATAGCAAAATCTACTGCTAAGAAGGTTGGGTCACTATGTCGATCCAGGATGTTTTTTCCACCTGAATCCATCCTGCATATATACAAGTCAACCATCCGTCAGTGCATGGAGTACTGCTACCATTTATGGTCAGGTGCTCCTACCGTTCTCCTCAGTGTCCAGAGTCTGTAATATGATAGGTACTGATCTGGAGGCTCGACTGCAGCCACTTCCCCACCGTCGAAATGTGGCCTCCCTTTGTCTGTTCTATAAATACTTTCATGGCTTCTGCTCAGACGAACTTAAGTCACTGATGCCTCCTCAACAGGTGTTTACTCGTGCAACCAGACTGGCAACTGGGTTCCGCCCATTCACAGTCAGGTTAGCCAAATGCAGACGACAATTCTACTCCTGCAGCTTCTTCTCTCGCACTTCCCGCCTGTGGAACTCGCTCCCGTATTATTGCTTTCCTGACGGCTACAACCTCCAGAAATTTAAATACAAAGTCAATACTCATCTACTAACCACTGGACTCTAGCTCTCTCCCCACCTCCGTGTAACCTTCCCTTTCTCTCCACCTATGTATCTGTCATCGCACCTGTTCTCAGCTTTCTATTGTTCCTTTCTAACTAGTTTGTACTCCTCACTCTATTCTAATTAATCTTTTTACATTTATGTAGCTCCCTGCACATCAGTGGCGTTTCCGCCTTGCTCGGGGTGAAATGATTAAAAAAAAAAATAGTGTAAATAGTCTCATATGCGAATAAGATCGGAGCGAACAATGGCCGAAACGTGAATTGAACAACAGAGATGAAGGTAACAGTTCAAACATATTAAACAGATTACAATACCTCATCTCATATCTGATAAAGGCCGGAACGTGTAATGCCCGAAACGTTGTGAATATGAGGCTTACGGTCGAGCAATATCAATAGTGTAAATAGTTATGATACTTCATCACAGAAATACAGACAGCTACATTATTATATGTCTACGGCTATATCGTGTTGACTACACCGGTTCCCGTCCGATCATCGAAGTTAAGCAACATCGAGCTTTGGCAGTACTTAAATGGGTGACCACTGGGGAATACCAGGTGCTGTAAACCTAAGGACCAAGAATGGTCCACGGTCCTCCAGGTTTGGCGGGTTGGGTGCAGGGCTAACAACACTGCCTTGTATAAAACAGTTTGTCACAGCAACAAAAAGTTGCTGCCCTATGCACCATCTGGGTGCAAATGATGATGATATTATTACATATCAATATATGCTGTCTGTATTTTCCTTCATTTTATGAAAATGTTTCTATAAAATTATATTTGACAGAGTTGCATAAACATTGACAACTACGGGTAGACGACTGCATATAATCGCAGTGCAGTTAATCAGAATCCTGTCCTCGAATTTCGATATTTTACAAATAATTTTTAAGAATTTTAAGAACCCGTATATAGCAGTGTGTGAGAAAACTCTCTTGATAGTTTATACTCTTGGCTTGAAATTCGAAAACCGATCGCTACACTACTTCTGTAGACCGTTAATATTTCAGTCAGCTCGCACATTTCTATGAAGATATAGGTTAATAAACGAAGAAAGGTGCACTCCCTTGCTTAAAGTTAGTCATTTTTTTCACTAACCAACCAGTAAATAAAGTTATCTTAATCCAATAAAGTAACATAATTTTTTTTGTGTGTATATATGTGTGTACTTGTGGATGTCTTTGTGTACCTCTGTGAGTCTATCGCTATTTTTTACTGCCGCCATCTTGATTAGATAACGTTGGTTTTATCAGTAAATTTTCTTTATTTAATTTTTGCTACAGCTTTGAGTAATGACTTCCCTTTGTTGATATTTTTTACATTTTCCTTACCTTTTTCGATCACTTCAAACAAACCGCTACTTGCTTTTTTTTTTAATATAGGAAAAAGAGAACTGTCAGCATATATATATATATATATATATTCGTTTATGGGGAGTGTTTTTACCGATACAACGAATGACTGGAAAAGACTTCTAAAATTTTTCTTTTCGTTTCCGATTAAAATTATTAAATAATTTAAAGTTGTAGACGTCATTAGCTTTGCAATCATCCAGTGTTTCTAGAAATATATTTTTCTTATATATGAGATTAGAGAACCTGGGATAGTAAATTTATTATTTTTTTTTTTAACCATTTCACCCCAGTCAAGTTGACAGAGCTACACCCAGGTAGGTGGTTATTAAGTGTAAAATAATATATGAAAAGCATTGTTAGGGAGAAAAAAAAAGTCTTTTTTCGTATGTGACATGTCTTTTCAGAGGTAGGCGATCATGAACTTCTACCTGTCCCTATCACTTGTCGTTCTTAATATTTCTTTTGTTGACATCTCTCCCAAAACCCATTCTATAATCCACTTACTCAAGTTCATCAAGTATGTCTCCCACTGCTTTCTCCTGTCTTTATTTTACGCTGTCTATCGTGTGAATATTAGTTTCCCTAAGCCAACCTTTCTCATTACGTGTACAAGAAACCTCAGCTGTCTTTTCCTTATGCTAAGTATAAGTTTTCATTTCGATTTTACCCTCTCCAAGACTTTTTCGTTGCTCACCAATTCGGTCCATTCCATGTTGTCCTTATTATCCTTCTGTAGAACCGCATTTCTGTTGCATCGAGTTTCTTCGCTGTCTTAAATGAGAAAAGATATTACAAAATAGTCCAGCACACTTTTCTTTGTATGAAACAAAATCTCACTGTCTCTCAATATTCTACTCAGGATTTAGAATGCATTCTTGGTCATACTAATACGCCATCGGATCTCAGTGTCGAACACTCCGTCATCAGTTAAATCGCTTCGGAGAACAGAATTTACTTTTGAACGAAAGCTAACGAATGACACTGCATTTACATTTTGGAGAGGTATTTCACTGTAAAGCAATTATCTGGAAGAGAGTTCTACATTATAAGAAAGGAAATTTAAGCAAGGTTTGATCTAAAGATTTCGAAAGAAAAAAAAAACGATGTTACCCAAAATCGAGTAATGTGCTTAAATTCATAAAGTATAAGAGTTCTGCTGAACATTTAACATGAAGTTATTTATATGAAAGGTACAGGGAAGTTATAATGCAGCAGTGGAAAAGTAACAGAAGTTGCGATGCCTGGTCAGAACTATCGTTATTTCTTCGGATTTTTTTCGGTTACTCAGTCAATTAAGTGTCACACTTGATACTCGCTATTCAGAAAGAGACATTCATGACTGACTGGCTGAAGATTTTCCCGCAGTAGGTTGCCATTACTTTCTACGGTAAATTAGTTGCCAACAAGGGTATAGAAGGTATTGAATCAAATTTGCACTTCTTTTAAACACATAGCTGAAGGTAGAAGTAAATGGTTCATACCTATCCCGTATTTGCTCGTAAGAATGCAAAGAATTTGACTGGAATTTAAACACGACTCTCCGATTTCTCGTTTCAATGCACCACAAAGCACATCAAGGATCTCATATATATATATATATATATATATATATATATTGTAACTAAGTTGTTGAATTCGTAGGTTTTTTAACCTTTTGTTCATGCATTTACTTTTATAAAGAGTGCTCGATATAAATGTAAAGCGTTATACTGTCAGAAACCCAAAGTAAAATGGAAAATCTTAGAAAAAACTAGAACTTGCAACTCACTTAACGACATCTGACCTTTATGTCTAATTGAAAAACTACACATTCTTCAGTACCCTAACAGCAACGATTTATTAAACCGTAGAGACGAATTAGCAGTAATATGCAAACATCGCAAATATTTCTCGCTAAAATTTAAGTAAACAAAAAAACACCCCACCCACGAAACCCCCAAAAAACACAAAAAATACACACAACCAACCCTATAAATAAACAGAAAAGAAAACAAACCCCATACAATACCAACAAAAAATAATGTAGTTGCAGCAGAATAGTAGATAAATAAATAAAAATATCGACACGATAAAAAACAAAAAAAATAAAAAAACGAAAAAGCACACACACCAATACAAAATAACATAAATTAAATAAAGAAGAAACCAACCCCAAATCAAAACAACACCTACCAACCCCTAAACCAAATAACAACACGCAAAGCGCCAGCAGCCTAAATCCTCACAAGATAAATAGATTAACCTATCCTGAACTCAGCCACAAACAAACACTTAACTCTAAGACCTTAAAAAGGTCAACAGAACTCAAAATAAAGACCAACCCCTCTAACACCCCCCCAAATAAACAAAAAACAAAAACAAATCCAACACAAATAAACGGACTTTTCAACTAGATAATTCTCATTTCTAAAAAATCACCTGAAGATGAAGCCAACCACATAATGGGCAGGCTTCGAAACGCGAAAATTTTTGTGTCGTGATACTATGAATTTATAAAATCATTGTAAGAACCATTACAGTATATATATATATATATATATATATATATATATATATATATATATATATAGGTATGTATAATAAAGAAAGGTAAAAATGCATTGGGTATTACCTATTTATTATTGATTAAAATTTCGAGACCTGAATCTCATCTTCAGAATGATAGGAGAGATTTATTTAACATTCGTTCGCTGTTGGACCGTGTTTTAATATCTTTATTATACTAAACACATTGTAATAGTCTTGAAATACCTACCCATACACCTTATCTACACAATGCTTCAAACAAATTACAAAACTCTCATCTATCTATCTATCTATCTATCTATCTATATATATATATATATATATATATATATATATAATATATTCCATTTATAAACGAGTTATTAATGGAAAATATATAAGATTCTACAATATAATAGTTGTGAAACCTTTTTTAATACAAATGTTCACTCGTTGAATTGTATTATGACCAAAAACTAAGTACTTAAACACTCAATCGATATATATGTATATATATATATAGAACGAGCACCGGGCATATGTGGGAGCAATATTCTAAGCATAGACAAATGGTAGACGTGTAAACGAATTTTGTCGACAAATATTGTCTAGCACGACAGAGTGAACACAACTTTTTAGCAGTAGATCGGTTCGATATGATCTGTCAACTTCATATCAATGGAAAATCTTACTCCGAGAAAGTGTCACTAAACTTTCTCCTGAATGCTAGCACTAGCCTAGCTGATATAAAGCTGAACGAGTGCTCTCTGATGATTATTCGAGAGCAGTTCTGTTTCAGCGACGTGAAAATAAACGAGCTATTCATCGACCCAGGAACACCCCGACGTGGTATAATGGTTGACTCGATATTTAACCCTCTAGGGCCATTCGTATCATATTTCATACAGTATGAAAACAAGCCTTGAAAGAAATATTTTCCTGAAAAATTTTTTAAGAGAAATATTTTATAAATTTCAAAAGAAAGCAGTACTGACTGCTCAGTCAATGAATACCAAATGTTTCCTTATAGGGAAATACCAAATGTTTCCTTATAGGGAAATACTGTATCAAATATGATACGAATGGCCCTAGAGGGTTAAATACAAGTGAGTAGTGAATATCGATCCTCACTGGGTGATTTATACGTTTGGCTTTGTTTCACATCTAAACTGCCCTTAAAAATCTCCATTCCTTGCTCCTAGTAACAACTTTTTCATATTAATTCCGAAAGACTTATTATGCCGTAAAAATACTGGAGTTTTTTTTTCTCTATTTTTTTCTGATAAATACAAGTTACTCAGTTCAGAAGATGTTCAAGTATTTCCTATAAGATATACTGAAATGTTATGGATCATCTTGAGACATCGCTTGGCGCATCTACTTGTAGATAAGTTGGCTTATCACCCGGTACACATGTCTCCTCACTCTTCCGAACAGTAGTAAATGTTTATCTATTTTTTTCTTATTTATGAACGGTTTTCCGATGTCTACTAAAAGCTGTTCAGTCTCCTTCACTATAAGTTTAAATTGTGTATCAGTGGCTGTTATGGTGCGCTATCTATAGGAATTGACTATTCCTCTGTCAATATAATGCTAACCTACGTGACTTCTGGAAAGCAGTCAAGTAACAGACGTGAGAGAGTCGTGAGACAGTCGTGAGGCAGTCGAGACTAAAATACAGTTCGGATTAAAATTCTATTTGCTGACTACTAACACTCGTATTTGTATATATGTTCTGTTATTCGAATACACTTGTTGAACCTACCTTCTTGTTTTCCGTGTCATTCTTTCTGGCCCAAAGAGGTCTCAGCAATTTGGTGTCGTAGATTCGCCACAACCTGTGGCGTTGTTGCTTTGCTTGGAGCAAATTATTTTTTCAAACATGAGATCTCCAATACTAGGACCAAAACCTTGGTATTAGCTTACCAGTTGATCTTCATTTATTTTGATCATTGTGACATTTATATCTAACTCCGTAGATGTTATGGTGTTACGATGGCGGTGATAGCTTTGTCTAGACTCTATGTGTATTAGTCCACCAGATTCATGTCTGTGGACCAAGGTGACTATATGTTTGGTGTGATGCGATCGTGACGATTGTAGCTCATCCATTCTGAGAGTGCCTTTGCATTTAAAAAAATGCAGGGTGCTGATGGTAGGTGTAAGGTCTTCCCCGGCTCACTCTTTGCGTTCTTCTATGTGACAAATTGTTTTCCACCATACAACCCTTTTACTCACAGTAGAAACATCACAAACGTCTAGCAGAACTGTCGTGGTTCTAATGAAAATGGTCAGACAAACTGGCATATCATTGTTTCACCAGTTCTAAACATTACGGTTAAAACCGGCCATGCCAGACATATTGAAGGGAACTACAGACATTACAATATTCAACTTGAGCAGCTATTTCGCACAAACAGATGCATTGTTGAAACAACTCCTAAGGGGATGCTCTCTGAATCACTACAATCTTAAGCCGTTCGATTCTAGAGAGAAATGTTATATTACTCATCTATTCGCATAAAGTATGCCTCTTGCTTTGAAACTGTTATTGTAACGTATTCTATAAAAACGGACTCTTCCTCCGTCAATAAAACTAACCTGAAGTTCCTGAGCATCCGGAAGCAAGGCCTCTGATTGGGAGATTGTGAGAAGCATGGAATCACTTTCTAATTACTATTATTCTTCGGTCCACCCTGACCCGGAGAGGTAGCACCTTTAATAGAAATATATAAATAAAATAGACTTTTAGAGAAAAATATATTTTTTTAAAGGAAAAATATTATCAACAATACATTTTTGAAGAAAAAATTATTACTATAACACATTTTTGAAGGAAAAAAACTATTCTCATCAAAAAATTTTGAATACAAAACTAGACGACATTTTCAGTTTTGTAAAATAAAAAAAATTAAAAGCGAAAATTGTCATTAAAATCTGTCTAAATGAACCTTCTCATTATAACTGAACATTTAAAAATACCTTTAAACCCCACATTTTTTGACATGAAATAACCTACAGAGGTTGATATGTCGTTAAACAAAACTCAAGCTTAAACTGAAAGACTAACTTGAATGACTTCCGTGTGTGTGTTTAGAATTTATAAAATAAATCTATCGAAACTTATCTATAAATGAAACTGTCTGTGAGTGTGTGTTTGTGTGTGTGTGTGTGTTTATCCGTTACATATAAACTCCAAAACAGCTGAACCGATTTTATTGAAAATTGTCACAATTGTACTATAAGCGTCTGCGAGTGTTCTTAGCTAGGTTTTAAGTCGAGGTACACCCGATAAATATCGAAAATCGATAACCGAAAAAAATCGGGCTATAGATGGAGTGGTCCGATTATAATCAAATTTAATACACTCATCGACAAAGACATAAGAAACGATATTAAGAGGTTTCAAGGTTGCAGTTCTTGCAATAGTGCAGAAAATCGATTATATATATATATATATATATATAAAAGGCAAGATGTTTGTGTGTGTGTCTGTTTATCTGCCTGTATGTCTGTATTTTATTCAGCACTTTTAGTTTAGTTTTTGCTTCGGGTTTGGCTCTAAGTAAGTATAATTGTAGTTCTTAGTCTCAGCCATGATACCATTTACTCAGAGGACTTATTTAGCTTTCAAAATTCAGTTTACGACGAAAAAACTTATTTGATATCGATATCAGGAAATCAAAATTTAACTTACATCCATTCATTTTTCTTTCAGTCTACGGTTTTGCTTTAACTGGAAACAACTATTGCTTTTTAGTCTTTCGTGCCAACGTCCAAAGTGTGTGAGCTCCAGGACCATGTATTAGTTTTAAAGCTTTCATTACACCCGAGCAACGCCGGGCTATACTGTTAGTATATTATAATATCACTACAAAAGTAACTATTTTCTTTCAATGCTATCTGCATCTAATGAAATGATGAAGTTTATTTCAAGTTGAAAATTTATAAAAGATTAATGGCTAGCTATACCCGCTTAATCAGAGAGGCATTGTTACATAGTCTTGGGGAGCCACCCGTATTTACACACTCTATGGACTCTTCCATAGTATACAAATAATCCTGCCTACAAAGAAGGGGAGTAGTTTTGCACAATTGAGTGAGTTGAGTTGGATTTCGTTGTTAGTCCGAGCACTTGAACCGCCGCTCGTTGGCCAGCAAGAAATATAGACTTATTACTGGACTTACTTCTTTGTATATATTTGACTCCTACTAACAAGTATTCCTGAATCTACTAACCGTGTACAGGTTGTATATCTTTTGTTCAATACACTTACCTTTTTTCTTCTCATATCTTTTTTGTGTTATTATTATAGTGTGTAGTTTCATAAACAAGAATCCACAACACACAGACAGAGTGAATCAATCAAAATATAGTAATTTCTAATTTGAAAAATATGAGAACAGACTCCAAAAACTATTTATTAGGACATTAATGTTAATATTTGGTGAAAAGAGAAATCAGCATTAATAATCGACAGATAGATTCAATGTAAATCAATTTATATTACGAATATTCAATTCTAAGTTTAAGACAGCATTAGATTGAGATTATTATAATGTTATTGAGATATTAACCGTGTAAAAGACGTAGATGTACACATATTCAAATCTATAGACATTTTCATATGGACAAATGGACGAGTATATACACACATGAACACCCCACTAGCACACAGACACATGCACATTCGAATATACGCACACAAATATACATAAACAAATTTAAATTTTATATGTGAACTTTATGTTATACATTCTACATAAATATTATTGGCTCTAAATTGTATTGAGGACTTTTTAAAAAAAATTCTGTTTCTTTGGATACAGAATTTTATTTCTTCCATACCTACCCTTAACTTGTATATCTATCTATCTTTTCTATCTATCTATCTATATATATATATATATATATATATGTGTGTGTGTGTGTGTGTGTGTGTGTGTGTGTGTGTGTGTGTGTGTCAGATCAAATAAATTGCAAACATTGTTTCTGCTTATTTTTAATAAAATCCATTCATACACACGGATAATCTTTCGCGTATTGAAAGATGTCAGAAATGTGCTCTAACACTGACAGATAATATTATCATTCACTTCTCAATGTATCCAAGTACTTTCAAGCTTTTTCCGAAATCATCTTAGGGTTTTGAGTAATGGTAACAAAAAATAACCACAAAATTTTGTTGCCAAAAATTTTTGCGAATTTTTTTCTGCTTCAAATATAACGGTTGACAAATTGCTAGCGTTCATTAGAACGTGACATTATCCATAATAAATTTTATATGATGTAATGTCATGGTCATGCACGTGTTAAAGCGTGAACAAATTGTTTTTTTACTAATATTTTAGAACATTTCTACATATTTATAGCTGATTCTATTAATTGACAGCTTAAGTCTTTGAATGAATATTGCCTCAAGAATCTGTATCTTGATTTGCTGTTTCCTATGTTTAGGACAGTTGTGTTATAGATCTTATAATCTATCTATCTATCTATCTATCTATAGTCATCCGCAGAGAGATCTGTTTCGCTGTATCACAGCTCATCAGTACGGTTAGACTCCGATGGCTTTTAACACAAGATTGAAACCCGACCGAATTGGCGTCAGTCGGCGATTCTAGTTTGGGCTATAGGCGCTCAGTAGAAGCAGACATTTTAGCGTGTATATTATCATTATACACGCCCACTAGCCAGAGTGCTCTAATCTATTACTGAATGAGCAATGCGTACATGCCGGAGTAGCTACTGTTTTTCAAAGTCTACCATTCTTCCAGGGTGCTCAAACAGGGTGATATATATATATATATATATATATATATATATATATATATATATATATATACAATTATCTACAAGTAGAATCCTTGGTACTTGGTAAGATAAATTCCACAAGAGATTAAATCCAAAGAGAACTCAATATTATGATTTAACAGATTATTATTATAAAGATCATAATTTTATAAACCGATTGGTTATATAATATTTTGCAGCTCTCTTATCGAGGAAAGGAAAATAGCTTCACAGTGTTACATTTTAGCGTCTATAGCATATCTGGACGACGCAACGGTCATGACCAAGATTTATAAAAATAGTAGTTAAGGAAGTCAGTGAATCTTGACTTGGATTTTTAGCTGTTTATTTTTAGATGCATGATATTGTAAATTAAAAATTAGGGGTTGAATTTTTGCTGGAAAAATGAATTGTTTTCTTATTAATTCAAATCGTAATAATAATAATAATAATAATAATAATAATAATAATAATAATATATTATTTTATCAAACATATTGACAGTAGTAATAACATGATAATAAAGAAAGTAATATTTAAAATTCTTAAAGTAATAATAGTAATAAAAATAATAATAACAAATTAACACTGTTAACTTAACGTCCGTTACTCTACTTTTTCTTCCTTTTTTTCTTTTCCCTTTTTTAGTCTTTTTTTTTTTATTTGATTGTTTGGATGATTTTGATCCATTCATTGCTGTATGAGTTTGTTATGAGGAGCGCTCAATAAAAGAGCCGGCAGATGTTATATTACCGATGGGTTTATAAAAACATCCAACTTATGTTCTTTATAATATATATATATATATATATATATATATATATATATATATATATATTATAAAGAACATAAGTTGGATGTTTTTATAAACCCATCGGTAATAGAACACACACACACACACACACACACATATATATATATATATAAGTTCCAAAGTAATGATATTTATATATATAAGTTCCAAAGTAATGATATTTAAATGAAGGAAATCAGAAATACGCGCAGAATGAGATTCGCATTTAAATAATAAAGCAATTGTGCATCCTAAGCATTGTTATATATTTTTAAAGCCGTATTGAGCATCCAGTAGAACAACTGAAGATAGGTGTTTGGCTTGCTGAGATAAATTTAATTAATTGGACTAAGGGAAATTCCACGGGTGTTGACAACAAATTTTCAATTATTTCCTGCCTAAACAATTTGTCTCTATCTTTCTTGTTGTTCTTCTTTTAGATTCTAAACTTCATCAGACCTGCATGGAGGCCTTTTGTTCTCAGTAGCGATTACAGATTACTGGCATATCTTCCCCATGTCAATGAAACCTACCTAGTATTTCAAGTAGGGCTTTCTTTAATACATTAAGAATTTACATCTTGTGAAAAGTCAAAGGTAAACGACACCACTATCCCTCCCAAAAATCAAAGATGGCAATACGCAACTCTTAAAAAAGAAACTCTTATCAAAAGATCATTGTTTGAAGAAATCTGTACAATTATTAACTTAAACACAAAATATTTATATCCTAAAAAAACAACTTCAAATATTATTGTGTAATTATCACAGGATGTTTAATACAATAATTTTTATGTCATAAAGTTTGGTTCAGTCAGTTAAATGTCATTAGTGATATATGCCTAGGCGATCATGTTTATTTCGAGACATGACTTACTAGGCAGGAGATTTTCCAGCAAAGAAATAATTCGCCGAAATACCAACTTTTCACACTTTAGGCCAAACATGAATAAATAAATAAAATTTATGTATTCAAATATACAAATCACGTGTTAAAAATCTCTACAAGGATTATGCACACACACACACACACACACACACACACACACACACACGCACACATGCACACCTGACTTGATCATTTCAAAATGGAATCACCACTATTATTACTATTATTATTATAATTATTTTTTAAAGCGATAAATTACTACCCCTACACACACATACATGGATATAAAATTTATTGTGACCCTGGCTACTTATTTGCACCTTAAATATTTATTTACACATGTAAACTGCCGGTTTAAATTGCCATCCTCATTATTAATATTACTGGCTACCGACGTTTTTATTCCCATTTCTACATAAAAGGAAGCACTAACAAAATTTGTACATACATGCACGCACATAAAATCACGTCCACACACAAACAAAAAAAAAAACAAATACATTTGATTCTTGTACTTTAAAATTTTAAGGATTACCATTAAATTCTAATTAACATAATTACTGACACTGGAACTTATTAATACTTTGTTTTCATGAACTGTTTAACACTTTGTTGTCTGTAGCCATGTTCACTGAACTCTGACACTTCTAGTTATTGATAAACAAAAATGTTTATAAATTTTCAACGCAAAAATTATTATGCCTGATCATGTAATTATAATAAACCTGATTGAATTTTAAATAGACAGCAATTTGCGCCGCTTTTTTGCAGGTAATTAAAATTATTCATTAAATCAAGACAGATGCAAGACGCATCATGACATAGCCACACGTTTCTTTATCACAATTTTCGTTTTGAAAATCATAGAATTATCAAAACGGTAAAGTTACTTTAAATAGATATTCTTAAAGACTCCTTTATCAAATTCATTTTCCTATATCTCTAGCCGTGTTGGACATACAAATTCACGATTTGTTATACATAATCTTCTTCGTCATGTATGTGTCATGTCCCTCAGAACGTGGATTTTATGGCTCTCCACGACTTCGTGTCTTTTGTAATGTTTAGGAAAGTTAGAATTATTGCTTTATCTCCTAATTCCGGTTCTGTCAACCGTTTACACAAGTCCGTTAGGGAGAATGTCTGCTGGTGTTTTTGTCCCTCTTTTCGTTTAAAGTATACTGTGAGTATTTAATTTTCCAAACTCTCTTTCCTTATTATGTGCCTCAGAAATTTCAATGTCGATTTTTCATCCTAATTGCATGCGTTTATTATGTAACCAAATTCTCTAAAACTTTGCTCACATTTTCAGTTCATGATATTCTCAACATTTCTCTGAAGAGTCTTATTTCTTCGCCTTCACTGCTATATATATATATATATATATATATATATATATATATATATATATTGCATATTAGTTCAATGATTTCTTTAATGAAAATTTGCTATTTCCTAATACTTTCATTACCTATTGAATGGGAACGTTATTTATCTGATACCCCACACAAGGCGAAATTATGGCACAAAGCCATTTTTTTTTACGTGCAGCAGACTAAGCACGTTGGCTAGGGAAGAAATTTCTTGTGACCCGGCATACGGGGGATCGGGTCTTAACAATTTAATCCAGATCAGTAGAGTCAGAGATAGACGTTAAGAAGAAGGGCGAAAATGTAGAACCCGCCAGTGGCTGGAACTCTTGTTGTGTGGGATCTTTTGTTCTCCTAATGCGCCTTCGGAATCCGGCATGAACATTTGCTGATGTAGACTGATTAAAAAAAAATCCTAGATATTTAATTTTTATGTCATTTACTTTTTGGTATAAAAATAAAAAAAATATAACGTTGTGCTATTTTTTCGTTTTATTTTTCTAAAAACTATTAACTCTGTCTTTTAGTTAATATTTAGTAATTTTTTCTTGCTTTGTTTTGCTATATTCTCTAGGTTTTTATTTTTGCTATCAATACTGCATATGTAATACTACTAATATAGTAACCGTCAGTAATAAATTATGATAGCAATTCTTTCAAGATGGATTCAGTGGAAACCTTGAACATGTTCGGTATGAAGACAAGTCCTTCACGACATGGATACATAGGGCCTGATGGGGTGGATGACGGAACGGGGGTTGCCAGGAGTAACAGGAGCAAATATACTAAGAGCCACAAGGGATAGTGAGACATGAAGAACTATGATCGCCTACGTCCTGAAGGTGACAGTGCACAAAGAAGAAGAAGAAGTATTATGTCATTCTTATTTGTTGGCAGAAAGACAAATACGCGAAAACTAACAATGAAATAATGGAAGAAGCAGACGTTTAGTATGAAGTCAATACTAAATCAGTCAGTTAATTGCAATACCTGACACACTGTTAGAGGCATGACCAACTGGACAAAAGACTTTTACGCAGAAAATTCTCATTACTTTCTGCAGTTAACTGGTTGCCAACTAAGTCTATAGAACTGAATCTATCTCGTTATTCAACTCATAGCTGGCGAGAGAAGCAAAGGATTAATGCCTTTCCCAAAGTGTAAGTAAATAAAATTAATCCCTTTATTGAACTCATAGATGGAGAGAGGAGCGACGGATTAATACCTTTCCCAAAGTGTAAGTCAATAAAATCAATCCCGTTATTGAACTCATAGCTGGAGAGAGAAGCGACGGATTAATACCTTTCCCGAAATGTAAGTAAATAAAATTAATCCAATTGGCATTCGAAATCGGTTCACCGATTTCTCGTTCTCTATGACGTATTCAGCAAACTTCCAATGCACACCCATCTTGCATATTTATAAATCTCCCATTCATCACGTCATTGAATACAATTTCTATAACTTGTCTGGTCCTCTTGCTGTACATCTCAAAATTACTGACAGAATCCACAGAAGTATCCGTAATGTAATCGATTCTAAACAGGCATTCTGACGTCTGTCACTTACCGACGTGACACGGCTTCCCTCTATTCTTTTCCACAAATTTTTTCATGGCAATTGCTCTGGCGAATATTTGTCTGTGATGGCTCCAATACCTGAATTTAAGAGTAATACTAGACTGGCATCTAAGACTCACTCTTTTATTGTTGACATAGTTAAATTCAACAGCCATGTTTTCTTCAACAGTTTATTATCTCACACTTCCCACCTGTAACGCTTTTCAGTTTTCTGCTCTGATAACAGCAATTTTCTAAATTGAAAAATGCAACATCAGTCTTGTGTCATCTTGGATCTCCTGGGTCTTATCTCCTTTCCCCTGTCATCCCTATACGCGGTCTTCTCTTTCACTTTCACTCCCTGAAACTTACTGCAAACTAGTGTCATTAAGAAAGCTTGAGTGTTCTTTAACGGCACATCAACCTCTATGGGTCATTCAATGCCAAGAAGGTAGTGTTTTAAGTTACTTTTCTTTAAACATTCGGTTATTGGGATAAGGTTGATTTAGTCAGGTTTTGATGAAAATTTTCATTTTAGAAAACTGAAGATGTCGTCTAGATTTGTATTCAAATATGTATTGTTGGTAATTTTTTACTTAAAAAATGAGTTATTGTAATATATTTTTCTTCAAAAATGTGTATTTTATATAAAAGCATTTTTACACTTCCATTCTGTTTTGAATCCATTTTTGGGGGCTAACTTTTTGCTCATAGCCGGAAACCTAAAAGGTGCTACCACTCAGAGGCCAGAGTGAACCAGAGAACAACAGCAATTAAGAGGCGGTTCAATGTCCCCGCACAACCTCCAAATCGGAGTCCTTGCTGCCGTTTATCGTCATACACAAGACCTAAGATAGGAGGCGAACTCTCTTCGTAGTATCTAACAGCCTAATAAGTAAGCACAAATATCTGTTAACAAATATTAAACGTTTTGTATAAGTATGTGTCACGAATTGAGTAAAACAGCTTGAACAGGAATTCTTACTAGAATTTTCAAATAACCAAAAGGTTTTCAAAAATAGTGAGGAGTCATTTAAGCATTATAGAACATATTCATCTATTCCTGTATGATCCTAGGAGATATTTATGGGTTTGAATATATTTAGACATAATTTCAATTCTTTATATATTTCAAAATACATGATATATATATAATCGGATGTCTAATCGTACTGATGAGCTGTGATACAGCGAAACAGATTTGTATGCGGATGACTATTTACGCTCTCACACCCTGATTGAGCACTCTGTAAGAATGGTGGACTTTGAAAAAACAGTAGCTACTCTAGCATCTACTCATCGCTCATTCAGTAATGAATTAGAACACTTTTACTATTGGCGCATGATACATCATGCGGTAAAAGTGTGCCACCTTCTACCGAGTGCCCATAGCTCAGAGGTAGAATCGCCGACTGACGCCAGTGCAGTCGGGTTTCAATCTTGGGTAAGAAGCAATCAGATGTCTAAGCTTACTGATGAGCTGTGATACAGTGAAACAGATCTGTCTACGGATATATATATACATATATATATATATATAATCCTGACATGCTCATGAGAACAGAGACAATAGTGAGACAATTTTGACTCAGTCCGTTCTCATCAATACCAGTTATTAAAGCTCTTGCCGCGTGTTTGCTCTTTAATGGTGCTTTATTCTATTCATTTATTTTCAAATGATTATGTCGTCTAGTAGTGAACAACATTTATTATTATATATATATATGTGTGTGTGTGTGTGTGTGTGTAAATATATATATATATATATATATTTACACACACACACACACACACATATATATATATATATATATATATATATATATAAATTATTGTAAGTACAAAAATATATAAAAGCCCGAAAAAAGATCATTTTCACACTTACAGGCATATATACACTCTCTATTATAATAAAAACTCTTATGTATTTATCTGCAAATATGTATATATATATATATATATATATAAAAGAAAACTCTACACATCATATAAAAAGTCATATATTATAATTGATTTCTATGAACTGATTTCTTCATTTATTCAGACAACACTTAATTTGTTTCATTCGGTACAAATCTTTTACCGGAATACACATTTTAATAACAAATAGAGATGAAGTAACACAACAAGTTTTCAATAAATGGACAGATTCTATTGATACAATTAAATGTTTTATGAGCATTTAAATAAAGGTGGAGCGACCGTCACCTAATTTTTATCAAAATTCTATTGTTGGATAGTTTGAAGTTCGCGAAAAACTTTGTTAAAATTACTAATGAAGCATAAAAAAATCTAGTTGACCTTAGGACATCATTATTATTCTATAATAATTCTACGTGGATAAAAGCCACCGTGATAACTTCAATGTCCACATGTGTGAATTTGATTCCGCCTTTAATCTCAGATTTTGTAGGAATTTATATCCTAAACAGCCTTAGTAGAATAGTTGTCTTCAAACAAATTGGTCTATAGTTGGATGAAAGACTCATTATTAACATTAATAGCCCACTACTATCTTGGATAGAAAAATAAGTCATTAGTGCATATATATTGCTTTAAGATAGAAATTTCTTCTAATCTAAAATTAGTCAAATTCTTAGATATTAGTTTAAATTTGTTGAATGATACGTTTAAACACTTTTTAAAAAACAATAAAGCCCCAATCTACATAAATGTTTTTTCCAACCATCCCCATCAAATACTCAAAACTTTCCTGCCATTGTAAATGCAAGGAACAACAAGTTATCTTCCAAAAGTGTTACGTCGGGTAACAGAATTATGTGAAATAATACAAAACAACGTAATAGTATAAAAGTAGGTGTATTGACAGGAAAGAGAAGTATTTACAAGAGGTGAGGATTAGTAGAATATAGAACAAGGAAACTAGTACACAGTATCGTCGTAGAGACCTGAGAGATTGACTAGTAGAACACTTCCGGTGCAATACCGGAAATACACGACAGACACGCTCACTCGACTTCCTTCCTCGAGGTATAATTACTACTATTTTATATAGTGATAAGACTAGCCCATTTTCGTGGAAAGGTGGAGAACGCCCCAACAAATAGGAATATATTAAATGATAATAAGGCTCCTTAGAATATCCCCCTCAAAAAAGTTACTTCAGACAGCAATTATGTTATATAGAATATTCCAAAGATATCGGAAGAAATAAACCTAAAAATAGAAAAATACAGTAATATGGTTCAACACTACTCCTGCCGACAATCTGATATTAACACACATCAACACTTTCTGAAATTGATTGGCAAATATTTTAAGCGGAACATCCCACTGAATCAAATTTTGAAACCATATGAAAACATTATTAATTAGCTATTCTTGCTTAACAATATTAATAGCATCCTCAATTCACTCAATAATAGTATACTAAATAATTTTTTAAAAATGAACAAATAAACATTACAACCTCCTGTAACTGTCTAATCTAAAATAAATACCCAGTTGGAGGTATAGGCAATTACGAAAAAGTCATATACCAAGCAACCATTTTCCCGATTGAACTCAGAAACAAAAAACAGTATACATAGACATTTCCGCCGAACCATGAAAACAATGTCTATATAACCATAAGCAATCTTTCTCAAAACTTCATCTTAAAATATCAAACCGCTCTTTTTAAATATTTCTAGGAACTAGGAATAGATCACTCCCAACAGATTGAATGGAAGATTATAGGCAAATCTCAAGCTCCCAACAGCTTCAGAAATATTTGCAGTTTATGTTTAAACGAAAAATATTGAAATTATCAAATTCAAGGAAACCAGCCAATAAACCAGGGAAATGAAATCATTTTTAAATCCCATCATAAAAGTAAATTAAAACTTTCTATTACATAGAAACTTAAATTTATCACATTTCGCAGTCTCTGGGTTCATGTCTGTCTTACGTTGATCATTCGTTAGCGGTTCCTGCGGATTGAATGAATGAATGAAGAAATCTGCTATGTAATAAGTATACATGCCAGTATATGTATACAACGATTTGTATTATGACTGAATTTGAAAGTACCCTACTTTATATTATGTATGTATTGTAACATTTATTTTTTAATCAATTCAACCAAGAAAGGCGGTAACGTCACTAATGCGCAGGGTACTACATAAGAGTAAAAGATTAGATAGGAGGATAGTTAATAGAAAGACGAACCAATTACGGGGGTTTCAGAGAAAGAGGCAAGAAAAATATGGGAATACGTGTGTAATCACAGTTGCAACGGAAGAGAGAAAGGAAAATATATACAAAGTGTTGCAGAAAGAGTCAGGTGGTTAAGAGACAGTTATTGACATTGCATTTAAATTCCAGGAAGTTGTAGCCGCCAGGAAAGCAAGAATATTGAAGAGAGTTCCACAGGCTGGAAGTAAGAGAAAAGAAGCTGATGGAGTAGAATTGTGCTATGCATTTGGTTTATCTAACTGTGAATGCGTGGGACCATGTTGCCAGTCTGGTTGTACGAGTAAACCCCTGTGGCTGGAGCACCAGTGACAGTTCGTCGGCGCATAAATATCGGTGCACTTACTTGCGTGTATGTTTCGAGTATGTAGGTGCACCTAGTCATATGGTTATATGTAAGATTTTTTCGTGTATATGGGCGCATCTACACACACACACACACACACACACACACACACACACACACACACACACACATTATATATATATATATATGCCGTGTATATAGGTGCACCTAATAATAGTGATATGTATAATTATATGTATATTCCGTATCTATGGGAGCACTTATATGTATGTTTCGTGCATATTATCATCATCATTTATCCATTACACCCAATGCTGCAGAGGGCAGCAACTTTTTGTTTCTGTTTCTGTAACAAATTGTTTTTTACGGGGCGGGGTTGTTAGCCCTGCACACAACCTCAAAGCCTGGAGGACTGGTGGACCATTCTTGGTCCTTACGTTTACAGCACCTGGTATTCTCAAATGGTCACACATTTAAGTAGTGACCTGGCTCGATGTTGCTTAACTTCGGTGATCGGACAGGAACCGTTGCATTCAACAGGAGATAGCCGTAGACTTTCATGTATATAGGTGCACCTAGTTATATATATATATATATATATATATATATATATATATATATATGTGTGTGTGTGTGTGTGTGTGTGTGTGTGTGTGTGTGTGTTTTTCTTCTAGAGGAGCATATAATTATCTGTATATTAGCGTTAATTTTATATTAAGTATGTAACTGATTGTATCTCCCCAAAATAAATCATTATACTCATGTAAGTGCATGTAAATATCGATCGGAATCCAAAAGACTTATGCTAGTATACGTATTTAACTAAGTTTATTTTTTATTGTGTTTGTAATTTGGATATGCGTTGTGGTGCAATTGATATCGACTCGGAACGACATATCGGTGGAGCCGAGTTCGAATTCCAGTTGAATTCCTAGCATTCACATAGTTTGTTAAAGGGATTATCCGTTTCTTCCCTCCAGTTATGCGTTAAATATTAGGAGGGATTGGGTTTTATAGCCTTGATTGGCAACCAGTCTACCGCTGGAAGCAATGGCAACCTACTGAGGGATAATCTTCTGCTCAGTCAGTCACGTTTCTTTCGAGACATGATCGATCACGTATGGAACTTGAAGTAGGCCCTCTTATTGTGTTGTGTGTGCAAAAGGAGACAATTATATATATATATATATATATATATATATATATTACCATTGTTCTTGTATATACACGTATATGTCTTATATTTATAAATGAAGAAATGGATGTAGACAGGCGAGTGTTCATAGATAAAAAATTTGTATGCATACGTAGAAAATGTGGTGTATGTATATACAGATATGTATATAAAGACAGTAATTTGTATATGTATGCATATATATGTGCGTATGTATATGTATGTGTGTTAATATGTAAATATATGCGTATTTATGAGTATATGTGAGGTTTGTTAGAATACCTGCGTAAACATGTTAATACATAATATACAGCTATGAGTCCGCACTTCATAAAAATGTATATGAGTAATGGAACGCAGTGGTTATATCGGATGTACGCATGTATGCGTAAGTATGTTCATATGTAGGATGTATATGTATACGAATTCATGTAGTTGTGAGTGGGTGTGTAATTTTTTCATATTCACTATTTCTGCTAAAAAACTTTTTTCCCCTGGGCGTAGTGATTCTTATCCGAGATAAGGCTAAAGTTTCTAATTTGGTTTATTTTATAATGATTTCCATATTGTTTTTAAAATATTTATTCCGAAACATTTGTACCGAATGAAACAGATAAAGTTTATTCTAAAGAAGTGAACTAATTATTTCATAGAAATCAATTATAACTGATAACCACTATATATGATGTATTGAGTTTTCCTTTATAGATATCATATTGCTCTGGACAACATTCATTGCACTGATCTTTCCATAAGACTCTAACGCTTACTATTTTAAGTAGATAATTTTGGATTATACTCGCTATTCACGTATTTGACATCATTACATATATATATATATATATATATATATATATATATATGTATTACATATATATATGTGTGTGTGTGTGTGTGTGAAAAGTGTATGTGTATAATTATAAATATCAATATATATATATATATATATATATATATATATATATGCAATTTGTTATATATTATATTGTTTACATATTATATATGCGTGGTACTTAAATATTTCACCAACAGTAAGCTGCGAAATACTGAAAAAAGCACCTGCTTGCAACAACATTACAAAAAAAGCTACTTTGCCTACATGAGAAAGTAGCAATTATAACTCATACCACACAAAAGAACTTACTAAACACGAGATCAGAACTAATTTCCAAATGCAAACATGAAAATAAATACCTATTATCACAATTTATACCAAACGGATAAAAAAAAAAATCACACGTCTCTGCCATAGTAAAATTAATAATTAATAAACCCTAACAAGCATTACAAATTAGAATTTCTACAATTTAAATATACGCAACCACAAAAAATAATAAAAACAAGCCAATAACCGACTTTAAAATAAAAAATAACAATACAGCCTTAAATAAAATAATAGTAATTCTTACCTACCATAATTTCACACAGAACCCATCAAAAGTACATATGTACGTACGAGAAATCGACAACTATTCGCGCGTTGACGTTGACATCGCTACACCATTCGAATACGCCAACCGAATGAGTATGTATGTGTGCAACGGCACACATATACATATATATACCGAACCCTGCACGATTCGCATCTGTACGCAAGCCTTAGTGACTGAACGCGCGCGCGCGCGCGTGTGTGTGTCCTTGCTCGCGTTGATGAGTGTACAAATGTATATATATATATATGTCTGCGTCTGTCGTGACGACATATTTTCCCCCGCTTCCACAAAAATACACGAATATAAACAATTTAAAAAAAAAATTAATCAGTTTGTCTGACAATCGCAAAAGCGTGAAACCCGGTCTTACAAACTCATACCTATCTATATGAATATATATATATATATATATATATATATATATATATATTCTCCTATCACCTTTTCTTTCGACTTTTAATTTATTCCTCTCTTCTTTCTTCTTCTCTCCCCTTTTGTTTACGCTCATGAAACACCATTTTCTTTTACACTATCTCTCTCCCCCTTAACCTCTTTTTTACTTTCCAAATCGACGTGTCAACAGACTGACTGACTTACGTAGAGTATCTTTGAGTTGACATCCGTTCTTAGGCGTGCTTTTTGATTACTTGTTGTGTGTATATATATATGTTTATGTATCTATCTGTGTTTATATTCGTCTAAGTAATGTAATGATGATTTTTCTTTAATTTTTCGTTTTTAAGGTAGCGGTCTTTATTTTTATTTCTGCTTTTACTGTTGGTTGGAGGTTTATTTGTGAATTTCAGTTTTGTAAAATCTTCTGTACAATAAAAACGAAATCTGATGAAGTTTCGCTTGAAATAGGCCATACTTCCGCTTAACCATGGATTATCTTGGTTGTTTTAATTTACACACACACACACACACACACACACACACACAAATGTGTGTGTGTGTGTGTGTGTGTGTGTGTGTGTGTGTGTGTACACCGAACTAATGTAATGATGTATTTTTTTCTTAAATTTTCTCTAAGGGAGCGACCATTATTTTTATTCGTTTTTTTTCGGTCTCTGTGAAGTTCATTCATGTAAAACCCTTTGTACAATAAAGACGGAAGCTGATGATGGTTCGCCTAATATAGGCCTACACTTCCGATTTACCATGAAATAACGCGTCTGCCTTAATTTTTCTTATACTTGCATTTCGATGCGTCTGGCTTGAAAATTTCAATGCGTCTAAGACCAAGCTGCTGTCTGTCAATCATCACAGGCAACCTCCCCTGCCTCCTATAAGCATTGAGCAAGCGAGTCTCCCCGAAACAATACTCTGCGCCTCCTCGGCCTTACACTCTCTTCCGATCTTAGGTGGAACCACTACATTGAGTCAATAGCTAAATCCACTGCTAGGAATGTTAGGTCACTATGTCGGGCCAGGAAGTTTTCCCACCTGAAACCATCCTGCATATATACAAATCAACCATTCGGCCGTTCATGGAGTACTGCTGCTATATATGGTCAGGTGCACCCGCTGTTCATCTAGTTTTTGACAGACTCCAAAAGAGAATCAGTAATGTGAGAGGTACTGATTTGGTGGCTCGACTCCAGCCATTTTCCCACCGACGAGAAGTGGCTTTCCTTTGTCTGTTCTATAAATACTTCCATGGCTTCTGCTCCAACGAACTTAAGTCACTGTTGCCTCTGCAACATATGTTTACTCGTGCAACCAGACTGGCAACTGGGTCTCACCCTTTCACAGTTAGATCAACCAAATGCAGACGAATATTCTACTCCTGCAGCTTGTTTTCCCGAATTTCCCGCCAGTGGAACTCGCTTTCTTATTCTTGATTTCCTGACGGCTACAATCTCCAGTAATTTAAATGCAAGGTCAATACTCATTTCTTAACCACCTGACACTAGTTCTTTCCACAACGTCGTGTAGATCCTTTCCTTTCTCTTCACCTTTGCAACTGTCATCACAAATGTATTCCCATCCTTCTCTTGCTCCTTTCTATCTGGTTCCTCCTTCTCCTCACCCTCCTCTAATCCTTTTACTCTTATGTAGCCCCCTGCACATCAGTGGCGTTACCTCCTTGATATGATTAAAAAAATATGTATTTATTCTAATCTACATCAATGATCTCCCAGATGCCATAAGATCACAAGTAGGCATGTACGCCGATGATACCACAGTATACGCTCGCCTCGATCAAAAATTTCGTGTTGATGATAAGGCGAACCTCGCGGCTGAGCTTGAAAAGGACCTCTAATCCGTGGTGGATTGGTGTAGGAAATGGCTCGTAATTTCAATTCTTCCAAAACGAAGCTGCTGTCAATTAACCACCACAGACGACCGCACCTCCCTCCCATTAACATGGAACAGGCATGCCTCCCAGAGAGTAAAACACTAAGCCTGCTTGGCCTGACACTCTCAGCGGACCTCAAGTGAAATGACTACGTCAAATCCATTGCTAAATCCGCTGCTAAGAAATTTGACTCTGTGCAGGGCCCGGAAATTCTTTCCGCCTGCATCTATCCTGCACTTATACAAGTCTACCATCCGCCCGTGTTTTGAATACTCTTGCCACATCTGGTTGGGTGCTCCTACTATTATCCTCGGGCTTCTTGACAAAATACAGCGAAGAATCTGTAACCTGATAGATACCGACTTAGCTGACTGCCTGCAGTCACTCTCTCACCGGCGTGACGTGGCTTCCCTGTGCCTCTTCTATAAATATTTTGTGGCTTCTACTCTGATGAACTTAAATTACTGGTGCCCCCTAGGTGTGAGTTTGCACGAGATACTAGATTGACAACTAGGTCCCACACTTTTACAGTGAAACCGATGAAATGTATCCGCAATTTCTTCACCAACAGATTCTTTTCTTGCACTTCCCGCCTGTGGAATTCCCTTCCGCATGCTTGCTTCCCCGAAATGCCAATGCCACTATAGCGCAGAGGGTTACACAGGGCGATAGACGAGTAAGGATATACATAAGGGGAGAGTTGGAGAAAGTGGGAGGGTTAGTGTGTTAGGAGATGTCTATTGACCTTACATTTAATCTCCTGGAGGTTGTAGCTGTCGGGGAAGCAAGCATGTGGAAGGGATTTCCACAGGCTCGAACTGCGAGAAAAGAAGTTGTTGGAGTTGAAACTTTTGGAGGTTGTAGACGTCAGGAAAACAAGAATATAAGAGCGAGTTCCACAGGCGGGAAGTGTAAGAGAAGAAGCTGCAGGAGTAGAATTGTCGTCTCCATTTGGCTAACCTGATTGTGAATGGGTGGGAGCCAGTTGCCAGTCTGGTTTAGGAGGCACCAGTGACTTAAGTTCGTCCGAGCAGAAGCCATGAAAGTATTTATAGAACTGACAAAGAGAGGCCATATTTCGACGGTGGGGAAGTGGCTGCAGTCGAGCCGCCAGATCAGTACCTATCACATTACAGACTCTCCTTTGGAGCCTGTCGAGGACATTGCGGAGAACGGCAGGGGCGCCTGCTTATAAATGGCAGCAGTAATCCATGCACGGACGGATGGTTGACTTGTATATATGCAGGATGGATTCAGGCGGAAAAAAACATCCTGGATCGACATAGTGACCCAACCTTCTTAGCAGTAGATTTAGCTATGGAATCAATATAGTGGTTCCATTTGATGTCTGAGGAGAGGGTAAGGCCGAGGAGGCGTAGTGTGTTGCTCTCAGGGAGAATCGCTTGGTCCATGCTTATGGGAGGCAGGAGAAGTTGCCTGTGATGGTTGACAAGACAACAGCTTGATCTTAGACGCATTGAAGTTGACAAGACATTTCTTGCCCCAATTCACCACAGAGTGTAGATCCCGTTCAAGGTCAGCAGCGAGATTATGTCTGTCTGCCACGACAGGTTTCTTACTGGTGCAGGAGTATATTGTAGTGTCATCTGCGTAAATGCCTACTTGGGACTTGATCTCATCTGGGAGGTCGTTGATGAAAATAAGGAAGAGCGTCGGGCCCAGGATAGAGCCCTGTGGGACACCAGCATTCGTGCTGTAGGATGAAGAGGCATGCCCATTCAAAACGACCTTCATTTTGCGGTTATTTAAAAAAGATTGGATTAGGTCGAGCAGGCGACCGGTAATACCGTAACCACGTAGCTTGCATAGGAGGCCAGAGTGCCAAACCCTGTCAAAACCCTTGGAGATGTCCAGAGGAACCGCGCGAGCCTTGTCAGACTCATCAAGGGCCTGGAGCATGTACTCCGTTACGGTTGTTAGCAAGTCGGCCGTGGACCTGGCAAAGCGGAAGCCGTATTGCCTGTCAGAGAAGAGTTTGTGCGCAGTAAGATGTTGGAATATTTCAGCATTGATTATGGCCTCGAATACTTTCCCGAATGTCGGTAGAAGACAGATAGGACGATAGTTGGATGGGTCCGAGTGTTCACCACAAGTCTTAAATACAGGAACGAATGAGGAGAACTTCCAGCATGCAGGGAAGCAGGAAGGCAGTAGTTAAACAGTTTAGAGAGGACAGGGGAAAGTTCAGGAGCACATCTCTTAAGGACTATCACCGAGATTCCATAGTCTCCACTCGGCTTATGGGGGTCGAGTTTTGAGATTACTCGGGATACTACTATCGGAGTAATGTATACGTCGTGCAGTTTGGCCTCAGTTCTAATAAGAAAAGTCGGGTAGGTGTACTCCAGATGAGTCAAATGTTGAGTTGGATGAGAATATGCGGGCAAAGCATTCAGCTTTGTCCGCAGTTGACGTGAGAACCTCAAATCCATGAATTAAAGAAGGTATTGAGGACTTGCTATTGTTCAGCACTCGTTTGCAAATTCTCCAATAGTCCTTGTAGCCGAACTTGCGGTCAGCTATGCGCTGTCGCATTCTCTCAGCAACAACTGTTTGGCGTCAATTAGGGTTCTCTTGCACTCATTGCGAGCAGACGTGAACAGGCGCCTATTGTGATCAGATGACTGTCTCCGAAATAGACGGAAGTAATGGTTCCTGTGAGCAATGGCGGCTGAGCAGGCAGGAGAGAACCACGGAGCGGAATGAGGTTTTAGGCAATACTTCCTGGTTGGTATGAAGGCATCAGCTTTCACCCATGACGAGTCCTCAGAGGCACAGTTATCAGCTGATAGATCGAACACTTTTCCCCAAGGGACGTCGCGAAAGATATCCCAGTCAGCTTTTTGGTATAGGTAGGAGGTCCTTTAGGTAAGGGGTCTCCTGAGGGGAGTGAGAGTGGAAAGAAATACTGAGAGAGACTACAGCGTGGTCAGGTGTTGCCGAGAGGGCAAAGCTGCGAGACTTGACAGGCGTCAGGCGCAGAGGTGAAACATATATCTAGTAGTGAGGAATGACCCGAGGGAGTGGGGAAGTTCACCACTTGCGTAAGGGATTGGGAAATAGCCAAGTTCATGGCGTGAATGCCCGCTGGATCAGTAACAGCGTTTTTAAACCACTCAGAGTGATGGGCGTTGAGGTCTCCGAATACAAATATGTGGGCGAATGGGTGATAGGAATTAGCCTTATCTATGTCATCAGCAATGCTATCTAGTAGGGAGCAGTCAGGAGATGAGGGAGAACGGTAAAGAAAGAATAGGTAAGAGTAGATATATATAAGAATAGGTAGCTAACCGAACTGAGGAGTGACAGGCGGAGACATATGTATTGGTGGTCAGTAGATTCGAGTGAAGTCACCCTAGCTATGGGGAGGTGTTCGCTGACGTAGACACCCAGCTCATGTATGTGGACAGTGGAATCCTTCCTTAAGAGGAGAAGATAACCAGGGATGGAGGGGTCAGAGGAGGGAATAGCTGAGTTGAGTTTAGTTTAGCAGAGCGCACGGATGTCCGGGGACTTTTCACGCAGGAATGATTCTACACTAGGAAAGTTAGTACAAATCCCCGGATATTAGTGAAAGAAAGGTTAATGGGTTTAGGTGGTTTGATTTTATCTGGTTCAGGGTCATTTCTGATTTGTTTCGTCATGTTTTTTTTTATAGAAACGGACCTAGGGTAGAGGATACAGTCGGTCATTATGCGGGCGGGAAACTGGCTAGGGCTGCAACAAGGTGTGGCCTCAGGTTTGGCCACCGAAAGCGCTTGTTTCATATTTTATCATCTTCTCGGATTCAGATGCTTATTGATCTTTATTGCATATATATATATATATATATATATATATATATATATATATATATATAAGTAAAATTTGTCACATAGCTGATTGATACTATATTCAGTGTCTCGACTCAAGATTTTTTTAGATGTGTCTATCCATCCGTTTGTTGTTAATATTTTCTAATTTCTCTGCTATTTATATTGTTGGTGTAAGTTTTGTATTTCATTTATTCATTATATCTTTGTTTTGTTATCATTATAATTGTTAATTATAAAAAGTTGCATGTATAATTAAATTTTCATCTTTATGTCTCTAGGTTTCTAATGTGTACTATAGTCATTTGTTTTATTTACTTATTTAATGTTTATATTGTCGTTATTTTATTTATATGTTTATTTTAATTATTGTGTTAAAGGATAAGTTAATTTTTATTTTTATGCTTAAATTTATCCAATATTTAATTTCTCTTGTTTAAGAATTATTTTGGTTTTCAAAAGTAATTATAGCTAGTTTTTTCTCTAAATATAATTTACAACTTTTGATATTGATAAGTGATCGGGGTACTCTTTTAGAACTTTAAATGTTATAATTTTTTAGTGAACAATCGAAATTAAAAAGAAGTTTATTACCATCAATGTTACCTACCTGATGAGACATTTTTCTTTCAATGTAGAATTTTGTAGCAGTTTGTAGTTTTATATGATCTGTTTCGTTTTCCTTTCTAGGTATCATATTGCTCTGGATAACATATATTACATTTAGCTCTTAATATTTTATATTAAGTCGATCATTTTGGATTATCCTTGCTATTCACGACCTGATCCCGACCAGAAGCAAATGGATGTGTCTAGCCACACTAATGAGCTGTGATACAGCTTGTGTGTGGAAGACTAATATATATATATATATATATATATGTTGTGTGTGTGTGTGTGTGCGCGCGCGGACAATCCGTGTATTTGTTAAAAATATATATTATTATCATATATTAGCCAGAATTTTCGTGAAATTCTAGTAAAGAAAAATTTGCAATTCAATTTCTCGCACATTTAGGCATGCATACATACAAACACCTTTTAATAGATAAAAGGGGTCAGATAATTTATCAGGATGACTGCCCTTAGAAAACATTCCCAGTTTGCCTACACTATGTGCGGGATTATCTGAAAAAAATTCAAAAGACATGTGATCTATATAACATCAGAAAGTCGTTCAAATGTGATTCAACACTTCCTAGGCACTACTTCCAAGTAATACATACCATAGAGGAGAGGAGAACGTGATTAAGGACTGCGGGAACCCCATCCCATATAGGTGTGGAAAGAAGTATATTAAATCATAACTGTACGTAGCATAACACAATAAATCTTTTTTATTACTATTTATTAATTATTATTGTAGGTCTTGTTATATAAACATATGATAACAACAATAGAAACACCCTACAGCCAAGGTAGATGCGTAAATTAGAGTTATGGAGGCGTGTGATCATGTGCCTCTACGTATTATTGTTTTGCAAGAACTTTATATACATCTAGTAAAAGAAATACAAAATTACTGAGATTATACACATAGATTTACTGGGGATCAAATCCTCAGTTTTTAAAAGGATCTTTGCCTGATTCTTATTCCAAAAGTGTTCGTGTATGTATACTTTGCAAGATTTCTCTTTGAGTCAAGACTATATATATATAAATATATATATATATATATATATGTCATGGGATTTGTTTCGGTAAATAAGTAAATCTGTATACTGAATTAATATATATTATTACAATAAACACATAAGATCACACTCTCGTATTAATGGTATAGACACATGGGCAAGCGCGCCCATATATATAAATATAAATATATATATATATATATATATATATATATATATATATATATATATGAATGTGTGTGTGGATATCCGCGATTCCTGTTTGAAATCTCAATTTCCGCATATTTTCGCCTACTTACTACAGAACTTATTCAGATTCCGACCCACATGACCTCATAAGCCCGCTTTCATACAACGAATCCTGACGTATGCGTCAGCACACATTGATCCGAAAACTTAAACACTCATACATTCTGTTTATCCCCGCCACACATACACACACACACACTACACACACACATACACACACACTACACACACTACACACACACACTACACACGCACTACACACAAACACACATACAAACAACGACAACAACGAAAAAGAAAGAAAGATAATGCAAGAAGCAAATTCAGGATTTTTGATTCGTAAACACATTTGAATGGCTCCATAAAGAAAGCGATTCCTGAATAGACTCCGTAAAATCTGCACCGTCACGATCTTTTTCTCTGACCCTGCCGAGCTTCAAGGATTCGAAGGATGAAGAGCGGGAATGCTTGGTTAACGTAAACTGTTTTCCGAGGACGGCCAAAGAAATTCTTCCGTCTAAAGGCCTGGGTGGTGCGAGCTGTTTGGCCGGAGATAATGGTATTTCAAAATAACAAGTAAATCGCTTTGAGAGAAGAATTTCTTAAGAGTGAAGGTTGAAACGACTCTCAGCGTCCACAAGTAATGGAGAGTTTAAAAGTGCATTCAACGGATTGTTGTGATTCTCTCTCCTTTTATGTGATTTTTGAAAAAATCTTTGGCTTGTTTCATTCTCTATTTAACTTTTTTTGTTCTTTCCTTTGTTCTCTTTTTTACTTTCTCCATTTTTTTTGTTTTTGTTTTCATTTATTTGCAAGTCTTCCTATTGCTCAGAATGAATAAAAGCCTTTACATGGATTTCTTTCACACATGCAATATGTGAGTTTGTTTATGTATCCGTTTTTGCGCTCACTTTTCTCTCTAGAGTAATTCTAATCGTACTGATTGAATGTTATTTTATATATTCCATTCATTCCTTCATTATTTTCTTTTTCTTTCCTTATTCTTTCTCTTGTTAGGATGTATTTATTCATTTACCTATTTCTACACTTAACTATGCTTTTTGTTTTCGTACTTTTTTACTAATTTTAAAGTGATCTCTTTCTTTCTTTCTTTCTTTCTTTCATTCCTTCCTTCACTTTTTTGTTTGTTCCTTCCTTCCGTCCTTTCTTTCTTTTTTCTTTTTCTCTTTCAACTTCTCTTTCTTTCTTTCTTTTATTGTTTCTTTCTTTCATTCTTTTCTCTCTTTCTTTTTCCTTTCTTTCTTCCTTCTTTTTTCCTTCTTTCTTTCTTTCGTTCTGTCTTTATTTGTTTGTTCCTTTCTTTCTTTCTTTCCTTCTTTCTTTTTCCGTTTTTTCTTTCTTTCTTCCTTTCTTTCTTTCTTTTATATCCTTTTTTCTCTACCGCTATTCTTGTTTCATGCACCGAAAATATTTTGGTTATTATACTGTTTTTATTATTTTATAATAAAATTTTCTTTCTTTTATTGTTTCTTTGTTTGTTTCTTTCTTAAATTTACTGGAAGCAGTTCTTCCTTTCTTTGTTTTTTGTTTCATGAACATAACTTATGCAGTAAATTATTCTGCTTACCTCTATTTTATTTTGCTATCTAATTTTTTCTCGTATCATATATTTTCCAATCTTTTTTTATTTCTTTATTCAATCATTTCGATTCTTTTTATTTTTTTCTGTCCAGTAGTTATTCTTCTTTCCTTCTTTCTATCTTTTATTTACTCGTTAGATTTTTTACTTCATTTCTTTCTTTCTTTCTTTCTTTCTTTCCATTCGGTACAATTTTTCCTCTCTGCCTTTCTTCCATATATCTTTTTCAGTTTCTAGGTATATTTCTTTCTTTTTTCATTTTTCTTTCTTTCTTTTTTCTATTAGATTAATTTCCTTCCTTTCTTCTTGCTTTCTTTTTATCTTTACTTTTAGTTCAAAGAACCCTTTCTTTCTTTCCACTTGGTAAATTACTTTCCTTCTATCCTTCCTTCCTTCCTTCCTTCCTTCCTTCCTTCCTTCCTTCCTTTTTCCTTCCTACCTACTCCGTTTTTCTATTCGTAGCCATCTTTCTTTCTTTCTTTACTCTACTAGAATAATTAATTTTCTTCCTTTCTTCTGGCTTTTTTTCTTTTTATCATTTTTTAGTCCAAAGGACTCTTTCTTTCTTTCCACTTGGTAAATTAACTTCCTTCCTTCCTTCCTTCCTTCCTATTCCGTTTTTCTGTTCGTAAGCATCTTTGTTTCTTTTTTCTACTAGATTAATTAATTTCCTTCCTTTCTTCTTGCTTTCTTTTTTCTATTTTTTTAGTTCAAAGTACGCTTTCTTTCTTTCCACTTGGTACATTATTTTCCTTCCTTCCGTCCTTCCTACTCCTTGTTTCTGTTCGTAGGCATCTTTCTTTCTTTCTTTCTTCCTTTCTTTCTTTCCATTGGATACCTTATGTTATTTTGCTGTAACCTTTCTTTCGGCTACCCTTTTCAATTCGTAATACTATTTATTTATTTCTATTGGATTCATTATTTTCCTTCATTCCTATCTTGCTTCCTTCTTTCTTTCTTTTTTTAGTTCATAGGACTCTTTATTTATTTATTTATTTATTTATTTCTTCTTCTTTTTTCCTGGATTCTTTATTTTTCTTTCCTGCAACCTTTCTTCTTTCAGCCTACCTTATTTCACTTCGTAATAATCTTTCCTTGTTTCTTTTTTCTAATGGATTCATTATTTACTTCCTTCCTTCCTGCCTTCCTTTCTATTTTTTTTTTTTTTTTTTAGTTCATATAATTTTTTTCTTTCTTTCTTTCTTTCTTTCTTTCTTTCCACTGGAATTATTAACATCATTTGTTCTTCTTTTCTTCATTCTCTCTCCTTTCTGTCCATCGGAATATATTCTATTTTTTTTTATGTGAAATTAAAACATCGATCTAACTTGTTTTAAATCTACGTTTTTGTTCACATCTGATAATGCTCATTATTTTAGTCCACGTTGTTTTTACTTTTTTACAATTTTAGTTCTTGTTTGAATGAAAATTTAAAAGACTAAGATGGATATAAATATCAAACTGATTCTACATGAAATTATCTGTGAAGACATGATGTTGATATCAACATCAGCTTCTCATGATATATCTATTTATGTTGTTTCATTTTGGAACATGAATACAATGTTGAGGCGCAGGCGCTTTGGAATACGAGAGTGGAATGAGATGATATCAGTATGAAGATTGCAGCATAAAAATTGTGAAATCTGTTGACGTTTCATCAGCAAAATATATCTCAGTGGATATTAATACTGAGGTCAATAAAACTATCATCAAAGAATTAATAAATTGAAAACTGCTTGAAATCCTGCTCAAATAAAGAATGATGTAATTAATATGCATACACCTTGGTTCCCCCTCACAGTAACATGATTGGCTGGTGTCAGCCATAAACACAGACTAAGACGGGAAGTACGCCTATTGGAACGCCTATTGACGACGCTTATTGCATATGTACATACGACTACGACGAGAACTAGTCCATTACGGCTACTTGCTAGATTGTCCTTCCCGCCGGTTACATAGTGAAAACCACTTAGTTACTTCGAATATTATATATATATATATATATCCCTTTCCAGGACATATCAAAGAAAAATATGTAAAACAAAGAAGAAAATGAAGAAAAAGAAGGAAATGAAGAAAAGGATAAAAGTCATTAAAAGCTTAGTAATGTATTAGGATAAAAAATGTACAATAAGCATAATTTCTCTCTGGGTCGATTCTTTGAAAGAATAATTATTTCAAATCTATCTTGTTTGTCTATTTGAAATAAAACATTTCTTCTTTTTCTTCTTCGTTGTCATTTTCTATGTTATATCCAATCAAGAAGTAGGCGAGCTTAGCCCTTCACAATTTTTTCTCATTTGTAGTTGTTAGTAACTTTTGACTCTTTGCTATCTCTCCTAAAACCTATTCAGCAATCCGTTTATACAAGCTTGTGATTCGTTGCTTTTCTCTGTCCCAATCTGTCCTGTTAGTGTGAAGTCCTCTCTTTTTATTATGTGTCCTAAATATGTAAACTGTCTCTTTATGATGCTAAAGACAAGTGTATGTTTGGTTTTCATTTTGTCTAAACGTTCATTGTTACTGAATAATAATGTTTTAGAAAATACTTTTAATTTAATCAAAAAATGAATAATACATACGTTTGAAGGGATCGTAATTTTTTTCAGTTACACAGAGATTAGATATTGCGACACAAATATCGTTCCAGTTTGATTAAAATTTTCTTATATATACGTTTATGTGTGAAGTTATGTCCTAATACATGTTTTTGCTAGATTGGTTGATTTGTTGGTTTTGTTTAGCGGCATATTAACCTCTATATGTTTTAATTCCTATATCTATATATTTTGAACATAATTTCATACTTTTAGGGTAATTTTTTAATGTATATATTGTAGATAATAAAATGTATAGTAGAAAATTCCACTACAAAAATGTATTATTAGTAATTTTGTTAAAAAAATTATTGCTGGTAATTTTACTATAAAAATGTACTGTTGATCTCTTTTTAGGGGTTCACTATTTTCCCATAGAGGTAACTGTAACAGCTGCTAATACCGGGGCTCAGGGTGGACTTGGAAGCAACAACAATTAAAATGTGGATTCACACTTCTGAAAATCTGCAAGACCATCCTGAAAGCCTCCAGTCACCTGATCTTGCTGCCGGATGTAGTTTATCACCATACCCACCAGGATATTGTAGAATTACTGAAAAGAAGTGGTAGGTTGTTTGGTTTGTTTTATTTTATGGCATATCAATATCAATGGAATATTTAATGGCGTCAACATTTTTACAGTGAAATTCGATGAATAGAATATATATTATTTGTAAGAAATATGTTTGTAGATCAGGTTCCATTGATGTATTTCAGTAAAGTGGTTTTCTGCAGAATCAGGTGTTTTGCATGTATGCATTTATTTAACCAAAGATGTATTGATGATAATAATTTCTTCAAAAGTGTAATGCTGGCATTTTTTTTTCAAAACTGTATTCCTGGAACTTTTAAAATAAAAGTCTATTTTTATACATTGATAGCGTTTTCACCCCAATTTGGGGATAAACTATTTGTCCATAAATGGGATCATAACATGTGTTACCAACCTACATCAGGGTAGACCTGAGAACAATAATAATTTTGAAGTGATTCCATGCTCTTCACAAGCTTCCAATTAGTAGCTTTGCTGCCGGATGCAGTATATCGTCATACCAGTGACATTTGTGCTACATTTGAGATCATTAATTGAGGTTGAGAAGGTGCCGTTTGTTGACTAAAAGTGTTGAACTGGTTGATAAAATAGACAAAAAGAATTAAACAAAATGGAAAAAGAAATGTTTATTTAGTCAAGACCATTTTTTATTGATAATGTTCAAGAACAGTTTCTGAATAAAAGTGTAAAATGAAGCAATCTTCTTAAGAGTTTACTTGCATAAAGGAAAGAATGAATGTACTCTAAGTTACTGTTTTGGGGTGAGTGGTGTGTCTTGTTTAAGCCAGGAGTGTCTGATCTTGACAGTAGTAAGGAATGAAAGGGGGCTAACCTTTTGGAATTCACATTGCGCATAATCCAATAGTTTTTAAGCATTTTGAGACGCTAAAAAAGAATTAACTTCTGTAAAAACTACATTCTATCTACCAGACTAATTTCTTGAAGGTATACTAAAATATTTTAATGAGGAAATAGGGCTTGAAGAATCTGATACTACCAGTCCAGATAGAGAGAGAAAAGAAACAGGGGAAAGCAGTGGATAACATATTTAAAGGGCTCGAGTAGGTGGATTACAGAACAGGTGTTGCGTGGTTTAACAAGAGAAAGCGTGCTAAGAGCTAACAGGGAGAGTGAGACGTGGAAAGCCATGATCGCCTACGTCTTAAAAAGACAAGGGACATAGAAGAAGAATGAGAATGAAAGTGCTGCTCAGCCAGGCCATAAGCCATCTTAATTTAAATGTAAAGTCAATCGCCATCATCTATCTTCTTAAGAATGCTACGGATATCATGGACCGAGGATGTGAGCCATGATGAGGATTTGGAAAGTATGGAAACGAAAAGGAAATTTATATTGAGTATCAGGAAGAGACAACTAAAGTTCATGGAACATGCAATGAGAAGGGAGGGCTTGAAGAACCTGATACCAGCAGGCAAGATAGAGCAAAAAAGAGACAGAGGAAAGCAGCTAATAACATATTTGAAGAGCCTCAGAACGTGGATGACATAACGAGGGTTGCATGGTGTAACAGGAGAAAGCGTGCTAAGAGCCACCAGGAATAATGAGACGTATAAAGCCACGATAATCTACGTCCTTAAAGGACATGCCACAAAGAAAAAGAAGAAGAAGAAGAAGTCTAAAATATACATGTCTGGTGAGTTCTTCTTCTTCTTCCTCTTCTTCTTCTTCTATGTGCCGTACCGTTTCAGTACGTAGGTGATCATGACCTTCCATATCTCACTATACATAGTGGCTCTTAACAAGCTCTCCTTCGTAACAAACCCAAAAACCACCATGTCATTCACTTGCACAAGGCCATCAAATATAACACGCACTGCTTTGTCTAGTCTCTCTTTTTCCCTATCTTACTTGTATCACATTCTCCAAGCCCGCCTTCCTCATTTCATGTCCCCAAAATTTCAGCTCTTTTTTATGTTTATTATTAGTTTCCCTTTCGTTTCCATCCTTTACATAACCTCGTCGTTGCTCAAATGTTCAATCCATGATATCCATGATATCCTCATTATATTTCTGTAGAACCACATTTGGTTTTCATCAAGTCTCTCCTTCATCTTTGAGGAAATTGCCCAGCATTCCCTGCCATATTGAAAAACAGAGATCGCATAGTAATCCAGTACTCATTTCTTTGTTTCTAACGAAGATTTATCTCACCAAATACTCTACTCAGCTTCTGGAATGCAATCTTAGCCATGCTAATTAGTCATTCAGTTAAGTGTCATACGTGATACACGCTTGGGCTATCATGTCTCGAAAGAAACATGATTGACTGGTCTGAAGATTATCCCGCAGTAGATTGCCATTACGGTAGCCTGGCTGTCGACCAAGGCTATAGAACCCAATCTGTCCTGTTATTTAACCCATAACTGGAGGGAAGAGATGGATTCATACATTTCCCAACGGTATTTGCGCGTAAGTGAGTGCAAGGAATTCAACTGGAGTTATTTTGATGTTGACGTGATCATGGAGATTGTAACTTATCCAATCTTTTGTCGTCTCGGCCTCATGTTACGTGTTATTATATTGGTGGCAGGTTTAAAATCTGCCTAAATCTATAACCCTCATTTACACATATTAACACTACTGACCCTTAATCCATGATAGAAAAATGATGATGCATGACATCTATTTCCTTGTTCAAGAATCTCTTAAACATAACAGTCGCTTGAGAATTTGTGTGCACGATAGTTTGAACGTCATTAGTGTCGCTACATTAGCAAGTGTTGTCACTTTGATTCGGACCAAAAATCCAATCAAAGTTATTTTTATCAAACAAAAAACAAAACAAAACAAAGCTTGTTCAAAAAGCGCCTTGCGCTGATCAGATGGTTATACATGGTGTCCATAAAGTCCGTGCGCACTTTTAAAAAAATCATAATTTTATTTTTATTTGTGATAGAAATAATCTGTAAAAATGTTATAAAATTTAATGTAGCTAGTTTTAAGTATAGTTATTGAGTAATTCTTTACTACAAAATTTTCAACAACTTTTAGATAAGTAAACAGATGGATCGGAAGGGTTGGATCATTTTATTGGCCTACACGTTAGCTAGAGTTAACTCCATTAGATTTTTTATGGGGACATTTGAAAAAAAATGTGTATGAAACCAAACATAGTTCATTTAAATATTTGGAAGCTTAAATAACAAATGTGATTTCAGGCATTACTGTAAATCATTTGGCATGTTTTCCGTGAACTGCAAGATCGTATTACCCATTGTATTGCTAATAACGGAGTACATGTAGAAACTTAAATACAAATTCAATAAAACCTTAAAAATATAGATTTACTCCTTTCTAATCCTTTCTACAAATTATTTTTCTCGCAAATACAAATAATGTTATAATTTTATTAAAGTACACATTGTATTTTGTTTTTTGTATACTAGAATGACATCTTTACGTCACATATGATATGTATCTAAGATCCTTGTGGAAAATTCTTTTGATACCCTGCCATGAAAATTCAGAGTTCTTAGCAATGACTTTAATTCATAAACTGAGCGAGTATTTTAAACTAAAGCTCTCGACATTCTACAATACTCAGAACATGAGATCCCTCAAAGATCCAAGCTTATTATTTTCCTGAGCTATTTAAGTATTGTCCAGACTCGACATTACTTTATTTACGTGTTCAGACAAGAACTGTTTTTTCACGTGATATGGCTGTAAACCTCGTTATTTCTCGAGCAAATTATAAGTAAAGAGAAAAAAGAATATATCATACAGCAATTGAGGATTGTAAATGAGAGTTAGAATCGCCCTACTTCTAACCACATGGAATGGTGACGTAGAATCATAAAGAACCATATCACATAAAAGAAAATGCACCACGAAAAACGTTGGCATTTTGCCCTACTCTGAAATGGTTATAACACCATATTTGAAAAATCAGTTTTCTTGAAAAGATGTTTAACTCTTAAGGTTTTATAAGTGCCGTGTCCGGGTGGGAGTCCAGCAAGAAATAATACAAACCCCAAAATGGGAAATAACGATATATATATATATATATATATATATATATATATATAGGTAAGTATAAGTAATAATAATTATTACCTAATTACCTAAAAAAATTTTCTTAATATTTAAATTTACCTCCTACATTAAATTTTACAGCAAACGGTGATCTAATTAAAATTTGAGATTTAATAGAAAAAATAATTTTCAAAACTGTGATCTAATTAAAATTTAAAATTTAATTGAAAAAACCGATTTCCTAAATCCAAAATTAAGATTAAATATACAAAATTAGATTACTTATAAAAACTCTGTTTAAATACAAAAATATTCTGTTCTGAATAAGCAATCCTAAAGGATATAGTCGAGTACACAAGATATATAAAAACACTTACACTCTAGCTACTAATGTTAAATCTGTCTAGAAATCAACGATACTCATTAATCAATCATACTCACTACCCGCACCATTCTCCTCAAAATTCTAAAGGTCAATCAAAAAGACTTGTTCCCTTGTCACTAAACCCCGCCCCGCCAACATCATATACACAACTGACCAAGTATAAGAAAAGAAATTTCAAATTAAAAAATTAATAGGAAAAATCTATTTCCTGAATCCAAAATTAAGATTAAATATACAAATTTACATTAATTATATAGACTCTGCTTAAACACAAAAATATTCTGTACAAAATAAGCATCCACCCCTTACCTAAGAAATCTTCTAAGAAATTCAAAGGATACCGTCTAGTCACAAGATAATAAAAACTTACATTCTAAGTGCTAATGTTAAATTTGTCTAGAAATCAAAGACTCTCATTAATCAACCATTTTAACTACCCACACCACTTTCTTCAAAATTCCAACGGTCAATACACGTGACTTGTTTCCCTATCACTAACGCCCACCAACATCCCAAACACAACTGACCAAATATAAGAAAAGAGGCTTTCCATTCCTATACATACCGCCTGATGAGACATTGAAGTTTCAATGTCGAAACAAATGTACCTTTGTAGTGGATATATATAAAAACAAATTATGTACATATTCTAAAATATAATTTATAATAAATATTCACAGCTCTATATATTATATATCGAGCCCTGTTTTAAATTTTAAATTAATGTTTTGGACGTTGTAAAAAAAATTTCTTCGTTCTGTTTTCACTCGTATATATATATATATATATATTAAACACAGCAAAATACAAATACGTGGAACTCTGTTAGTAGAACGAATAAATACGGATTAGAAAGTAAAATCTATAAATGGTACTCGCATTAGTCGTACGTAGCAGTCTTGGCTATTTCTGCTTGTCGCTGTCGGCTGATCTGCTTATGCTGATTTCCTGCAGATCTCTCACTCTCTGAGCTTTTGATCTCTCTCCTCTTTTGAGGGGAAGTAGATGCAGTTGTAGGAAGAGTTCAATCCGTTGTAATGGGTGATGACACCATGACAATAATCATATCTGAGTAGCACTGGCTACTCAGCACCATTTCATTAACACTAATATTGAAACTGACAAAATGGTTCTTGATAAATATTTTAATAGGATGGATTGGTAGTGAGATATTCACTTTCAAACTGGACGCCACCCGGCCGTATTCAATCATTAGAAAGATTTGAACAGCAGGTAATGAATTATAATGACATTCCCGTCGTAGCGGAGAGAGAAATTGTGTTCAATCAGAGAATATAAGGGCAGCTTGTAAGATTAATCCATTAATAGCTAAATTAAATGAATGGAAAAGAAATGTCTCAATTATCTTCTCCCTCACACCACGAGCTCTTTATAAATAAACACGAAATAGTTAATGAAATAATTTTTTGTTTTGTACTTGTACTTGTTTTGTAAATAACCAAATATCTGAGTTCAGTTTTGACGATATCACACACACACACACACACACACCCACACACACACAATCAAAAATTTAAGACCACTTAAAAATCTTTAAAAATATTTTTTTTTTACGGATAGATTTTAAACTCCTCCCACTTAAGGTTACCAATACTACAATCTAAAAGGTTATGGAGACAAAAAGCTACATTCCATACATTTTATTTAGAAATTTACATTTTTAATAAAATGAGGCGGAAATTTACGCATGATCAAAATTATAAGACCAGAGACAAAAATTCTACGAAATTGTACAAAAAGTGTATGAAAAGTGTGTGAAAAGTGTATGAAAACATTCAACAACCAAATTTAATAATGAGTTCTACCTCCATTGCTTTTGATGACTTCAAAAATTCTATCAGGCATGCTAAAAATAAGCATTTCTATTAAGGTGCGGGGTATGTTGCTCCAGCTTCTGAAGATGGCTTCACGAAGTTCATTTTTTGTTGAATACTGTTTGCCATTTCGATAAACATGTCTTGTCATCCATCCTCAAGCATTTTCAATTGGGTTCAAGTCTGAGAAGCATGCAGGATGTCCCAAGAGATGGACCCCATTTTCTTGTAGAAAAGTCAAGGTCTGTCTTGCAGTGTAGATTGCAGCATTATCCTTTTGGGATAACCATCTATCCCCACACAAACTATGGCCCTCCATCATCAAAGATGCTTTTTGTAGCATGCTAACATAACCAGCCACTGTCTGACGACCTGCACCACCTGGAGCTCCATCGTCCCTCTGTAAGAAAAGGCACCCCATATCATTAGGGACCCTCCACCACTATGACGTGTGAAGAAAATTTCAGGAGGCATGTTTTTGTTATGCCAATATCGTTGGAAGCCATCAGGACCATCTAGATTGAATTTTTTCTCATAAAAAAAAACAGGACTTTCTTCAACTTCTCAACGCCCCATGTTTGGTATTTACGACCAAACTTTAAGCGTGCACCTTGTGATGTGGAAGCAGCCGAGGAATTTGTTTACGCTTTTTATTTACCATGCCTTTTTGTCATAAGTGTCGTCTGATGGTTTACGGGACTGCAATCAGCTTCTGTGACTGCTTTAATTTGACTAGAAGAAAGTCCCTTGTCTTTCCTAACAACCCGTCTTATTCTCCTACTCAATGCAGGAGAATGTTTTGGGGGCCTACCAGAGGAATTTGCTTTTCCATAATTCTCACTGTTCTTTAGAAAGTTGCAAATCACAGTTTTACTGCGATTGACCTTAGCTGCGATCGCCCGCTGTGACAAACCTTGCTTATGGAATTCTAGAATTTGAGAACGCGCAACTTCGGTAAGTTTGCTTGCTTTAGGCATGGTAACACCTTTATGCTGTGATTGCTAATCTCTAACTTAAATAAAAACATTGGAATTACCATAGATCTAGCAATTTATACGCCTGGTCTTATAATTTTGATCATGTGTAAATCGCCACATTTTATAAAAATGTAAATTTCTAAATAAAATGTTTGGAATGTAGCTTTTGGTTTCCATAACCTTTTAGATTGTAGTATTGGTAACCTTAAGTGGGAGAAGTTTAAAATCTATCCGTAAAAAAAAAATTCTTTTTAAAGATTTTTAAGTGGCCTTAAATTTTTGATCGGGAGTATATATATATATATATATATATATATATATATATATATATATATATATATATATACACTTAGGAATATTTTATCAAACAACAATTTGGCATAAAAAATAGAATCATACTTCTCACACAAAATTTTAAATGTTTGTCTTAATGTCTTTTATTCTCTTCCTATTTTCTCTCTCTCTCTCTCTCTCTCTCTCTCTCTCTCTTAATATGAGATCACAAAAAAGAAAAAGAAAAAAGAACAATGTATATAGCGTGCAATAAAAGAAAAATGTGTGAAACAAGGAGATAAAAGGTGTCATTGCATTTAAACTTTTTGAAATTGTAACTAGCAGGTAAGCAAGTATACCGACGGGAGTTCCACGGGCGGGAAGGGAAAGAAAAAAAACAGATGAAGTAGACATCACGGTTACATTTCATTGCTTTGATTGGGACGTCGTTGCTAATCTAGTAAATTCATGTAGACGGGGTAAAAGAAAGATAATCTCCTCGTAGGAGAGGCCGCGAAAATATTAGTAGAAATGACAATGTGAAGCCACATCACGTCGTTGAAAAATTATTTGAAGTGGAGCTGCCCTATTGTGAACAATTACATTGCAGATATTCCTTTGGATTTTCTCGGGAACCCCGTGACGAGTAGCAAGAGCAGCCGATTAGATATGGCAGCAGTATTCATTGCACAGCCGGTAAATTTGTGTATGTGGAAGATGGATGCTGACGAGAAAAGCAGTAGATGTACCGATTGATTCAAGATCGGCGATGAGAGTGAGACCGCTGTGTCTTGCATTCTGGGAGGTTACTGTGATTCATACGGAGGAAAATAGGAAATCTTTTCTGTGGTAGATAAAAGAGTGCAGCTTCGATTTGGAAGCATTTGTAGGAATGAACCAAAATGACCTCAGGTCAGATACTACTACCATGCAGAGAATACATTGTTTCTTTTACCCTCTCTGTCTCTAAATAACTCCCAAGAACTAAGATACCCAAATCTTTCCCCTAGTCTCTCTATCTCCTTGACCCGTGCCTGACCTAAAGGATTAGCAGTTCCTCTCTGGCTTCTAAGCAGGAAACATGTGTTCTGTTGCCAGCAGACACTTAACAGTCTAGTATGTAAAAATAAGAAAACAAAATATTACTCTCAACGCTAATATTTTGTATCCACTTCTTTGTTAATTATACCCACAAGGATACCAAAATATTACACATTAAAATTTAGGACTTTTTTTCATGCCAGTTCATCACAGACTGGAGCTCCTTTTCAAAAGCAGTAGCAAGTTTTACTTTTTCAACCCTGGAAAATTTCTTATTGAGACAGAAGTAAATGTTGGTGTTATCTGCATAGATGCTTACTTGTGAATTGATTACATCAGTAATATCGTTAATAAAGATTAAGAACAGCGTAGAACCTAGGATAAAGCCTTAAGAGACATCCGCGTTCGTACGCTTGGAAGCACATCCGTTCAAAGCAAACGCATTACGCGATTTGATCGGTACGGTTGGATTAAATTAAACAAATGCCTGTTGTACAATAGCCCTGTAGCTTGGGCGGAGTGCCGGTATACCAAATGGTATCAACTGCTTTCGGGATATCCAGGGTGGCAGCTCGTTCTGTACCGATCTTAACAAGATGCTCGTTAGCATATCAGCGTTAGACCTAAAAAAAAGCGGAAGCCATTGTTTGTCAGTGAATAGGTCGTCGGATGGAAGATGATAAACCATTCCTGCACTGATGACAGCCACGAATACTTTGCCAAAGATCGGTGCGAGAGAGGATAAAATTAAAAAAATCAGAGAGCTCTCCAGAGTTTTTGAAGACAGGAATTAAGAAGACGACATTCAACAAGCAGGAAAGCTAGAAATTGACGAGGCAATAGTTGTAGAATTTGTTGAGAACAGCTGAGATTTTAGGGACAAGTTTATTTAGGACGATAACTGGAATTCCGTCAACTTGGCTTGCCTTATGTTGGAGACCAGAGAGGAAGTTATGTATACATCATTCGGTTGAGCCTCAGGTCTACGTTGGAATACTGGTGTGATACTCCAGACGAGTCAGATGTAGAGTTAGAGGTGAATTTTAGAGCAAAGCACTCACCCATGTATTCTGAGGCTGCAAGGACCTCAAATCTATTGAGTAAGGGAGGGATCAAGATTTTGGTGTTTAACACACTTTTGCAGAGCCACTAGTTTCTTTTTTAGTGAAACTGCCATGTTGCTATACGCTGCTTCATTCCATCAGCAAACAACAGCTTAGCATCATTTACGATCGTCTTCCATTCATTACAAGCAGAGACAAAATAGTCTATTGTAGCTAGACTCTTCATTAAGAAGAATTGATTCCTGTGGGCAACGTCGCCCGAACAAGAAGGTGAGAACCAAGGGAATGAAAGGATTTAAGTCGGAACCTCTTGGCTGGGATGAAAGCAATGATGCCAGCTTTCAGTTAGAAGGAGACTTCAGAGGCGCAGTCTTCAACGGGGATTTCAAATATTTGTTCCAACGGACATAATAAAGGAAATCGCAAAACGACACCCAGAACGCTCTTTGATACCATTGAGATAATCTACTGGTAGGAGGTTCCTTGTCGGATGTGAAGTAGAAAGAAATATTTAAGGAAACTACAGCATGATTAGAATTGCAAAGAGGTTAATGCTGTGTGACATGGCAATTGTCTAGCGATAGAAGTGAAGCAGATCAAGAAGGGAATCGTGTCCTTCAGGGATACTGGAGAAGCGCGTAAAGAAATCCAACACTTACGTGAGAGACTGTGCGATTAGAAAGTTCAGAGTATGAACGCCAGCAAAAGAAGTGACAGTTTTTTTTTACGTCACTTGGCATGTTGGGCATTGAGGTCCCGAATGCAAATATATTATCTATTCCTGACACCCTACCTACAATTCTTGATTACACGTATTTCATTTTCTGGATTTCTATCTGACATAAATACTTATATACAGACAGAAACACATTGAGCTATATATTTTAAAATTTTAGATAAATCTATAAAAAATAACTACATTTTGACATTAGATTATACACACAAGATCATGTACTTTTAATATAATATATTTTTATGAAACAGTCGAAGTTTCGTTTGATAGAGTTAATTTCTTTTTGATACGTCAATACATTCCACTGCAGTAATTTTAAACATGATACATCATTGAGTTTGAGCTGGTCTTAATGAGAGTGAATCTGTGACAGACATACATTCTGCTTTCGATAAAAATGTCGTTATTAAATAAAAAGCATTTTTGTCATTCCAATATTCGTGCCTACATCAGCACACAAATATCAATCTAAATCTATTTTGGTGGTGTGTAATTTATTTTATAATATTTTATTTATTTGTTTCTTTATTTTGTTAAATGAGCCAAAACCTACTGTCAGCGAAGTTATATACAATTGTAATGACAATATTCTGATAATCAGTTGTCATTGAAGTTATATTGACATCCTTGACGTTAATACATACAAACATAAAAAATTATTATAATTACAGTCAATAATAATCCTCAATATTAAACAATTCTATATAATATCTGTAACAGAATTTTGACTATATATATATATATTGTCATCCGCAGACAGATCTGTTACGCCGTATCACAGCTCATCAGTACGGTTAGACTCCGATTGTTTTTTTTTTTACCCAGGATTGAAACCCGAGCGAAATGGCGTCAGTCGGCGACTCTACCCCTGGACTATGGGCATTCGGTGGAAGTAGGCAGATATTTTAGCGCATATCATTATACGCGCCCAATAGCTAGAGCGTTCTAATTCATTTCACTGAATGAGCGATATATATATATATATATATATATATATATATATATATTAAAAAAGGATTAATTCAAAGATGTTGAATGGCCATTTCGATATGAAGATCCCCACGGGGGACAACACATCATGATGTGTTGTCCCCCGTGGGGATCTTCATATCGAAAAGGCCATTCAACATCTTTGAATAAATCCTTTTTTAATATATATTTGCTCTGTAATATTTTATTACATGGAGCTCTCTTCCTGTATCATTTTTTAATATTAAAATAAAATTTTTAATATTAATTAGGATCGGATTTTTTGGAATTTACCTTCCTGCTTTTTTCCCTTGGATTGAAGTATCTGAATTAAAATATATATATATATATATATATATATATATATATATATATATTGCTATGTTGTGATATATTTGCCACCGAATTGTTGTTTTTTAAATAGTTCACAGATAACAAAATTTTTAAGCAATCAGACGTTTTATCGTAAAATGCTTGATGTCGGGGTGGAGATAGGGCGATGATAGTCTTAATGCAAATAATTTATCAATTGAACTGAACAATTTCATGACGACTTCAAGTTTTGTTTGACAGCGTTATGCTATCCTCACTTCTCGTGTCTTAATATATATATATTAATGCACGTTTCATTAAATAATATAGACAAGTTTTGTCTATTTATTTTATGTAATTTTTTAATATTCTCTGATAAGCTTAATACCATTATCATTAAATGAAGAATAAAAATTAAAATATTGATACATAATTTTTTTAATAATTCAATCTGAGTTTTTGACTCACATGAGCTTTTTTTTAATCATTTCACCCCGAGCAAGGCGGAAATGCCACTGATGTGCAGGGGGCTACATAACTGTAAAAAGATTTATTAGAAAAGAGTGAGGAGTACAAACTAGTTAGAAAGAAGCAATAGAAAGTGGAGAAAGCAGGTGCGATGACAGATACATAGGTGGAGAGAAAGGGAAGTTTATACGGGGTGGGGAGAGAGCTAGAGTCCAGTGCTTAGTAGATATGTATTGACTTTGCATTTAGATTTCTGGAGGTTGGAGCCGTCAGGAAAGCAAGAATATGGGAGCGAGTTCCACATGCGGGAAATGCGAGAGAAGAAGCTGCAGGAGTAGAATTGTCTGCATTTGGCTAACCTGACTGTGAATGGGTGGGACCCAGTTGACAGTCTGGTTGCACGAGTAAACACCTGTTGAGGAGGCATCAGTGACTTAAGTTCGTCCGAGCAGAAGCCATGAAAGTATTTATAGAACAGACAAAGGGAGGCCACATTTCGACGGTGGGGAAGTGGCTGCAGTCGAGCCGCCAGATCAGTACCTATCACATTACAGACTCTCCTTTGGAGCCTGTCAAGAACACTGAGAAGAACGGCAGGGGCGCCTGACAAAAATGGCAGCAGTACTCCATGCACGGACGGATGGTTGACTTGTATATATGCAGGATGGATTCAGGCGGAAAAAACATCGTGGATCGACATAGTGACACAAGCTTCTTAGCAGCAGATTTTACTATGGATTCAATATAGTGGTTCCATTTGAGGTCTGAGGAGGCGTAGTGTATTGCTCTCCGGAAGAATCGCTTGGTTCATACTTATGGGAGGCAGGAGCGGTTGCCTGTAATGGTTGACTGACAACAGCTTGATCTTAGACGAATTGAAGTTGACAAGCCACTTCTTGCCCCAATTCACCACAGAGTGTAGATCCCGTTCAAGGTCAGCAGCGAGATTATGTCTGTATGCCACGAGAGGTTTCTTACTGGTGCGGGAGTATATTGTAGTGTCATCTGCGTAGATGCCTACTTGGGACTTGATCTCATCTGGGAGGTCGTTGATGAAAATAATGAGGAGCGTCGGGCACAGGATAGAGCCCTGTTGGACACCAGCATTTGTGCTGTAGGATGAAGAGGCACGTCCATTTAAAACGACCTTCATTTTGCGGTTATTTAGACAAGATTGGATTAGGTCAAGTAGGCGACCGGTAATACCGTAACCCCGTAGTTTGCATAGGAGGCCAGAGTGCCAATCCCTGTCAAAAGCCTTGTAGATGTCCAGAGCAACCACGTAAGCCTCGTCAGACTCAAGAGCCTGTAGCATGTACTCCGTTACGGTTGTTAGCAGGTCGGCCGTGGACCTGGCAAAGCGGAATCCATATTGCCTGTCAGAGAAGAGTTTGTGGGCAGTGAGATGATGAACTATTTAAGCATTGATTATAGCCTCGAATACTTTCCTGAATATCGGTAGAAGAATTTCAGCATTGATTATGGCCTCGAATACTTTCCCGAATATCGGTAGCCATTATCAAATATGTCAAATTGCATTATATATTCTAAAAACGGACAAACTATAATAACAAACTGTGTTTGTTTACATATAATATTTCCAAGCAAAAACAAATAATATATATATATATATATATAAATTTAAATATTATCGTACGCCTAAAGCACAGTGCTTTAGGAACTAGTGCTACTATAATTATTTATGGCAAGCTGGTTACAAATAATATCGTAATGTTGTTTTAGTATTTTATTAATGTGTTTTTATTATCTTATCAAGATTATCAGTGAAGCTAGTTCTTGCAATTGCCATAATCGTAACATATGTATCTTTTTCAAAAAGTTTGCCTGAGAGATTCTACTGAAGGCCTTTGTATCATAACTACAGAAAATTCTAATCTTACCAAACATTATATCGGATGTACTAAGAATAATTTTAAGTCTCGATTTTACCAGCATAACTTATCTTTTAATAATAAACTATACAGTAAAGAGTAATTCTACTTCTCTTTCTAAATGCTACTGACCATTGAAATATGCAATAAAACACTTACAGTTAAATAAAAATACTATCAAGTAAAGCTAGAACGTGTGAATCGTTACATGAAATATGTTTCCTTTGCTTACATAAAAAATCCATATAATAAAATTCCCCAAAACGGATTAATTGAACCACGGTAATGAAAGCACTAATTGGTGCCACCACAGAATATTTCATACCCTTAAATTTATCTGAAATCGTCTCAATTTTATCTCAGCATTTTCACTATTTGCTTGTAATAACTAAAAACAGTTTATTGAACTGGGAATTTTTAAAATACTATCATTCTTTTATTTATACATAGGAAGAAATCCACTTAAGAATTTATCTTCATTTCTATTTTAATTTTAACTTAATTTGGATTTTTATACATTATACATTTTTCTTATATTTCATTTTGGTTTTCATATTTTTTTCATATTTTCTTTTTTAGTTTATTTTAACTTTTCAAAAGTTTCGATTTATCTTTGCTAGCCTTTCCTTTTTCTTTCTTTTCACTCTTATGTTTTCTCACCTCGTCTTTTTTTCTCCTTTTCATTTATTTTTTCTCCTTTATCTATTTCACTTTTTCCGGTTTAATAATTTTGACATGTCTGGCTTTCAGTGGCAAAACATTGAATTGCAACTGTCTTTGAGTCGTTCACACAACATTTTTAGAATGTCATAACCCCCCAAACCCACTTGATTTATTTCATTTGATGCCTTCTTCTAGTTTACTTAGCGTTTTTGAAATTTCTTTGTTTTATTTTTCTTCTATTTTTATTCTCCTTAACTGTATATATTACCAAATAAATTAGCTATATATTACTACTTGATGTTGAAAATTGATAGCTATTGAGTTGCAGTATGCTATTATTATTATTATTATTATTATTATTATTATTATTATGTCATTTTTCATCATAAATCGATTTTTGCTATGGTCGCTATGATCGCTATTGTCGCACTACCTACCAAGTCTGCAGGAAAACCTAAGGCAGGTCGAGGTGTGTTGTTATAGCTCCATTTCATTTTTTTTCCATATCTTCCTCACATCCCTAACACTACATAGACAAAGTTCTCCTTAGTGTATGGGCTGTACTAAACAAGACAATTTTGCTTATCTTTTAAGCTGGGGTTTCCAAGAATTCTTTCAATGTGTTTTTTGTTCCATTTTTTGTCATTTCAAGTGTACCCACTAACACGGGTACGATACTCCTTTTTCAATTCTCACATTTATTTTATTTCAATTTCCAGGTCTTTATATTTTGACAGTTTTTTTTTAATTCCTTGTTTGCTATGTTACAATCCGCTGGACAAGCCATATCAATTAATAAGCAAGTTTTTTCTTTCTTTCTGGCTTTTAACAATAATGTCCGGGTTATTTGCTTGAATGTTTCTTTGAAGGTTTGGTCCCATACAATGTTTCTTTGAAGGTTTGGTCCCATACAATGACACCTATTTATGTAACCAGTGCTGGGTGATATTCGTACCAGTATTTGTTTACATATTTTCCATAGTATTTGCACATTGTCCAGTGTAAATATTGCCCCATTCTACTGTGACGATTTTTATATTCATTTGTGGCAAGATAGATTAGATAGTCTATTGTTTCTTGGCATTTATCACAGAATCTACATTTTGGATCCACATTATTATGTGTAATATTTACCTGAAAATTTCTAGTGAAAAGACTTTGAGCTTGGCCAGCAAGAATAAAGCCTTCAGTTTCAGACTTAAATCCAGATGCACGTAACCATCGATGGGTATTAACTTTATCAACATTGGGTTTATTAGCACGTTCTGGATGTTAGCCATGTAGAGATTTTTCTTGCCATTGTTGTTTCATCTCTTTCTTTTTCATATTTTTTTGCCGCAATAGTTGGTTCTTGGCTTCTGTTTTGCTTTTCTACATAATCTATTAACTGTAAATATTGTTCGTATTTACTCTTCTCTTTCAGTATTGAATATTCTTTTCTGTTTTCATGTCGTTTGACTAATTGTATCATCCAGTAATTTGTTGTTTCTATGTATGTTTGAAAGCCAATAGTTGTTGTCTTGTATGATAATTCTAGCTGAATAAGACCTCTTCCTCCTTCTTTACCGGTTATGTATAGGTGGTCTACATCAGCCTTAGTATGATGCATCTTATGTTTTGAAAGAAGCTTTCTTTTATTAGAATGCACTCGTTTGATGTCGTTTAGAGTCCAGTTTCAGATGTTGAAACTTTATTTGGCCACTGCGATGGCAAGACTATTAATGGCCATTATTCTTTTCTGATAATTTAATTCAGTTTTTAATATCGATTGTAGCCTTCTTTACGCACTATTTACTTCATCTTGTATTAAGAGTTCTTTCATTCTCATTTACACCTAAGTACTTATAAGCTTCTTCTTGCTCTAAATATTGTATTGCTACAGTAGGGTCTAAGCAAATTGAGAATGTTTGTTGTAGCTATCCTTGTAAATCTTTAGCTTTAGCAAATTCACTCAAATTGAATTACATTCCAATGTCTTCACTGAAGCATTTTATAGTTTGCAGAAGACCTTCTAGCTCATTGTCATTCGTAGCATACAACTTTGTCATCCACCTAAAATAGATGGCGTATTTTCTTTTCAGTTATACTGTCTTACTGAGTTGACTGGTATTTCTATTACTGATATGCAAACTAGTAAGGTAGACAAAGATTCACCTTGAAATATACCTCTGTTGATGTTTATTACACAAGATTTATTATTATTATTGTTATTATTATTAATATGTTTGTAAGTACGTATATATGTAAATATATGTGTGCAAGAACGTCTCTGCCTATATATATATTCGTAAATATATATATATTCGTAAATATATGTATATATATATATATATATATATATATATTCGTAAATATATATTCGTAAATATATATATATATATATTCGTAAATATATATATATATATATTCGTAAATATATATATATATATATATATATATATATATATATATATATATCTCATTTCTAGAAAGGTTGATCTTATACTAATACTGAAAAGAACAAGCAGATGTTTGTAACTTGATAATCGTGTCCTTTTAATTATATGACCACAAGATCGTGTAAGTTTTCAGCTTTCATTGTTTACACTTTAAAAAATTACTTGTGGTATCCTTCTTCAATGGGGCAGGATTTTCTTTTCGTTTAAACAGCTGTCTGCATTATATAATTTTTTTTCTGTAAATCTATACGACACAAAAACATAGGCTGAGTTATTTGAAAATATCTTAATTAATACTTATTTTATTATTGTAAATATTATTTTATTAAATAAACAAAACAGATTAACTTTTTAGCGACTAGTCAGCTTCGTCTGTATGCGTCGCTGTAGTAAAATAAACCTCATTTAAGTCCGACGAGTAAGTCGAAAACCTCACCAGTACATTTTTATTCCAAATTAATTTGTATTTTGTAATTTTGTTTTCTGTTATATAAAAGAGCACGGTTCATTTTATCCCATTATTAGATTTGTGAATATAGGATCGTTGTCAAGTACAATAATTCTAGTATCTGATTAGTATTTAACAGAGGACACTGAAATCAAAAGTCTCATTGCAATGATAAATATGCCTCGCATATATAAACAGTCAGTCAGTTAAGTGCCATACGTGATACACGTTTGGGAGATCATGTCTCGAAAGAGACATGACTGAATTTGCAGAAGATTATCCCACAGTATATTTCCATTGCTTTCTGCGGTAGATTGGCTTCTATAGCCTTGGTCGGCAACCAATCTGTCCGATTATTTGACCCATAACTGGAATGAAGAAACTTTCCCATGGGTATATGTGTGTAAGTGAATGCAAGGAATTTACCTGGAATTCGAACTCGGCACTTCGATTTGTCGTTCCGAGTTGATATCCACTGTACCAAAAGAGCATTTCTTCTAATATTTAAACAACTTATTAAAAAACACTAATACCTTATTAGAAAAAGAACATTGAACTATTACATGATATATGTTTTTCTATATAACAGAGAATGTTCGCCATTTCCGCACACATCAAGAAGAAATTTGTGCGATAAAAACCTGGTTTTACTAGAGACTACTAAAAATACTATGGATGAAGCATGTGAGGTTTTCGAAAAAATGTAACCCAAAAATACTTATGCTTAATATCAGAATTAGACGGTAGGAATCTTTCGGGTACTTAATTAGGACAGAAGAATTGGATACTCACAGGATAGATTAAATGCAAGAGAGACAGATAAAACAACGAATAACATAATCAGTAAACTTGAGTGAATGTTGTCGGTAAAAGGTTTAGGAATAGGAGACAAAGAGACAAATTATTAAGATATACAATGATCAGGAACTTGTGCAGTTCCGTCATCGTCAACGTCAGAAACATGGGATATAGAAGAGGTCCCTCTTCAATATTAATTTCTATTCATAGCGGTTGATCCTGTTACCTTTTCAATAATTAGCTTGCTTCAAATTTCTTTCATTTTCAAAAAACATATTTAATATGGCGCCAGAATCATTTTATTCAGTCTTATTAATATTTGCAAAAAGCTAAGGCAATTCTATTAATTTGGTGAGTGTAAAAAGATCGTGTCGAGATGGACAATAGTCAGTTCGTTGCCTTTTATACCATTTATAACTTTTTAAATATTTCTTGATGATGTTGTGTATCTTTTGAGATACAAAACGTTATTGCTTAAGATTAAAATAATTATTTGCTTCTGTGATTATATCATTATAAACGTTGAATGGACCTATAACTTTACACACTGCAACACAAGCCGCAATTATTTTGCCAACTCTTCTCGTTGTACTTCAAACGGTATTGCCTGATTATTTCCATGGTATATTTAACCTCTAAGCAAAGCTTGTGTACTTTGTCTGTTATCAATTATTAGTACTTTTCATTATTTTTCTGTTTTATTGTTCGAATGTCAAATACTAATATTTTTACTGGTACTTTTTCTTTTCATTCTTTTCATTTTCAGAACAATTTCGATATTTTTAATTCAAATTAATTTAAGTGTTCTTATCTTGCCAAATTCAATATGTTAAATGTTTTCTAAGATTTATTCAAATTTGTGGTTTTTTCAAGATTTTATACGTATTGTTTCCATTACAAAATCTGATTTCCCAATTATTGTTATTTTTTATTCACACGAGTTGTGCCAAAATATGCAGAATCTATTATTGATAACTATACCATTTCAAAAATACATCAACGATATGATGGTCACACCTCGAATTCTAAAATAACACTCACTATTATAACATAGACAGCTATATATATATATGTATTATTCTTATATTATAAGCAACCGATGATTGCTGAAAAATTTAGTAGTGTGTATAACTTGAGGTAATATGGATATTTACTAATATATATTTTTGCTTTGTTTTAAGGCATTCAGCACTGTTCCATTCACACCTGATTAATATTCATATATTGATGTGTTTATACGTCTTTTAAACACACACACACACACACACACATATATATATATGTATATATATTTACTTATTTACGTCCTTACACACACACACACACACACACGCAGAAACACACACACACGCAGAAACACACACACACATATGTATATATGTACGCATCGCTCATTCAGTGAAATGAATTAGACCGCGCTAGCTATTGGGCGCGTATAATGATATGCGCAAAAAGTTTGCCTACTTCCCCCGAACGCCCATAGACCAGGGGTAGAGTCGCCGACTGACGCCATTTAGATCGGGTTTCAATCCTGGGTACAAAAGCAATCGAAGTTTAACCGTACTGATGAGCTGCGATACGGCGAAACAGATCTGTCTGCGGATGACAATATATATATATATATATATATATATATATATATATATATATATATATATTAATTCAGATACTTTAATCCAAGTGAAAAAAGCAGGAAGGTAAGTTCCAAAAACCCGATTTTATTTTAATATTAAAAAAGGATACAGGAAAAGATTTCCATGTAATAAAATATTACATAGCAAACAAATTAAAAAAGGATTAATTCAATGATGTTGAATGACCATTTCGGTATGAAAATCCCCACGGGGGATAACACATCACCTCAGCAACAGAAAATTCCTTTCAGAAACTGGAGAAAAATCAGTCTAATTTTCCTTTTTAAATAGATTTTCAAAGAAATTAAAAAAGAAAAGAAAAAAGAAAAAGAAAAAAAGAAAAAGATAAAACAATATAAAAACAAATAACCAAGAAAAGAAAAAATTGACATCGTCTGGGTTCGCAAAAAAAGGAAAGAGAATTGTAACTTAAAAATTAACAGACGGCCGTGTTGAAATGATGTAAGGTTAAGCAACACGGAAAAAAGGTGGGAGATAGGAGAGATAAAGGAAGGAAGGGAGGGAAAAAGAAAAGAAAAGAAAGAATTTTTTTTTATATATTACAGACGCTGGACATATTCAAAAACCTAACTTCCCAAAAACGTTGAAGTATTAGGAAAAGGCCTTTACTTAAAAAGGCATAATTAGTTTTGAAGGGAATAAAAAGATATCGGATTTAAAATAATTTTTTTAAAAAACAAATTAGGTCATTTGATTTAAACTAAATAAAGACATCGCTAGGTAAAGAAAAAAACTAATTTACAATTATACATACATATAGAAGTGCACACATACATACATACACATACACACATACATTCAATTCCATACACATTTATATACGTATATACACATACATGCGCATACACAAATATACAAAAATTCACACACAATATATATATGTGTACACACACACATGCACAAATATACATACACACACACACACACACATACATATAAAAATATAAAAAATTAATGAATTTTATAAAAAAGAGCATTTAAACGGCTAAAAATTATTTTTTCCACATAAATACATATATACACACATACATATATACAAATATGCACATACACACACAAACATACGCATATACATAAAAATTATAAAAAGAAAAATTAAAAATTAAAAATTTAAAAAATTTAAAAATTTAAAATTTAAAATTTAAAAATTAAAATTTAAAATTTAAGTTTTAAAATCCGCTCTATGACGGCACTTATTAATGAATTCCTTCCTAAGATTCAAAAGTAAGTCCTGATGAGAATACTTCAAAATCAGAATCTTCTCCAATAAACATAGACGGCACCTATCACGAAAATGTTTAGGGGTACAAGCTGAGCCTATTAATTTCCAACTGATTATAGGGTTCTGCCCTTCCTCCTTCATTTTCCAGAACCTAATTGATAGTGCCGTCTGGAATCTTTGGTTAGGGTTCGAAAACGAGTACTTGTGGTCTATATATATGGAATATTTATATGTCAGATTTAAATTAGACCATTAAGAGATTGTATTAGAATGTGCTCAATACCTATTTGAAGGAAGATGAAGATTTAACATGTAGAAAATTTAGATATTTAGTTAGGGAAGATAAGCCGGTTACGCTAGCATTATTTCAACCTTCTAGGTTTTGTTAGGAGTTTTGCTTTTTGAAAAAATATCCCATCAGTCATGATTATATATATATATATATATATATATATATATATATATAGATATATAGATATGTGTTTGTGTATAGAAAGAGACAGAGATAGAGAGAGAGAGAGAGAGACAGAGAGAGAATAGCAAGGCAGCGTCGGCTCTGTTTTTCTATTTATTACAACTTATTAAAACTTATTACTAATTACTGCAGCTTCTGCCGCGTGTTTGTTTATTAATAGTGCCTAACCACTTTATTTATCTTTTTGCGATAACTATGTCGTTGAGTAAACAATCCTCTCTGTTATGATAAAACACTTTATATATATATATATATATATATATATATATATATATTGAAATGATTTGTCTAATATTATTTTTGATCGATACTCGTATTTAAGTAGATATTCTGTTTTATAATTAAACAGTAGTATATATTTATTTAGAAATAAATATATAATACTGTTTGATTATAAACAGAATAGCTACTTAAATACGAGTAACGATCAAAATTCATGTTAAAGCAAATCTTTTTAATTTGTCTTTTGTTTATAACCAGTTTCATTACACTTCGATAAGAAATTTTCAAAGTGTTTTCATTTTATATTAATAGTGTTGCATCTCTCGTCAGTGGGTATATTTGTGTTTTTATTAGTACGGCTTTAGAGTGTTGTATATAAATGGACAAATTGTGTAGCTTGACTAAAGATACTAGTGAATCAGAAAAATTGACTGTTATCGTATATTGTTGATTTATATGCCAATACTGTATGTAGAAAGGCTATATTTCCGATATTGAGAATTCTTATCCTATATATATATACATAACAAATTTAAACTATATCTGAGAATCCTGCAAGAAAACTTAAACTCGAACTGTCTTCTTGAATCAGTCAGTTAAGTGTCATACGTGATACACGCTTGGGCGAAAGAGACAGGACAGACTAGGCAGAAGATTATCCCACACTAGGTTGTCATTGCTTTATGCGGTAGATGGTTGCCAGCCAAAGCTATAGAACCCAATTTGTCTCATGTTATCTAACCCATAATTGGATAGAATAGATGGATTAATACCTTTTCCACGGGTATTTGCGCGTAGTGAATGCAACGAATTACTACTGAAATTCGAAATCGGCTCCTTGATTTCTCGTTCCGAGACGATATCGACTGCACCACAACGCACATCCGTTTTTTTAATACTGTTCTTAAAGTTTATTCTCTCCCCAACCTCAATTTTTTCCCCTCTCGGTTTTCAGCGTCATTTCCACCTTCCGTCGGATGAATGATTTTCCACACCTCTCGTCCATTTTTTTCTTTGTGTACATATTTTAAGACTAAAAGAAAGAAATAAAAAATATTTTGCTTCTATTGAAAATATTTTGAAAATAAAAATCATGCATGTGTATGACTAATGTCAGCTAAATTTTACATATCAAAATTCCGTGCACAGGCATTTCTGTAAGCAATTGCTATTATTTATGAGAAAACATGAATTCAGCTTACATTGAAATAATTGTAAGAAACGTTAAAAGCAACATATCAGAGACAAGTAAGAACAGGCATAGAAAATAATGAAAGATAAATAGATAGACATAAATCTATATATATATATATATATAAATTTGCAACTCATTTACAAATGGAAAATATTCAAAAGTTCTACAATATAATTGTATTGAAGTCATTTTAATACAAATGTGCACTAGTCTAATTTTATTATGACCAAAACCTAAGTGATTAAACAATATATATATATATATATACATATATATATATATGTATGTATGTATGTATGTATGTATGTGTGTGTGTGTGTGTGTGTGGTTGTGTGTGTGTGTGGTTGTGTGTGTGTGTGGTTGTGTGTGTGTGTGTGTGTGTGTGTGTGTGTTATAATCGTTTCTCCGCAAGCAAGTTGGTACCGCCATTGGCGAGCAGGGGGTTACAGTGAGAGGAAAAATGAAAAAAAATATATAGAAAACACAAAGTAAAGGGGATGACGGAGAAAGGACAAGAAGATCCGAATCAAGGTTATAGAAGATGGCAATTGACATTGCATTTTAAATTTTGGAGACTGTAGCCTTGAGGAAATCAAGCACAGGAATGCAAGTTTCACAAGATAGAAGTGCGAGAAAATATGCTTATAGTGTTAAAGTGGTGTTGACATTTGACTATTTTGATGATACAAAGATGGGACCTAGATGCCAGTTTAGTAGCATGACAAAAATTCATGCGGTCTGGCCACCAAGGAAAGAAACTCGTCATAGCAGAATTCATGGAAATATTGGTAGAAAAGACAGAGGGAAACCACATCCAGACGGTGAGAATTTTAACTGGATTCAAGCTGCTAAATATATTGATTACGTTGCAAAAATGTATCAAAACCCCCGAGATGAATAGCAAACACCCGACTAGATATTATAACAGGAATTAGTGCATGGAAAAATGGTAGATTTGTAATTGTGCAAGATTGATACTGACGAGAAAAAACATTCTCGCCCGACATAGTGATTCGAAATACTTACAGGTAGATGTAGATATTGATTCGATGTTGCTGTTATACAAGAGATTAATTGAATGATTAAGGCCAAAGAGGCGCATTGTGTAGCTTTCTGAGGGACTAGCGTCATCCATACTATTGGAAGCCAGGAAAATTTCTCAGTAGTGGTTAATGAAAAGTAGCTTCGTTTCGGAAGCGTTAAAATTTACGTGCCATTTCTTATCTTAATCCAACACAAATTGGAGGTCCTTTTCAAAAAGTAGCAGCATGGTTATCATTGTCCGCCTTGGTAGAATTTTTACTGAAACGGGAGTAAATGGTGGTGTCATCTGCAGAGATGCCTAATTTAGAACTAGAGAGAGAGAGAGAGAGGTAAAGAGAGATATAAAATATTGTTAAATACATCTAAATGTATTAATGATAAAAAGAGAGAAGAAGAGAAATAATAAAAAATAGTGTGTTGTTATTCGTTTATAATGCTGTGAAAATATTTTGCAAGAAATCATATGGGAAAGAGGACGCCATTTTCTGATTGGCTACAGATGTCATCTGCTTGATGAAAACAGAAAACAATATGATTGCCGGGTTGTGTAATTGGCAATTTCTTTAAGTAAACACTTATTTTATTTAATGTAAATTTTCTATAGACACGTTCGCCGACAATGTATGCAGAAAAATGATTTCTATATCATTTGTTATATTCACTTTCTTTGCAAAAATCATAATAACCGTCCAAAAATATGCTGAGAAAATTGTTGCCCCCCACCTCAGAACTTCAGAAATTACGTCACACCTCTTGCCGTGTGTTATCTGTACGAGAATCAGAGCTTTTCAGTAGGTGTCAGGTACCTCAATACCAGATGTGTGTTACGTCTTCATTTCACTGAATGAAGATAGCACAATAATGAAATATAATATCGCTTAGTGTTGACGTTGTCTTACGGAATTCATTAGTAAGGATATAAGGCTCGCTCCCATCTAGCGTTATTTACACAAACAAACCACATAAACCAGGATGTGGCAAAAGACTGACTATGATATTATGCATTCTGCAAGCGTAAATTCGGGCAAAGATTCACCGTAGACCCCTTATTTACGAGTTCTGGTTCTTTTCTATGTACACCAGACGGGAGACTGTCCTACGGTATAGTCTCGTCTAGGTTCCTCTCTACCCGATGGCAAAGGGTTTGACAAAGTCAAAATAATGAGCGGTCAGCGGAATTTATCTGCTTCGCCACTGAGGCGGAACAGAATACAAAGCTTTTTTTTATAATGAGAAATCTGAACATTTAAGCTCGGGCAAAAATTGTTTGTCTTTTTTCCTCCAGACACGACTCTGCCCTTCAGCGGATCCTCGTCTAAGTTCCTCTTTGCTCGAAAGCAGAGAATCCGGCAAAGTCAAGGTGAGCTAATATTTACCTGTTGCCCTACTGAGTCTAGTTGTGGCAAAAGTTCAAATTTTACATGGGAGATCAAAGCCCCTAATCTCGGGCAAAAATTTCTTGTAGACCCTGTTTAAGGTAGGGTCGGACTCTTGTCTGTTTACTTCCAGAAGATACTCTACCCCATCGACGAAGCCTCGTCTGATTTTTTCCCCCCGCATCGAAGGAAGAGAGTTCGACAAAGTCAAGCTAGCGTACGGCGAGCTCTCTTGACGATTCTTGGTCTCAGTTATACACTATTTGGACGGGTCCATTCATATTTTTTGATAATTGTTGTAGATATGAACACACCTATTTCTTTTTCTCTTTCTTATTAAAAACAACCATCGTCAGTATTTATACTACTTGGATGAGTCCAAGTCTTATTCTGGATAGGTGTGTTTATCTTCACAACAATAAAGATTCTATGATTTAATTTATTTGCTGACATCTGACACTTAACTACAAGGAAACCAAGTATAGATGGCATATCTGGACGAAAGATTCCCAATATTATCTTTCTAGAGCTGAGAAGAATTTAACCGCTTTGTGGGAGATGTATTGTTTTGTACTTTCATACCTTTTTACAGGAGATGAAATGTTGCTAGCCGGTAAGTACTCTACTTCTATTTTAACAGCTGATGTTCGAGCGAACTGCATTCCTTGGTTAGACCAATTGGACATATCGCTTGATATGTGACGTACACTCTCTGGATTTATCCTTCATATTCCGTTTGCAGTATCAGGACACAGTGTGGTTTCGTCAAGGACACTGAAACAAGAAACACGATATTTATGCTTAGGATGCTATCAGAAATGACAGTAGAAATGCAGTAAGTCGTGTAGCTGTGTTGTATAGTCAGTTAGTAAATTAAAGTGTCATACGAGATACACGCTTTGGCGATCGAAAGAGACATGACTATTTGGGCAGAAGATTATCCCGTTGTAGGTTGCCATTACTTTCTGCGTCAGAATTGTTGCCTGCCAACGCTATAGAAACCCAATCTGTCGTGTTATTTAACCAATAACTAGAGAGAAGAGACGGATTAATAACTTTCACAAGGATATCTGCGTGTAACTAAAGGAATTCAAATGGAATTCGAAAACGTAATGATCTGTATTAAGTTCAGCTGGAATATGAAATCGGCTCTCCGATTTCTCGTTCCGAGCAGATATCCACTGCAATACAACGTGTTGTACATACTACGCAAAAGTATTCGACAAAATACACCACAAAGACATAATAGAATTGCTCAGCAACCTAAACATATTTGGAAAAGACTTTAGAGTAATCAAAAACCTCTACTGGCAGCAAACCTCCTTCATATATACAAAAATAGAAAAGGGTTTAAGACAACGATGTGTCTTTTCACGGGATCTATTCTACTTGTACAGCGAGACTATTCTTAGATCCCTAGAAATAATGATATGATTCATCATCGATGGCCACAAACATAACAATATAAAATACACAGATGATACAGTGCTGATAGCAGACACAGAAAGGAAATTACAAGTCCTCTTAAAATGCTGATTACAGGCGGGGGATAGTAAAATCAAGCACTTACAGTAATTTAAATACCTCGAAAGTGTTCTAACAGAATACGGGAAGTAAGTCATTGAAATCCGAAGGCGAAACGGCATGACGATGAATGCATTGCAGAAGCGGAATAGAGTACTGGGTGGGGAGGAGAAAATATCGCTAGAAGCAAAGAAGAAAATTCTAGATTTCTATGTGATGTCTGTTCCTCAATATAGTATTGAATTCTGGATAATCTCATCAAAAATGGAAACATGGTTTTAAAGAAGAATGCTGTGAATGCTATGTTCCGAGCATAGTGAGCAATTACCGGTTACAAACCATGGCTTACCACATCAATCGAAGTTGACTTACCCCTGTGGCAGGAAATGTAAATATAGCCGTGGCCTGAAGATACATCAGACGAAAATGAAATTCATGACACGTATTGACAATCTGCAACGCACAGGATACTCTCCTGGTGAGACGCAAGAAGAGCAGGGCCAGTATGCACACCACAGTACCCAGTCCTTCCAAGTAGGGGTCAATAACATCAAGTAATTATCGGAAAAAGATCAAATGGCCTGCAGCAACAAATACAAACTCTTGGCAAGCTCTTGAATTGGACGTCAGCGAGATCCTGACATTGATTTTGAAAGGCTCCGTTGATAAACGAGTAGAAATTATGAGCAAAATAATCGCGAGCTTTGGAGCAGAACGATTTGGAAACAGCGAAGAAAAAAAAGTGGCGAATAGCACCATGAATCGAAGAGAAAATCGAATTAAAAAACACAGAGCAGAACTAAAATCACTAAATAAACAATATAAGAATGCAAAGCCCGAAAAAAAGAAGCCTTAAGAGACCTAAGAGACTCGATCCGATCGGATTTAAAGAGCCGAATGGCATCGCCAGAGGAGGAGAGAAAGAGCTCGGAAAAGAGCAGCCTTCATATCCAATCCTTTAGGATTTACCAAACAATTACTGTGTGAAACCCGCAGTGGAACGCTACAAAATAGCACTGAGGAAATAAATGCTTTTCTCAAAGACTCCTTAAGCAACCCCTACCAGCAGCAACAACTTGGCGAAAACCATCTACTTCTTACACCAGATCCTCCTTCAATTGATCTCGACATAGGACTACCTAGCTTGGTTGAATTGCAATGAGGGCTTAAAAAAGCTCGGTCAAACTCCGCTCCAGGCCCGAATAGACTACCGTACTTAGTGTACAAAAGATGCCCCAAATTACAGCGTATCCTATGGAAGTTATTGAAGGTCATTTGGAATACAGGGAAGATAGCAGACCAGTGGAAGTATTCCGAGGGGATATGGATCCCCAAAGAGGAAAACGCCAAGAAAATCAACCAATTCAGATGTATTTCGCTGCTAAATGTTGAAGGAAAAATTTTCTTCAGCTTATTAAACAGTAGGCTGTCAAAATATCTAATAATAAATAACTACATCGACACCTCTGTTCAAAAAGGAGGAGTCCCAGGCATGCCAAGATGCATGGAACATACAGGGGTCATTACCCAACTACTAAAAGATGCCAAGGAAAATAAGGGAGATATTGCACTCCTCTGGTTAGACCTTAAGAATGCTTATGGGTCAATTCCCCATCGTCTGGTAGAAGAAGCTCTAATCCGGTATCATATACCCACTGCTTTCACCAAGCTCATTTTAAACTACTATAAGGATTTTAGAATGAGGGCAGTAACAAAGACCACAACTTTAGCGTGGCACAAACTTGAAAGAGGGATAATAACAGGCTGCACCATTTCAGCGACTTTATTCGCATTATCAATGAATATGCTGATAAAAGCGGCTGAAGTGGAATGTCAAGGACCAGTCTCCAGATCCGGTGTAAGGCAACCACCGATTCGCGCGTATATGGATGACATGACCATAACCAGCACGTCCGCCATTGAGGCAAGGCTGTTGCTGAAGAGCATCGAAGAACTCATCGACTGGGCGAGAATGAGTTTTAACGCTTCCAAATCACGTTCCCTATTAATGAAAAAAGGTAAGCTTTCAAAAAGCGAAGGAATTAAGCTATTTGGAGATGACATACCTACAATACATCAAAAGCCAGTAAAGAGCTTGGGGAAGCAGTTCGAGGAAACCCTAAAAGATTCAAAATCCGTAATATTAACAAAGCAGAATCTAGAAGGGTGGCTAATCAGGGTTGATAAGTCTGGCTTACCTGGCAGATATAAAGCTTGGATTTATCAAAACGACATTCTTCCAAAAATACTCTGGCCTGTAACTATCTATGTTTTCACTTCCTCCACGGTAGAACTAATGGAAAGAAGCATAACATAACGACTACGTAGGTGGTTAGGTTTGCCAAGAACCCTCTTGAGCGCAGCGTTATACGGGAAAACAAACGCACTGAAACTCCCGTTTAAAAGCGTACACGAATAATTTAAAGTAGCTAAAGTGAGAGCTACAATCCAGTACGAGTGCTAGAAAGATCCCAAAGTAGCCGGTGTGGGAATATCAGTATATACAGGTAGAAAATGGAACGCCTCGAAAGAACTGAATACAGCAAAAGAAAGAATCCGAGAAAAGGCAATACTAGGGACCATAGCTACTGGACACGCAGGCCTCGGTTTTTTTCCCTCAGAAAAATTTGACAAACTGCAAGGAAAAAAGGAAAGTCATCTTTTGCAGGAAGAAATCAGAAACGGCGAAGAAGAGAAACGAATAGCAATCTAAGTCGGGATGAGACAGCAAGGGGCATGGACCAAATGGAGCTCTATGTTGAAACGCCAAAACAAATGGTCCGAAATATGGCACGGTGACTCCAGATTAAAATCTGTTATTCGGGAAGTATACGACACCCTACCAGGTCCCACAAACTTACAATTATAGTATAAAACCCAGTCGCCAAATTGTCATTTTGTGGGCGCAAAGGTACCTTAAAACATATCCTGAGTAGCTGTAAATCTGCACTAGCTGATGGGCGCTACAGGTGGCGCCATGACGAAATCCTAAAAGAGATCGGGAAAATAGTTCAAAATGCTATCAAAGAGAATATTTACAACCCAGAAACAAGGCAGATTAAATTTATTAAAGCGGGTGCGAAAACCCCACGAAATAGAAAGGTAAATCCAATCCTGCTATCTCCTGCAACAGACTGGGAACTAAGGGCCGATATAGGCTCAAGATTGAAATTCTCAGAGCAAATAGCCATCACAAAACTTCGCCCAGATATTCTTCTCAAATAATTTGAAGAAGATAGTCTTGTGGGTACTGACGGTCCCCTGGGAAGAAAACCCAGAGGAAGCTCATGAAAGGAAGAAGTTAAAATATGACGAACTGCTGGAGAGTTGCAGGGTTAAAGGCTGGAGGGCGAGCTGCACTCCTATAGAAGTGGGGACTAGAGGATTTGCAGCAAGGTCCTTATGCAAAGTTTTAACAGATATTGGGGTAGTTGGAGTAAAAAAAGGAAAGCACTCAAGTCCATAACCGAAACAGCGGAAAGAACAGCTAATTGGTTATGGATCAAAAGAGAGAGTGCCTGGATTCCAAATTGTTAGCTAAAATTCCACGAAATTCTGCGTCTGAGTTAATGTTTCAGACGAGCTCATGTGCGGTTCGCCTCTAAATGGAAAGTGACTTTCACTGTCGCCAATCAGAAGCATTTGCAAGGTTTCGTACCGGGCCTAAACGTAATTTTCCAGTGTCTGAAAGCGCTTATCGAGGGTGAGTTAGAAACTGACCATCTCTGGTCGGGTCGGCGCGGCGAGGGGGTATGATGTTGAAAGACCCGAAACCCCCCAGTGATCCTCGCGATGAGATCACTGACCACACCCTCTAGCGCCCCCATTACGGTGCGTAATGAAATGAATGCTATGTACCGAGCATAGTGAGCAATGATGAGGTTTAGGAGAGGATGGAATCGAAAAGAAAAATAATGCTGGACATCAGGGAAAAAACTAAAGTTTCTGGGACTTGTAATGAGAAAGGAGAGCATAGAGAATCTGATATTCTCAGGTCAGATAGAGAGTAGAGAGACAATTGAAAGCCGCGCGTAACTTGCTTGACGGGCTTGAGCAAGTGGATTGCAAAGCGGAGCTTCTGTGGGATAACAGGAAAAAGCGCGCTAAGAGGCACTGTTGAAAGCAATTATCGCCTAGGACATGGAGAAGAATATTAACAGCATCAGATCTTAGAGGCATAACGAGGAATTACGTCACATGCGTGCATGTCGCACTTTGGCTCAATATCCCTCTTCTGGTGGTTTTAGCAGGTCAAACATCTTTGTTTGGGAGGCATATCGACGCTTCACATTTTTCTTTAAGCCTCTTTTAAATTCGCACAGTTTGGAGCTTATATTCAAATCCCATACAAAGGCAAGCCATCACTGTGAAAACACCCCGCCCACGAGACACTTCGGCAAATCGCTAACCATTCTGGCCCTAGCCTCCGCATTCTGTAAAAATAAAGAAATAATTTATAAATAAAGAAAGCAACAACTAATGATCTACCAAAAATATGTCTATACCAAAATATATAATATCTACAATAGGATATCTTCAAAATACATATCTAAAAGAAACATACGTTTGTTTTAAAAGTAAAAAAAAGTTATGTACAAAATATCAGTAATTAAACGTATCAGATTGCGTATAAAATATTTGGATTTTGGCAAAAATAAGCAAAAGGGGTTGATATTCAAGTTAGCAAAATTAAATGAAACAATTTATTTCAGAACTGTTAGAATTTTACCGCACACCTGAGTAGATCATTCGATTATCACTTGAATTTTGCACTATTCAAGTAGTGATTCAACCGTTATCTCTCCTACATATTCTACTAATACATAACTTTCGCTCCATACATATAGGCCATTGCAACATCCACATTCTGCCACACTAAAAAACTGCGTGTCACGTAGACCTTTAATTGGGTGAACTATTACAAAAGAACATGTTATTGGCACTCACAATCGTCTCATCGGTTAGGAAGAGCGTTGAGTAGGCCACTGCTAATGCAATGAGATTGCGATCTCAATATTTTACGGGTTTAAGGTAAACTTATAAATTTGTTACAATTTCATCACAGGAAATTAACTGGATGTAATTTACTGACTCTAAGATGAAACCTAGAAGAAACTATTAATATTCGATAGCTTAGATATGTACTACTGTCTTATTTAATAAAATTACGACAACCCAGTGCGTTAGGGTTAAAGAGTTTAGGTTGCTTAGCTATTGTTGTGCAAAAAGACGACAGACCTTAGCTACACTAAATTGTTAAAAGTCGGCTTTTCTATTCGATATAAGAGAAAGGTCAACTCGGGAATAAGAACATATATTGCTATTACTGTGTCTATAATTGATGTGATTAAACAGTGTGTTCCCTAATCTTTCGATCTGAACAATGGAAATAGATTAGCAACTAGATCCCACCCTTTTACAGTGAAACCGATAAAATGCAGCCGTAACTTCTACTCCAACAGTTTCTTTCCTCGCACTTCCCGACTGTGGAATTCTCTTCCAAACGATTGCTTCCCCGACGGCTACAATCTCCAGGAGTTTAAATGTAAGGTCAATACACACCTCCTAACACACTAACCTGCTCCCATTCTATCAAGCACTCTTCCCATCTGCCCGACCCTCATCCTCGCTATCCTTACTCATCTGTCACCTTTCTCCTGACATTCCCTATGTCTATCCATTCCTTCTCTTTACCTACCCCTATGTAGCCCCATGCGCAATAGTGGCAGTGGAATGCCTTGCTTGGGGTGAGATGATTACAAAAAAAAAGTGATAGATTAGCATGTGAATAAATATAACAGAAGTGAAATTAAGAAAACTACAATAAATTTTTATTAGACGTTAATACGGATACCATGGGAGGTAAGCGATAGAGCAATATCACTAATTTATTCACAGAAGAAATAACATGCCACTAAAAAAAAAAAAAGAAGGAATAATTGTATATTTCAAAAAGCAGTCAGTCGATACACGCGTTTAGCATTAAATCTAGTGACCCGTTTCTGGTTTATGTTGTAATGCATACTTGTAATTTACAGAACATTGATGACTACAATGCCGATATATCTAATGTCCCTACGCGATTTTTATTGTATATTATTTAATACTTCTGTGTTTGGTCTCTCATCTGGACGAGTGCGATAGCAGCTCTTTACGTCCCATATCCTTCTGAGACAAGTGAAATTTATTTTTTAACTTCTCTCTCGTTCTCTGTATCGCCATCTATTTACACAAGCTGGTCATGTAGGTGATCAGCTGTCTCCCTGTCCAACGGAATACCATCTTCCCTAAGCCTTCATTCCCCGTTATGTGTTCAAGATATTACAATTCTTTATGATTTTGATTTTACGTTTTTTTTTCTCTTTCAATTTTTCATAAGACTTATTGGTTTCTTACACGAAGCGTGAAAGAAACGAAGAAGATTTTTGCTATTGAATAAGTTTCTATGCTACTGCCATCATATGTTTGAAGAAGCTTCTCTGCTTTTCCCATCATCATTCTGTAAAACAACATATCTCTTACCTCCAGTATTATCTTCCTTCATGATAGAATCGCCAAGAATTCCTATGAGAAGACGAATATTATGTAACAGATCAGCAACATATTTTTGTTTCCAACATAATTTTCCTTTTTCTGAAAAAAGATTTCTCATTCTTTCGAATATATTGTCCCTATTCCAATACGCGTTCGGATATATCTATTTCTTTTTTCCATCCGCATCTAAAATATTTTCCGGATACTTAAACATCTGTACTTGCTGACAACCTTATATTGTTTGTTTTTTTTTCTTCCCAAAAAACTCTTCATTGCTGCCAACACAAACATTGTACTCTTACAACAGATAGTGCTTTTTCTCGATTTCTTTTTATAATTTACCTCAGATTTCCTGTAGGTTTTTTTCTCTGGCCGCTATCCAAACAGTGGCAACTGTATATCTTGTTATTAAGAGCGTTCTAACCTATAATAAATCTTAGGGTTTTCATCTCTTCGTTGTAGATGATAACCAAATACAATAGGAATACACATCATTGCTTTATGTCTCTGTCTGTTTTTTGTAAAAATACTCAATTGATTTTCTCTTCGTGTTCAGGAGGGTTGTTCCCAGTATAAGTTATGAATTAATCTCTTACAAAGTTTCTAGTTTTCTGCGCAGTTCAAAATGTAGTTTAGTGCTGTGCCTAAAGCGCTCTTGTATAATTCAACAAAAGTGGGGTGTACATATTTCTGAAGTTGTATTGCGCTTTCCAATATAGTTCTGTTGATAAATATCTCATTTCATGTACAACTGACCATGTAGAAGTCAGTCAGTTAAGTACCGTACACGTTAGATGCTTTGATGATCATTGTCTCAAATGAGACAACTGAGTGGGCTGAATATTTTCTCACAGTAGGTTACCGTTCCTCTCTGCAGTAGACTGGTTGCCAACCGGAGCTATAGAAGCCAATGTGCACTGTTACTTGACCAATAGCTGGAGGGAATTAATACCTCTCTCAAGAGTATTTGCGGATAAGTGAATACAACAAATTCAAATGGAATTAGAACCTGGCTCTCCGATCTCTCGTTCCGAGTCGATGTCCACTGCACCACAACACCCATCCATGTGAAAACTGCACTTTATTTTATTTCTGGTCTAAATGAATTTTTATGCATTTTCAACAGATTATGGATTATTAACTTGTTTATGGGCTCGTTATGTTGATTTTCCGACAGCACATTCACACATTCATACCTGCCTTTTTACATTCTACGAAAATCGAGCGACTAAAGCAGCTATCTTTCATTTATTAATTCGGTGGTCCTGTCGATGCCAAAAATCGTCAAAGGCTTTTGTTTCTATTTGGCCCAACTGCTTCTTCACGTCTAGACCAGGGTCGGTCATTTCATTATCTTTGGTACTTCCATCATTTTTTAAAGCAGGTTGCACTTAGCAAGGACCATCTTTTTAAAATCTCATCAACTAGCGCTACATAATCACAAACGAAAAACTATACTAAGTAAAAAAAAACAAACCATGTCGCTTAGAATTTAAAGAGCGACTAAAATGTTTAGCCCATGTATTTCGAAGAGATAATAATAAAATTCGAAAATATTTCGAGTAAAAAGTTTTAAGAAATCTCATCTCCTAGCAATAGCGGAAGGTTGTATAAGAGGTTTCGATTTTGATTTAAGATTTTAAGAACTTCACCCGACTGTGTCACTAGATGTTTGGTCGATGTATTCCAAATGTTTCTACATAAGAAAGGGATTATATTAGACTTAATTTTATTATTTATGTCTTTCAGAAGCCATAGACAATATTTTGAGAGATTTTCTTGATACATTTATATTAGACATGTTTCTTTTTGCATCAGTTATCGTCAATTTAGTAGTGAACTATACTTTTTTATAGTCATTTCACGCCAAGCAAGACAGAACTGCCACTAGCGTGCAGGGGGGTTTACGTAAGAGAGGAATGATGAGATAGAGGGTTACCGGGGTGTCAGAGAATGAGTAACAAAGGATGAGAATACAGGTTTGAAGAGGGCTGCATGGGAATAAAAGAGAAAGGAAGAAGTATATGATACAATAGTTGTCACTTAAAGGATGTGAGTCAAGAATATAAAAATAGCAATTGACTTAGCATTTAAATTCTTGGAGATTAATATGACTATGGAAATTAATATTGAGATATAACTGTTCTATAAATTGTATGTCAAGGTAACATAATGAATTCACTGATAAAATTTGACATAAGTAAATTGCTTAGAGATTACAGATAAAAGGATGAACAGGATTAAGATTACACCGGAGTTTAAGCTTACTTCGACAGAAGCCAATAACGGAATAAACAATGCATTTATAAAGCGCAGAAAAGTGTAGTACTTAGAATCCGTCATTGAACACTTGAGTACAATATAACATGGAATGTTTAAACCCTGAAGCGAGTTTGTGTTAATATTCGGTGCTTGCAATTATTGATCTCTTGCATTCCAAGTACTACCGATACTTCACAGATACTTTCATATGCTTCCATGAAACATCGTAATGAGTATACTAATCACTTGTTTTTTCAACAGATTTAAACATCTTTTTTGTTCATCACATTTATGAAAGCAGCTCTCATCGCTTCGTCATTCGTTCGTCAAAAGTTTGATCAGATCAACACGACCAATCGTTAATATTTGTTTGTATATTACTTTAAAATCAGATTAATTTCACTTACAATTTTTTAATTTTACTCATGTAAAGTGTCAGAAATGTTTTGAAGTTTTTTTAAAAATCGATGAATTTTTGTTTGTTTATAAATTTCTTAGAATTAAGAAAATGATCGCTTTTAAGTAAACTTTAAGAAATCAAAAATAGATGTGACATTCCGATGTATATAATTCCTATCTGAAATAGGTTTACGGCCATATCACGTTGAATACACCGGTTCTCGCTTGATCACCGAAGTTAAGCAACATTGAGCCTGGTCATACTTAGATGGGTGAACGCTTGGGAATACCAGGTGCTGTAAGCGTTTAGTGACGGATGTGCGTTGTTGTGCAGTGGATATCGGCTCAGAAAGAGAAATCGGTGAGCCGGGTTCGAATTCCAGTTGAATACCTTGCATTCAATTAAGCACTGGTACCCTTGGGAAACGTATTAATCCGTCTCATTCCCTCCGGTTATGGGTTAAATAACATGGTAGGACTTGGGAACCCTGCCCTTAAAAACAAATCCCAATGAATCTTGATACTCAAAAAGAAAAAAAGTATTACTAGACACAAAACTTATATATAAAAAAAAAAAAAACATTGAAAGAAAAAGGTATTACCAGCAATAAATAAATAAATAAAATTTAGTTGGCAATAAATCAACCGCTGAGGTTGATATGCCATAAAACAAAACAATTAACCAACAACCTATCTGAAATACACCAGAATTTTTTTATAGAAAAAATACATTTAATCATTAGGCTTTTAATTAAATCTAAAATGAAATCTTTCATTTCAAACTTAGGTATCGAAAATTTATGCCGAAATATTGGAGGGACCTACATAAACTGGACGCAAGGTGACTTTCTTTGTCCCTTTTTAAATCACTATTTTTCTCGGTTAATAAAATTACAGACAACAACATAAATAAAAATATGCAACATTTTTTATTCACTTCTCGGTGACGTTGGCTGTGGATAGAAGATGGTCAGTGGGTCAGTACATACGCATCGTGGGCAGCAATCAAACGGCTGCCAGTATTCTGCCAGTCTCATTCTCTCTGTGTGTATGTGTGTGGTTTGAACGCAACTACTTGTTAAACTACCTGCCTAACCATCTATTAAATTGATGAATCTCGTCTGACAACTGCTACTCCCGCTGAACTGTGTCCCACCTCGAGCGCAGATTTTTTGACCTTCTTTCGTCAAAATAAAATCACGCTTTGTCATTTGTATTTTCACACTTACTCACATCATAAAACAACATTTTTTCAAAACTTGCAGCAAAAATGCGAATACATTTCTAGGCGAAATTTAACACCGGTCTAAAGAATATATAGCAACAAGTCATAAACTGCTTAATGAGAGTGAATAAATTGATGATAATAACAAGGCTTGAAAAACATAAAACATTAAATATTGGTGATTATTTTAGATCAATATTCTTATAGATATAATCATAAGTTCATTTTATCTTCGAGCATACTGTCGACATTCGGGTAATGTAAACGGTTTTTCATCTCAATTTAGGACGTTGGCGATCATGTCTCCAAATAACCGGCCCAGTATAGATATTTTGCCATCTCAGCTAAAACCTGTTCTTCCATCCAGTTACATAAGATCGTTAGATAAGATATGCACTAGTTCTTCTTGTCCATTTTCCTCCAGTTTGCCTTGTGTGCATCAAAACCTCTATGCGCACTTCATTATATACTCAGAAACATTCAATAGCCTCTTTCTGATGTCACGTATAAGTTTCAATTTTATTTCCATATTCTCTAAATCTCATTGTGGTAAAACGGGCCCAAGAATCTCTAACTTATCCGAGGTAAATAATCCACGATGTCAGTTATATCGGTTAGAGGCACCATTTGCAATTTAGTCAGATCACGTGCGTGGTTCGAGCTCTTTTAAAACTTTGATGTAAATTAAATTTATTCGAATCAACTTACAGATTTCGTCAAGAATCAATCACAAACATAATTTCGGGTGGGCTTTGTGCACTTTTAAGCAGTTCTCCAAAGCGCTTCCTTCAAAATGGAATCTAAAACGTTTAGAGGGATCAACATATTTGTAAACAAAAGTTAATTCACGGTTTAAAAATCTTGCAAAAATAAAATATACATCTCTCCCTCATTATGTTTTAAAAGTTGCAAATCTAATGTAAAATTAATCTAATTTGAAACAAATATTATTTGTTTTGGCATGAAATTTAGTATAAAATTATTTCTTAACCAGAAAGGTCTGACTCGTTGACATTTCAAGTAGTCGACGTTAAACCTCTGTTATAAATCAGTTTACACTTCTGGAAATATAGTGACCAAAACTGACATATCCCAATTTAACATTTCGTATGTGAGACAACCCATGAAACATATTATCTTTTAATGATAAGTCTTTTATAAATTTTCATAGTAAAAGAAAATGTGCAGTTTAAGATAAATAAAAAAAACAAAAAATTGTTTTAAAAATCTTTATTAAAAAAGATTTCTATTAATGTTTTGAATTTTCGATTTATAAATAAAGACCTTATTTAATAAATTTATAATTGAAGACCCTGAGTAACTAGAAAAAAAAATTAAAAAGATTTTGAATCATTAAATAGCAAAGAAAAATTGAAAACAATTCTTATAAAAATTGATTATTCATCGGATATTTCTTATAAAATCAGTTAAATGTTTATCCAAATTAAAATGGCATAGTTTTAATAAATTTTTTATTTTACTATTCGGAGCATATTTTCAGTAAAATATTCCCCTAAATAAATATATTACATGATTAACATTCCCCAATTTTTAACTAAAAATTTGGTATAGTTAATGTATTTCTAGAAGTTTTATGCAAATAATTGAAGGAGGGAACAGATGTAAAAAAACGTTTCGAAGATTTTCTAAAAATAATTACATAAATAAGTCCATTTTATTTGTGAATAAATTCTAAAAGTTTCATTAAATTCAGACAATTAGTTGATTTTTGCATGAAGTTTCAAATTAAAAGGTATTTCAACGCCACAATAACGAGTTGCATAATATTACGTTTTCCTTAATAGTAACTACGCAAACATGGCATGAATCACTGACGACAGCAAAAAAAGAAGGTTTTACTGAAATATCGAAAGTGTTAGATAGGATTAAAAAAGTTATAAAATAATGACAACAAAATTTAATTTTTCCTCTTAATAAAAACATAAGTATTTTGATGATAAAACGTTGTTTTTATTAAGCATCATGCTGCTTTTTGGCAATTACGTGGAGGTACCTACCTAAAGTAATAAGCAATTGCTGTTTGATCTCGTGTTTGTAAACGCTTTCAAATCTCGTTTCAGCGTTATTAGGTATATAATATTAAACTTTCTCAAAATTAAGAAAAAGTGTCATTGGTACAAGGGAAGTAGTTATTTCGAAATTCCGGAAATAAAGAAAAGATGATTTTTAATCAAAGCGAGGTAGACATATTAAGACGCTTAAAATTAATAAAAGATTTCGTTCGAACGAAGGCGGTTAAACATTTTGAAACGCCTAAAATTAAGATGTCGTTCAAACGAAGGTAGACAGACATTTTGAAACGCTTAAATTTAAGAAAAATGTCGTTCGGACAAGGTAGGGGAACATTTTGATAATCTTAAAATTAAGAAAAGTTGTTTTTCGAACGAAGTTAGACTGATATTTTTAAACTATTAAAATTTACGAAAAATATGTTTTGAATGGAGATATTTTAAATTTAGTTTTAAATTATGAAGAAAGCGTGGTTTGAAAGAAATTTTGTAGTTATTTTCAAATTCGCAAAAAGAATCTGTCAAGAGCAGGTATATATTTCGAATCTGAGGTACATTTACGTGGTTTTAATGTGAGTTTCGATATATTACCAGTTCACCTATATACAAAATCTACTTGAACTTTCAAAAATATAAGACACTCGCACAAAATAAACAAAAAATGAGATTCTGTATAAAGCGATTGTTTTGAAACAATGTGGGCAGAGAACACAATCGAAACGGAACTTGATGTCATCAATACTGATTTCAACAAAGTCACGTCGGTCGTGGTTTGGTTTTGCCTCACATTTTCTTAGAAAGAGTAGAACAACGATGATAAAAAATATAAATAAATATATAAGAAATGAAAAAATGAATTCTCAAAAAATTGTATATTTTTAAGTCTAAAATTGAAAAAGTATATTGATTTAATTTTTTTGGTATATAACACATTTTTACACTACATATTTGTCGGTATTTTTTTTTTTTTTAGATAAATATAGTTTGATGAAATAGGAAATAAAGCAACCACTTGTTACGTGGGCAGAGGTTTCAGTATGGCACGTATTTAAAAATTAGTGGAAAGCGTATTATATTGAGCCGAACAGATTGTTTAAGGTAGGTTATCTATACGCTTCCGATCGTGTGTACATTGTGTCTATAGTGACTTGTTTTGTTGTTTGCCTACTCATATCTGCCGGATGTTTGGCGTCTTCGGATACTGCATTGACGGGGAAATTGAAAAAAAAGTACATCAAGGAAACCGCCTACCGACTATGACTAGTGATGGTAATATGCGTAAATGGAGTCAAAATGTGGACAGGCCATGCATGCCTAAAATCAGTCTAAATGAATGTGTTTTCTTGATATCCAACACATATGTGCATCATACTCGCAGTATATCCACTTTATATATAAAATATAGAAACATTTGCTACTCGATATTTCATTGTTATAATATAACACACACACATAACTGGAGTAGATAGATCTATCTATCGCCCGGTTCACACTCCACCCATGTCTATCGAACAGGTTAAGAGGCTCATCCCTTGTTCCCTGTTTAGGATGTGGTTTCCGGCTTTCTCTTTCCCAATCTTCTCACTTTGTTTTCTTTTTTTTTTTCAATTGGAGTAGATAGATCTATCTATCGCCCGGTTCACACTCCACCCATGTCTATTGAATAGGTTAAGAGGCTCATCCATTGTTCCCTGTTTAGGATATGGTTTCCGGCTTTCTCTTTTCCGATCTTTTCACTATTACGTAGCCCCCTGCACATCAGTGGCGTTACCGCCTTGCTCGGGGTGATACGATTAAAATATATATATATATATATATATATATATATATACAATTTTTTCCTGACATATTTGTTCTCTCCCCTACCTCTACCCTCTTAACTCTTTCCCCTACCCATCATTGATTCTACTTTGTATTGGTTAATCTAATCCAACCACTTGAATTGAACTACTCCTTTTAAATGACGGTATATGGTAACAAATGCGTTGATTTTAGATAATTAAATTTTAAAATTTCTATGTATATCAGTTCCTAACAGTAAAATATATCGCTGCCTGATAAGGTACTAATTAGTAGTACCGAAACACGATAGATCTTGTGTTGCAGCAAAGAATTTTACATTAAAATCACTAATAATGAAAAGTTTACTATAGATATTACTACATATCTCCCGATCTTAGTTCTATTAAACAACAATTCTTAGAAAAAACGTAGCCATTAGACACAATTTAGTCGATAACACAACAATACTCACACATACAGTAAAAAAAAAAAATCCAGGTCATATTCATTAAAACAAAGAAACCCGAACTCAACAAAATTAAACTTTAAACAAGACAATACATTACAATCCATCTATATATATTGCTCACTTGTTAATATTTCTGTCTCTTAGGTGGTATGACGTCATAGAACAGTATCATGTATTTACGACCTGTTTCTGCTATTCCATGACCGTTTTCATCATATAGCAACCTTCTATGTAAGCATAAAAGAAAGTTATGTTTGATGGTAAATATCTTTGTCGGAATGTATATATAACAACTCTGAAGATGGCTTAAGTTAGACGAAAGTACCAGCGTATATATATATATATATATATTGAAATGTGAAAATTTCTTTTTTTGTTTTCAACTGAAATTAAAGCTAAAATACGATATTTAGAACAGCTCAAACATAACTGACGCACACTTTCTATTATATTTAAAATTATATGTTTAAATTTGTGTGTGAGTGTGTGTGTGTGTGTGTGTTTAGGATGTTTAATATCCTAAACGAAAGTGAAGATAATGGTACGATGTTGCAACGTTCTAAATATTTTTTTAATCAAATAAGCTTTTTGCCATCGGAGAAAATATCGTGTCTTTGGCTTATTCGGTTTGATAATGAAAAAAAATAAATAAAAAAGACAAAAACGTTTTTTTCAGAAACAAAAATTAAACACGAACTTTCAGGCTTAACTAACGATTTATAATTTATTTCATTTCGCTTTTGTATGATTTTCTAAAATTAACAAAATTTTCAATATTTTCTTTTTAATTCATGTACTATTTTGTATTTTCTAGTGTTTTTGTTTGCCTATCTCTGAGGACAAGTGGGCTTTATAGATAAACGTGATTGACCCAGCTTATCTTATTATTTTGGCTTAAAGTGAATGTGCCAGTATTTTGGTGTGTTTATTTTATTTGCTTCTATATTAGAGCTGTTTATTAGTGTTGAATTTTAGATCAGGGACATTTTATTACTATTATTATCATGTCTTTAGAAATACATACATATATACATACATACATACATACATAGAAAGTGCATAGTAAAAGTAACCAAACATTACAACAGTGGTAAAGTATGCAGATTATGACAGGAAGAAATATTGGCTATTATGTAGTTCACAGAAATAAATTACTACATGACAGAACAGAAATTGTGTCCAAGTGTAACCATACCAATAATTACTTACTACGATTATACAGTCATGGATTAAAATATTCTACGACTATAAAGTAACTTGAAAAACGGTGAAATCAGTTATTGTAAATTGCCTAGAGACACCGAAAGGTAGAAACCTTGGTCGCGAAATAACTAATTTCTAAATGAAAAATATTCAAAAGTTCTAAATATAATTGTATTAAACAATTTTTAATACAACTGTGTACTGGTCTAATTTCATTATGACCAATAACAGACTAACTAATATATATATATATATATATATATATATAATCATACACAAAAACACGCATACACACACACACATACATATATATATCTTTAGGCAGGCACGTTTCTTTTAAGCATGTTTCGTTGAAAACAACTGACAATCTTAATCTAATTAACTTTTTTCAGTATTCTGGGATATTCCATTAACATCTTTCCAAACGATTTCAGCCACTTCTCTGGCCATACCCAATAGCGTTATGTTTCGGTTGTTGTTAGTTTATCCTCATGTTTTGACTGTAATGTAATTCATTTTGTGTTGTTTAAAAAATAGGTCGTTCTATCAAATCTCTCATGTGTCGTGGGTGACTGGAAATATTTCTATTTTAATATTATTATCTTAATATGTTTTATATCTGTCTGTCTGTCTGACTGTTTCTCTCTCTCTATATATATAGAGAGAGAGGGAGAGAAAGCAAGAGAGAGTCAGACAGATATAGACAGACTGCTACAAAAGAGTAACCATATATACATCCAATGAAGTTATACTGAAAGCTGATGTATTGTGTATTTGGGCAACAATCTCTTTTATACAGGTTTAATAAAAAATGACACACAAAGTTATCATTTTTTGAAAGGAATTGTATAAAACATTTGTGATTTCAAACGGTTCCTTGCTGAATTTATGATAAAAAACACGATCACATGAAAAAAAAAAATTATGATAATCCCTTGTCGGTCATTTTTAATGAAACCTGTATTATATATATGGATTCTAAATATGCTAAAAGCGAAGAGTTGTCACAGAGGTATCAAGTATCAGATCGTAAAGATAAGATGCCAAGAATTTGACTGGAATATTATCTGGAGTCTTAAGACGTCAGATCTGCCAAGCAGGTTCCCTTGACATAACCGCAAAAGGCATTGATCGTTAAAAGTCTATTCGTATGCAATATCATGTATATGCAGACGACAGGCATTTATTGACAATAACCAAGACGATATGTCATTGCACATTGTCTCTCCATATGTGTTTCGACTACTTTCGGAATTGATACTACTTCAGGTTGCTACAATTTGTCAATCTAAGTATACACTCGTCTACATCCATTGACTTTTGAGGTGTCTGTGTATTTTGGCTAAATTAATTCACTTTCCGTAGATTCTCCTTATGTTAGTTGTGGTGTATTAGATATCGGCTCTGAACGAGAAATTGCAGTGCCGAATTTAAATACTTGTTGAATTCGTTGCATTTACATATGGGCAAATATCTTTGAAAAATGTATTAATCCGGCTCTTCATTCCAGCTATGAGTTGAATAGCAGGATGGATTAGGTTTTACAGCCTTAGCTGGCAATCAGTCTACCGGAGAATGTACTGGCAATTTACTGCGGAAAAAAACTGCTTTTAATTTTAACACCTGCCCCGTATTAAGTACATTTAATTTTTTACGTATAATTTTTATTTTTGTTTACTCTTTGTGTTTTATTTTATTTTGCTTATTGTTTAATTCGTTTGTTTTTGTTACGTTGGCCATTTTGTTTTAGTGTTAAGAATTGTTATTTTTTCATGTGTCTCTTTAATTTTCATTTTATAGTATTTTGCTTTCATAATTTTTTGTTTCTTTCGTTTCTAATATAAAAGAAAAAAATTTTAATAACATTTTATTTAAGTTTAACTTCTTTTTTATTTTGTTGCCTGAGTGAAATTATACTTTTTTAGTTTTCACATCAAAACTTTTTTCTGCCTATTTGTTCTCGATTTTACATTTGGAAATTGATTGTCTTTCTCTTTGTAGAAGGAATTTGGTTTCTAATTTGTGTATGTTTTTAAGTTAAGTTTTTACGTCACAGATGTTAGTTTAACTAGTTTGCGTCGTATTGTATTCTTTGTTAAAAATTATTATTATGTTATTTATTTTTAATAGCTTTTTTATGTTTTGTTTTGAAAATATCCCGCTTTCATTAGAAAAATGAAACTTTGAAAAGAAAATATTCCGAATGGCTGTGAAACGTCTGATATTGACATGACTTATTCGTATTAAAAAGGAAATACCCATCCGATAAAAAACACTCAAAGAGCAATTGCTGAGAATATAATCAAGGAAAATGATCACACACCAGTTAAGACAAAGTAAAGTATGGAGGCTAAGTAAGGTCAAAATTACCAAACGAAAAAAGATAGAAAACGCAACCAGCGACAACAACTAAAACGATAATGTAGAGGCCGAGGAAATATGAGAAGTATGAATGAAGGTTTACTGGTATGGTCGAAATAATGCTCTAACTAGTAAACCTCGGTATTCGGGAGATTTCACGGGTAAAATACTCAAACAGCCACACTAACTTAACATTTACCAGTTCCGAGGGCGACCCGCGTCTAGCAATACTGATCAAATAAGAAACTATAAATTAAAATAAGAAAAGACCGAATGAGTACTCCAACTGAAGAAAAATTTAAAAGCAAACCGGTCATTCCTCACGTAGAATTTACCTTTCTTCCTCGGAAAAATCTTCCCCAAATGTCAAAAAGCACCACCTCCAATTGTAAAACATTTAACACCCCTCCTTTTCAACATGACCACCATCAAGAAAACGCCGATTCTGAACTCCCCACAAAAGTAAAATACTACTCATGTCATATTCCTAGCACATTCCATGACCAAACTCCCATCAGCACAACTAATATCACATCAACATAAATGTCAGAAATTCCTCTACAGAATCATAGACGAGTAAAATTAATTTGTCTGTGTGTGTGTCTGTGTGTATCCGTTACCTATACACTCCGAAACGACTGAACCGATTTTCTTGAAAATTTACAGTTGTACTATAAGCGTCTGCGACTGTTCTTAGCTAGGTTTTGTGTCGAGGTACCCCCGATAAATATCGAAAATCGATAATCGAAAAATCAGATCATAGAAGGAGTGGTATGATTTTAATCAAATTTGATACAGTCATAGACAAAGACATAACAAACGATATTCAGAAGTTTCAAGGTTTCAGTTCTTACAGTAGTGCAGAAAATTTGATATCGATACCAGTAAATCAAACTTCGACTTACATCCATTCATTTTTCTTTCAGTCTACAGTTTCGCTTTAACTGGAAAGAACTATTGCTTTTTAGTCTTTCGTGCCAACGTCCAAAGAGTCTATGCTCCAGGATCATGGATTAGTTATAAAGCTTTCATTACACCCGAGCAACGCCGGGCTATACTGCTTGTTTATTATAATGGAGGAGACATCTACTGAGTAACAAAGGAGCAAAATAAAAAGTTAACATCTCAGTCCAGAAAGGCTAAATACCTCAAATAGTTACTGAAAAATGTAAACGGTGAAAATTTTGATGTGGAAAACTTTCAACATTTCCCTAACGCTACGAGACTACTGACTGCGGTGAGATCTGATGTAGGAGGACAGCATATATGATTCATGTTTGAGGGGCCAAACTACGTTTTTGGAATGGCTCCTTCTTTAGTGTATTTCGATGACATCAATGTGAAAAAAACTGAATCTGTTTTGCTCAGGGACACATGAGAGATTTGATAGAACGACATAGTTTATAAACAACACAAAATGAATTATATTACACTTAAAGCATGAGGATAAACTAACAACAACCAAAACATAACGCTAATGGGTATGGCCAGAGAAGTGGCTGAAAGCGTTTGGAAAAATGTCAATGGAATATCCCAGAATATTGAAAAAAGTTAATTAGATTAAGATTGTCAGTTGTTTTCAACGAACCATTCTTCAAAGAAACGTTCCTGCCGAAAGATATATATATATTTGTGTGTGTGTGCGTGTTTTTGTGTATGATATATATATATATATATATATATATATATATATAGTTAGTCTGTTATTGGTTGGACTGTCTTCTGAGTGTACCAACAAGAGTGAACTGCATGTGAAACCATTTCGGGACTTTATATACAAGTTTGATCTAGTCTTAATTAAGAAATAAAATAATAAATTTAAAAATGTAAAAACGAGAACAAAAAACAAAGAAACACGTTTGACATGTGAAATAAAAAGAATGAATTCACTCAAACGAAACAATTAAATTAACCACGTAAAATTAATTAAATAATGGAAAAAGATATCTTTCTTTCAAATAGAAGTGAAAGATAAAACAAATAAAGTATGGTAATGAGTGCCTCTGGAAGTGTGAACGAATAGAGGCGTATCGGCTACTACAGTGTGTTCTAGCTAACGCAACCGATTAAGAGAGTCGATGTAGCGCTTATAAGTTGCCCAAGTTTTCATTCGATAGTTTACTCGGGTCGTAGGCTTGTCAATGTACAGTTAAACTTAGATAACCCTACGAGTAACATGGTTGGCCGCTGGAAATTGAACACTTCATTATTTGGTGAGCTTGACCAACTCATACTAATGCTACAGCAGAAATTCAGAGCAGTAGTTGGGAAAATGTAGTGTGATAAATTAAAAACCAAAATTATATCGTTTGTTGCTGATTGCAGTCATCCACACAATCTAGTTAGATTATCATCGCACTCGGCGTGTGAGAAAAAAATTATCAGATAATTAAATCTCATGAGAGATTGGTCAGAGATTGCGTCCTTGCTTATCAAAAGGGATCAAGCTGGTAATTAGGTTAGGTTAAAAAAGAATGGCTTTCAAAGAAAAGAATATGGCGGATGAACTGCGTCAGAAGCAGTTAGGAAAGCATGATATATCACATGCGTCACATTGTCAGATTTTCGGACTGTGACGAAAAATTTTGGTTGACTGGTGTAAAAGCCAGTGGCCTATGGTCGGTGTCTCTCTGTCTCTGTTTCTTTCTCTCTCTCTTGAGGTGAGTGTATGTTGTGCATAGAAAGCACGATTTTCAACTTGCGATTATGAAGGCATTCCTTATAGAGGGATGGCTAGCTTTCAATTTGGCAAGTATTGGACTCTCAAGAGAAGTTTTCCAGCTAGTGAGCAAGTCTTTGGATGCAGCGTGTGATCTTTTCTTTGCAGATCTGGTGGGTATGTTTTTCGTGATAGATATTGCTTTAAAGTTTAAAGCACTTCGTCTCATTGGTATTTGTTTATATTTTTATAATCATTTCACCCCCAAAAAGGCAGTACTACCACTGGTGTGCTAACATGTGGAAGTTTAGTGATAACAACCACATGTTGCCTTTAAACAAAAGTAAATACAATAAAAACACCTCTTTATTCATATATTATTGGAAATAAAACAATAGCAAGAACCCAATTATTTCCTGCAACATTGTCAGTACATCCAAATGGTACAATGGAAAAAAGACAGATGGATCTTATGCGGTTTTGAAAAATTCTTAAATCATATAAAAAAAAACCCTAATTTTATTAACAAAAAGACAACGATTTAATAGCTTCGTGATTTAGCCGTTTACGTGGGTGTTTTACTCCGCGGCTAAAGTAAATGGACGTGACAGTTTAGAAATCTGGGAAGCCTGAAGTTTGTTGACCGGGACAAATTCCCGGGATTAGATGGTCCAAACTACGAATTGTACTTGAGATAGTCGCCTGTTCATGTTCCTTTGCTGAAACTAATTTACAACAACTACTTGAAGTAGGAATCTATCCATCAGATTTCCACAAGAAGGTGAATGGTGGGAATGGGATAGATTTTGACGATGGTAAACACAGCGTTAAAGATTTTAGCCAAGATCTTAAACAGCCGTTTACATGTTATCCTCTCTAGTCTGATTGGGTCTGAATAGACTTGTTCTGTGGAGGGCAGCGCTATTCATAACAACCTTCATATGTTATGCTTGGTCATCGAGCTAAGTAATAGTGAAGTAACGCTGATAAATTGAGATCAGTATAAGGCTTTTGATACGGTTGACCATCGAATTCTGGAGGCTGACTTTTTTGGCTGCCGGTTTTAATTATTAATTTTGCACCTGCATCTGACATCTATATGCGTCTCTGTGTGCTGGTGGAAGTGAATAGCGTTCAATCAGAGCTTTTTGTATTGCATCGCCTCATTATTCAAGTTGTTCGCTTTTGCCTTTGCTGTACGTTCATGCATTGGAACCTTTCATTCCAAAGTTAAAGGTAAATCATGTATTACACGGCAATTCACTACCTGATGCTACCATCTTTCCCCGTTACTCAGCCTATATTGACGAAATTTCTGTTCTTGAGAGCAGCGATTAACGATGTCAGCAAAGAAATAATAGTGTACGAGACGGTGACAGGGGGCAAGATCCACAGCTATAAGTCTATTGACGCCGTTTGCTGCGAGGAAGAGAATTTCTCCTCATAGGGTTTCCTCTGCTCGGACGTGCCTGTCAAGATACTCGGAGTTTTCTTTCGTTCCGATCTCCTCTTAGAAATGAACTGGTCGCTGATTCAGGTGCGGAAAAAAGCAGAGGTTACAGTTCGTCTATGATCCCAGAGGAATTTTTCTCTAATTGATGGGGTAGAGCGGAAATATGCGTCTTGCATATCTACCCGATTCCCCTTTACCGATTCTCCCTACTTACAATTTTGTGTGTCTTAATAATGATATCAGTAAGGCTCCCGTTCTCTTTGTAGGGAGGCAAGGGCCCGAATATATTTCAGAAGATCTGTTAAATCCAACCTTTTGAAGTAAATCTGGGTATGGCATGCGTTGGGATTCATCAAAATACGCTTCGCATCGCCTTCCTATATTTAATGTGTCAGTAATCGGATCGTGAAGACAAATTCTGGAAGGAATACGCCCGTAAAAACTACCAGTCTGTGAGAATTATGCAATCATGTGAGGAGGGAGGAGGCCTGCTGTTTACATCTAGGCGAAGGCTCCTTCTGCCGTGAATATCGGATTTATCTTAAGCTCTTATTACGAGCGAGAGATGATCTTCTCAACGTCCAGGTGTAGTAACATCACGTGTTTTATGAGGAATTTCTTTCAAGATAATTTGATAGGCTAGCTCGGACTTGCGATAAGACTCGCCATATATTGCATAGGGGGCCCGTTTTGGAATGCCTCACTAATGATAAGGCAATAATCACCGGGTTGATGATTTGAAGAGACCTTTGAGTCAGAAAAAGACTTATTCAGCAGGCTTTGATATTTCTCTAAATCCATTACTCTGTGATTGAGCGATGTTGACCCTGAATACCACCTTCTTTTATTGCAGTATTTTAGTCGCATTGGGCAAGTTTGTTGAAGACATCATTGTTTGCATGCTGTTCGGATGGTTTTCATCTAGATTCGTTCTGTCTGTAGCAATGTGGGGCCGCTGTTGACGAAGTCTGAACACTGTGTTCCGTTGCTTTCTAAGCGTTATGAGAGTCGTGATATGGATAACACGTCAGAAGATGTTTTATCATGGACTGAGAGTTCAGCTTTTCCCAATTGATTCCGATTCAGCTAAAAGTCAAATTTCGGACGACACGGCGGAGGTTCTCTCCATTAGAATTTGGCAAATGTTTGGTAAGTCTTGGGCGTTTCTGTTGAGTAAGAAGGCCATGTTAGTTGGGCATTTTATGCCGATTAGGTAGAAGTATATTGATCTAAATGGATTGAAGATTGATAACCCAGTCCAAAATTAGTTTAGGTTTATTTATTGCCTTTATTTTATTTTTCAAGATTAATTTTGTTAGTAGATCAGGCTCATAGGCTTATTTCATTTAATTACCCCTTTCATTTCCCGATCCGATGTCAGTTTTCTGGTGGATGAGGGACACACTTATTATTTCTGATGTGTCTTTTTCATATTTGTTGTCTGGAGATATATAAATATATATATATATATATATATATATATATATATATATATATATACATACATACATGTGTGTGTGTGTGTGTGTGTTTTAGTGAGTCGTTGGACGAGTGCTTTATATTATTAAAATCTTGCATTTATTTCCTTTAGTCAACTGATGTGGTGATATTTGGTGATATTTTCATGGAAAATACTCTAACAAACTATTCCCTGGTGTCCAGCCCACAGATATTGAGACTAAATTGGCATCAAAGCCCCAACTTTAATAATCGAAATAGTTAAATGTAACTGCCTCTTCTACTCTGAGTTTCTTTTCTCAAACATCTCGTTTGTAAAACTCAATTCTGCTTATTTGGTTCTGTGATAGCGACAATCTCAAAAAGTTTAAATGCAACCTCTGTTTGATTTCTAGTCACCTTTTATCTATTCTTCGACATCCCCTGTAACTTATTTTTTTATCGTAAACATCCTGGGCAGTAGAGACTGTACTGCTTTGCTTAGTGTGAAATAATTTTCTATAATTGAAATATGAATTAAAATAGTTTGAAATATGAATTAAAAATAGTTTGCTGCCCAAATAATAAATACACTATTATTTCTTCATAATCATACAACTTAGATTTAAAACCGACCATGACATAAGGTAAATAGATTATGTATATACATAATTTAAATACATATATATTATATATATATATATATATATATATATATATATAATTATGTATATAATAAATGCAGAAGAGAAAGATATAAAGAGACTGATCGAATGACTATTGTAATAGTAGAGAAGTCTATATTGTTTTGCTGGGTTTAAATAATATTAAACTAGATATCAGTACAAATAAATTGCAAATAATAACATATATGAAACATATTTTAAAGTATGACTGTATTATTACTTACATAACTTTATAAAATTTGATAAATTACATTTTCATCCCCTTAACATTAGAGAATTTAAAATAATTTATTTTTTAACAGAACACCATGTAACGGAAATCTGATTCATAAATTAAAATTTATGCAATAAACAAAAACCTAATTCAGTTTAAAAAATTTGTAAAATTCTTTTATAATTAAGACATATCAGAATACTATTATCCTTTGTTTCGATTACTTGTTTATTTTAAAAGTTAATTTGAATAATTTATTAAGTTTTCAAACATTTAAATATCTGCATTAATTTCAATATTTTAAATTAGATTATTATTAAGTTAAAACTATATTTACTATACATAAATTGAAAAGCTTAGTAAAATTCATTAAGCACAAATATGTTACAGACGAATTTAGAATTATTTTGTAAGTGCATAAACGTGCCGACTTATGTGGATACGGTTGTCCTTAAAACAGCATTAACAGAAAATAAGATTTACAACTATAGAAAATTTAATAAAACATCAGATTACCGATAATAAGTACCTATATTTTTTTAAAGATTATTGAATACTTAAATATATATAAGAGAAATTATAATTATATATACTATATTCTGCAAAGGAACAATAGGAAATATGAATATATGTCTATATTATTCAATGAAATATGTGTGAAGGATTACATACATATATATATATATATATATATATATATATATATATATATACACTCAAAGAGATGGTCACTTTAACTGAGTAGCTTCATTTCTACTTGGTTGTTTTTGTGAGAACACAATTATTATATTCGCACATGTCAGGGCTGGTTAGAAGTAGGCATGAACCTAGTCAAGTGACAAAATCTTTTTATTTCGCACCACTATGTCTACTCTGATATCGAGCATTTTACAATAAAAAAAACTACTTGCCAAAATACAAATCATCAGGAAAACCACTGAAAAAAACAAAACAAAAAAAACCTTATCACTAAGCATTATCATAACTCAGCATATATATATAAAGGAAAACTCAACCCGTCATTTGAATTGATTATAAACTAAAGTTCATTTTAATGAGTTTAATTAGTTCATTTCATCAGACCTTAAAATATACCTTCCATCTGGTACAAAATTTCTCCCCGGATTGAGTCTTTTCTTAAAGTGAAGAGAGCGATAACAAGAAAAGTAATGATAATAAACATAAAATTACAAACAAACAAATAAATAACAATAAAAGTAAGGAGAAAGAAAGAAAGTGTCATCCCTCTCTTCATTTTAAGAAAAGATTCATTCCGGCAAAAAATGTTTCTAATGAAATGAGTGAATTAAACTCATTGAAATGAACTATAGTTTATAACCAAGTGAAATGACGTGTTGAGTTCTCCTTCATAAACTTCATATTGCTCTAGTTAACACACATCGAGCTCTATATAAGTATTTATCAATTAATATATTTTATATTAAGTTAATCTTGTTGGATTATCCTCACCGTTTACGGACTGGAGATATATATATATATATATGATAAAAGTGTTCATTGAATAATAGAGACAAAATTAATTTTTATTAATTTTTAATTGGTGTGGATACCGGGTGAGGAACCACATAGACTATTGAACAACAAAAACAGATATGGATATAGAAAAGTAGATTATATTGAACGTAAAATACAAACTTGATCGCAGGTTAGTAAATCCATGAATACTTTTAATAAGAAATTAATATCTACAAGTCTTGAAGTGAAGTCGTGGAAATAGTCAGTCAGTCAGTTAAGTACCATACGTGATACACACTTGGGCGATCATGTCTCGAAAGAGACATGACTGACTGGGAAGATTATCCCGCAGTAGGTTGGCATTGCTTTCTGCGGTAGACTGGTTGCCGACCAAGGCTATAGGACCCAATCTCTTCTGTTAATTAACCTATAACTGGAAGGAAGAGACGGATTAATACCTTTCCCAAGGGTATTTGCGCGTAAGTGAATGCAATGAATTCAGTTAAATTTCGAATTCGGCTCCCCTATTTCTCGTTCCGAGCCGATATCCACTGCACCACAACGCACATCGTGGAAGTAGTACATCCGTGTATATTATTCTTGTTCGACTGCAGCTAAGAGCTAGTCTGACTTATGATGCGGTAGTCTGTGGTTAAGTTCGGTATCTCTCGGAAACTTACGTATCAGTTCCGGTACTCTTCGATAACTGTAACGTATCTTTAAGAATACTCTCTACTGCCAACTGCAACTACTATTCTCTTTCTGGCACGGTTATATGCACACTCAGTCATTATCATATCCAAAGGGGAGTTTCCACAACATTAATAATCCTTACTAGATCTTTAATTAACTTCTTTTTGTCAGTTGACATTCATCAAGGAAGTCACCGCAGTTTCTGTTATTGAATTGCAAAGACAGTCTTATTGCTACTTTGATCTTTGTGATGATGATTTTTTTCTTTTCTTATCGCGCTCTATATATTATTACTTAATTATAAAATTCATAGTTGTAGCTATTAATCTTTTATTATTAATAATGTTTGTATGCGTCCAAATCTATAAGGGAGATAATCACATATGGTAGGAATGCAAAAAAGCATTAAATGTTGATCAAATGCATTTTAAAACGTTGCTTTTACACTAGTAATAAATTTTGCTCATTCATACTTTTTGGCTTTTTATATAGAGTGCCTTTTTGTTTTAGTATTCTCAGTGTTGCTGTCAATAAGTATTTTACTGTTTTGTGAAGGGAGACAGGAATGTGTCATTAAATGTTTGATAGAACTTCTAGCACACAAATGGATTTTAAGATATAGATAGATTTATAGATATATAGTTATAGCATTAGATTTATAGATATATAGTTATAGCATTAGATTATTATAAAATACATACGCACACACACATATATATATATATATATATATGTGTGTGTGTGTGTGTGTGTATTTAGACATTTTCTTTTAGACATGTCATATTACATAAACTGCAAGCATCTTTACTTATCTTGAATAAAATCCGTTCATACTCACGAATAATCTTACGCGTATTACAATTGAATGATGGTAGAAATAAGCTACAACGTCAACAGAAGTTATTATTATTCATTTACAAAAGTTATTATTATTTATTTATCGATGGTTTCAAGTACATTCAATCTCTTTCCGAGATCATCTTCAGGGATGAAAGTTGTGGTAACAAAAAATAACCGCAAAACTGTGTTGCTAAAAATTACTGTAATTTTTTTTCTTGCTTCAAATATAACGATTGACAAATTGCATAGTTTTCATAAGAACGTTAAAATTATCTAAAATGGAATTTTTATGTTGTAATGCCATGAACGTGTTAAAGCATGAAAATCTGTTCTTTTTGCAAACTTTTTAGAACATTACTACAGTAATCATAGCTGATTCAATAATTGCGTAATTCTTAAGTATTTTTATGAATATTGCCTCGAGAATCTGTAGTTTGCTTTTGTTGTTTTCTTGATGATTGTGTTATCGATTATTATTTTCTTATATTGTGAATGTAGACAGGGATGGACGAATGGTCACAACATCTGTAATGAAAGACGTCTTTTAATGCAGTTGTTTTAAATCACACATATATATTTGTTTTTGTTTATTTTTCTGTTGAAGATACATTCTTTCAAGTGACATTTGAATTTATATTTAAATTGGTTTTACGTAACACATCAGTTAGTTGAGAGGAGTTATTACGGATAATTTAATTAGCAGTATTGTATTTTTATAAAATAATATTAATTTCAATTTTTTATTGGGTTCAACGGGAGATATATTAGTTAGAATATATATATATATATATATATATATATATATATATATATAATCGTAATAGATAGATATACACCTAATATTTTGGATGGAACAACTAAATATATAATGAAACTAAAGCAAAAATATGATTGCCTCAATAAAGATACAAAATAAGGCAAACAATGAAGAGATAGAATGTAAAAAAACGAAACAACTGATTTTCTTCTTTCCCAACAAATGTGACAGTATATGATCTAGAAAACAGTATATCTATACAATTATCATTATGGAATAATAACAAGTGAATATACATTGCGTGACCATGCCTCTCGTAGCATCGCTTGGGAAATAGCTTGTCAATTTTCAGATGAGAACTTACTGTCAAAGACCTCCATGAGGAATACGCTGCTTCGACTTTCACTCGCTTTCCTCACGTCACGATGCTTATGCGAAAGCCATGTAAGATTTGGGTAGATTTTGTCAGCTGATATATATATATGTATATGATCTATGAAGCTGAGGGTTGATATGGAATAAAAAGAAATCGTAAAGATATATGTAAATATTCAAAGGTTTGAATATAGCAGAGGGGTATAAATGTTGAACCCATTTCAAGATTGAAAATGAGATTTAGCCGTTTTGGAGCGAGGAAATTTCATGTAAAAAGGCTGTCGTCACGCAGTTATTCCTAAGCGAGATTGACATTGTAGCCTGAAAGAGACAAAAGTTTATCATACTCTCTCTCTCTCTCTCTCTCTCTCTCTCTCTATATATATATATATATATATATATAGATGTGTGTGTGTGTGTGTGTGTGTGTTTAAAATAAAAAGCTAAAAGAAAGCGAATTTAACACTCAAGTAAGGTAACCTTTTTCATGTTATCGGTTCAAATGTTGCGAAGTAACATACAATTGGTCGATAATTTAATTAGTTTAAAATTTTTTTTTGATATCGAGTGTTTCTAAGCTAGTGGGTACACAGATACTATGACATTTACATACGCACATATATCTATAAAAGTGAAGAGGATGGACGTTGTGTAAGTATTAGATAGATAGATAGATAGATAGATAGATACGACTTAGCGTCTGCATTTTGCGGTCTAGCTCGATGGGAGTTTGCGCTCAGATGTAGATAAAAATTTTAGAACACTAATGACACCTTGCAAATTTCCAGAAAGCCAAAATTAGGGATAGAAAAATATATATTATCACCTCACAAATTTAGGGATCAATTTATGTATTGATTTTGATATAGAATCGATCATATGTTTTTATTTTTAATCTTCCTTAAATTACCCCAGTGAAACCGGGCTAAACTGCTAGTGTATATATATATATATATATATATATATATATATATTGACGCATGTTTTATTAAATAATATAGACAAGTTTTGTCGATTTATTTCATGTGAATTTTTTTCATATCGTCTGATAAACTTAATAGCATTATCGTTGAAAGAGGAAAGAAAATCACAATATTGATACATGATTTATTTAACCCTTTCTGAGCTTTCGGCTTACATTAGCCATTATGTTGGTCGTAATGAGCAGTTCGCGGACGGCAATAGTAATAGTCGTCTACTTTGTTTGTATGGAAGATTGGCGAACACATGCGTGCATGCTGGAAGCGAAAATCGCACGACAGCTTATGGCGTCTGACATGACCACGCGGAAGTGGGAGCAAGAATTATTAAGTATGGAAAGCCATTGTTATAACCAATCGCATCTGCTATCTATTATAGGAATTTGAGGATGTTTGTGGAGATTTCATAGTTAATTGTTCAGATTAGGTTTCAACTGTTTTATGTATATGGCTTCGACTATTTTTAGTTTTTGTTTATTGTTTTCATGTGTTAAGTATGATTGTGTTTTTCACGAGGATTTCGTGGAATTGTGTATGTGGCTTGGTATGTTATTTTTAGAAGTCTAAAGATGTTAGAATTGTTGTTTAAATGTAGTGTCAAACGAATTTGTAGTGTGACCAACATATATATTGTTTAATCTGTTGGAGATACAATCTCCCAAAGGGCACTTGAATTTGTAAACTATGTTGGGTTTTTTTTTTCAAATCACTAAATGGGAGAGAAGAGGCGTTGTGAATGAGTGAGTTAGATATACTGGATTTAGAGTAGTACATGATTAACTTACTTTTTTTGCTAGGATCTCTTGTAGATATTTTGGTATTTTTTTTTATCATTTCACCCCAAGCAAGGCATTCCACTGCCACTATTGCGCTTGGGGCTACATAGATATAGATAATGTCAGAAGTGGGGTGATCGATAGTTGGGTGGGTGGAAAGAGTGTTTGAAAGAATGGAAGTTAGTGTGTTAGGAGGTGTCTTTTGATCTTACATTTAAACTCCTGGAGATTGTAGCTGTCGGGGAAGCAGTCATGTGGAAGAGAATTCCACAGTCGGGAAGTGCGAGAAAAGAAACTATTGGAGTAGAAGTTACGGTTGCATTTTATCGGTTTCACTGTAAAAGCGTGGGATCTAGTTGCTAATCTAGTATCTCGTATGTATTAATTTTTTTAGTATATTTTTATCTTGGTTATTGTTAGTACGGATTTGATTGCGAAAAAGGAGATTAATATATTTGAGATTAGTTGAGACACCATTGTACTGTCAACTATATAGTTTGGGAAGCTATTGTTAATAAGTGTTTGTTTTATATTCTTTAGTTCACTGTAGAATATCTGATTTGTGAATGTATTAGTTTTTGCACGATGTATTAGGTTTTTTATTATAATTGCTATTTTGTAGTAATATGTGCATTCGCTCTTGTAGTTAAGTGTGCATGAACTTATGCTGGTCGGTTTTTTGTATGGTGAAATGGTATATTTGTTATTATTTATGTTTATCAATATGTCGAGGTAGGGAATAAGTGAATTTAAGGACAGAATTATTTTGGAAATGTTTTTGAATTTGAAGTATTACGTCTGTATTTTCAACTAACATAAGGATATCATCAGCATATCTTAGGTCAATGTATGTTTTTTTTAAATCAATAAATATATTATTTTCGAAGTTCGAAATGTAGAAGTTGCTGAATGTCGGACACAGTAATTTCGTTGATGGGTTTTTCGCTTTTTAAGATTTGGATTACTTCTAATGTTCCCTGAACACTATATTTACTAGGAAGGTATGGAGTAATTAGTTGGTTAATGTATTTTGTTAACTGGTATACCTGAATTGGAATTTGCGATATTATAAGACGGAGAGGATAGTTAGGTTTATGATAATGGCTAATAAAAGCCGAAAGCCCAGTAAGGATTTAATAAAAACATGTACCAATATTGTGATTTTCTTTGTTCTTCCAACGATAATGCTATTAAGCTTCTCAGACGATATAAAAAAATACATAGAATAAATCGACAAAACTTGTCTATATTATTTAATGAAACATGCATCAATGAAAAAATGCTGTCTAAATACAAAGAGAGTCTAGCAGATTCAGCCGACTTTGAAGGTTGATGTGGACACCCTTCTGGTGTTCCCACTCTTTAAAATCTTTGACCGTTAAGACCCGCTTTTTTTCTTGTTTATATAGAATATGGTGTGATATTTTGAGAGTGGTCTTGTTTGTTATTGGTTGGTTATTTCTTTTGTGTTTCTTTATTCAAAAGAACAATTATTAAAAATACACTCTTCATAACTATCAACGCTCTTTCTACACCTCCATATCAAGCAGTTTACAATAAAAACCTCCTTGCCAAATATATTTAATCAGTAAAAATTACTGAAAAATAAAAAAAACTATTGCAATAAAACACTATATTTGAGCACTCTGAAAAAAAAAAAAATGGTAGACATTGAAAAAACAGTAGCTACTCTAGCATCTACGCATCACTCATTGAGTAATGAATTAGAGCACAGACCACTGGCATATGATACATCATACGCTAAAGTCTACCTTAGCTCAGAGTTAGAATCGCCGACTGACGACAATTCGGTCGGGTTTCAATCATGGGTTAAAAGCAATCGGATGTCTAAACGTACTGATGAGCTGTGATACAGCAAAGCGGATCTATCTACGGATGACTATATATATATATATATATATATATATATATTACTTGGAAAACTTTATAAATCTATTTGTGACGATTTATTTCATGAATGTTTTTTTTTTAAATATTCAACTCATCAAACGGAAATATCTTACAGAATTTAATGTGTGATTTATCCAGATAGAAGAAAGGAATTGTAAGAGGAAAGGGAAGGAGGAAAATATTTTATTGCTGGAAGAGGGAGTCAGATACACAATGTTAAATTTAAAACGCTGATGTCATATTTAGAATGTTGCATTTACAAACCAAACTATAAAAATGTGACTTTGGATAGAACTTTAGGACAAAGATTTTCACATATATATATATATATATATATATATATATATATATATAAGTACTTAATTTTTCATCATGATTAAATTAAACCTGTACACAGTTGTATTAAAAAACGTTCAATATAATTAAACTGTAGAACGTTTGATTATTTTTTTATTTGTAAACGAACTATTAAACATTCTCAGTGTCTTCAGACGATTTCCAATAATTGATTTTAGCGATTTTTAAGCGAGAGTTCATAAAAAAATACCGTTACGTGAGACTTTTTAATAAAACGCTTAAATCAGTTCTTGTTAATCGACTGAAGGCACCAGATTGTAGAAAAATGGGTTACGTAATAACTAGTTTACAAATGAAAAATAAACGCATATATATATATATATTCCTATCGTCTGATAAGCTTAATAGCATTATCATTGAAAGAGAAAAGATACTCACAATATTGATACATGTTTTTATTTAATCCTTTCTTAGCTTTCGGCTTACATCAGCCATTATCAAAGATGACAATAGCGTTGCTTGTAAAGAGCAGTTCGAGGCCAAATGATAGTAGTAGTCGTCTATGTTGTTTGTATGGAAGTTTGGTGAACACCTGCGTGCATGCTGAAGCGAAAATCGCAAAAAAAACTAGTGGCGTCTCACATGACCACACGAGTGAGGGGCCGAGAAGTATTAAGTATGGAAAGCCATTTGGATATATATATATATATATATATATATATATATATATATATATATAAAATTCATTTGTCCATTGTAATTGAAACAAACATATTTCTACATATATATAATTTGTGGGTCCAAAAACATTTCATTCATGATTACAATCTTTATACTTGTGCACCAGTTAGTTACAGCTTTGTTAAAGCCTATTCCCAAAAGTATCTAATCAGAATTTTTTCCCAATTAAAAGTTTGTTTGTGCTTCGTCCCCCACAGCTTAGTATGCATGCACGGACATTGCCGAGGAAGTCAAATTCTTGCTCGGCACGAGGCTTGATACACTGAACTGCATTTATTCTTTTATACATGAAAAATTTTGAATATTGATAGTATAAACAAAATCATCACAGCAGTAACATGCATATATAATAGGGCATTATGTAACTATGCAAATGGGAGAGTTAACTTGTCATATACGATCAACATAGACACTTTCAACTATCCTTATATATATATATATATATATATATATGGATAGTTGAAGGTGTCTTTATTGATAGTATATATATCAGATATTAATATATCAGATATTCCAGGCCATCTACATTAAATCAAAACAATCCACACTTAATAAAATCACATTTAAATCTGGCCATAACACATTACATTGTATTTAAATGTATGATTCTGTTAACATTTCGAGCTCTCACGCTGTGTGTCGTCAAAGAACGGCATTACAAATTTACGATCTACGTCTGCTATTTGGTAAATATTATCGTTTTTTTAGCGAAGTTTTATGTCAACACAAGTTTTTAAAAAAATCATCGTTGGTGGTAAATGTTTTTATGTTAACGTTCCTGTAACCTCTGAAGATGGCTCATGTAAGCCGAAAGCTTAAAACCAACATAACAAAAAGCATTCAAATGTTGGAGAATTTGTTTTTATTTTCAACTGAAATTAAAGCCAAAATGCGATGTTTAGAATGGCTCATGTGAACATTGAAGCGGCGACAGACGGTTTCATGCCCTTTTATATTTACATACGCTCTATCTGTGATATTGAGCACTTTTTCATATATATATATATATATATATATATATATGTATGTGTGTATGTGTGTGTTTGGCCCAGTTATATATATATATATATATATATATATATATATATATAGTCAGGTATTGGAATCGAACCTATATATGCTTATAAAGGTACAATTACTAACTTGAGTCTGGTGCTTAGACCGCTCGGCCATGCACCGTTTATTCGGCAATGAGTTAGAATATTCTTTGCTACTGACGTAGTTTTACATGGTATATAAAACGCTAAAAGTTTGCCTCCTTCTACCAACTGATGGCATTTCGGTCAGGTTTCAGTACTAGCTAAAAGCAACCACATGTCAATCAGATTTGTTTACGGATGACTAGTCATCCGTAGACAATCATGTGTGACATGTAATTGCTTTTAGCTAGTATTGAAATCTGAATCGCTCTTTCAGTAATGAATTAGCGCACTCTGGCTATTGGCGTATGTTACATCATACGCTAAAAGTCTGCCTTCTTCTGCCGAGCGCCCATAGCCCAGAGTTAGAATCACCGACTGACGCCAATTTGGTCGGGTTTAAATTCTGGGTTAAATCGGATGTCTAACCGTACTGATGAGCTGTGATACAGCGAAACAGATCTGTCTGCGGATGACTATATATTGTTGAGTGAATCTATTTTCTTGATTAAAAGTATCAGAGTTTTGAGACATTAATGCTGTCGGATAACTTTCGTCCGGCGTTTTGGTTAGTTATCGTCAAAATTAAATGAGTAGCATAGCGAAGACAATATTTGTAGAATTTTAGATAAGAGATGATTGTTCGACAATACATGTAGATATGCCACAAAAAAATAAATCGCCAGTTAAAATATTTTTAATTAATTTTAACTTCTAGCATGCAAATATTTTTACTTCTGTTTAGCTCACTGAAGAAAACAACAAGAAAAAATAAAATATACTTTTTACTAATAAAAGTTGTTAATGTCCTTTTCATTCAATTTCCTTTTCTTAAAGTTATTCAGCTGCAAATTAAAAGAGTCCCTTTGAGCACAAATATATATATATATATATATATATATATATATATATATATATATATATACTGTATCTTGTTAGAAGGCCGCTGACTGAGAGGTTGTGGGGAGAATGGAACCAAATATTGTTCTAATTTCTGTTGTTTCCAGTTCCACCTTGACTCAGGTGTTAGCACTTGTTTGGATCCCAACTATGGGTAAATAATTTATTCCCAAACTGAGGTCAAAACACAATAAAAGTGTAAAAACCGTCTTTTACAGTAAAAATTTCAGGAATACCATCTATACATTTCTAAAAAGAATTATATTACCAGCGATAAACTTTTAGAAAATATATCAACAATACATCAGATTTTAGAAAAGCACATTACAAAAATACATAAATGATAGGTGATTCACAAACTTACAAAGCATGTATATTCTATTCATATAAATCTATCTTAAAAATCTTTTTGGCATTAAATGACCCATTGAGCTTAATATACCTTAAAAGAAACCAAACCAAACTAAAAACAAAACTCAACACATATACGAATGTATGTAAGTATGTGATGAGTTTTCCTCGCAATATTTTATAAATTTCTGGACAATAGCAATCGAGCTCTCTATTTTTATCTAATTAATAATTTATATTAGTTGGGTAAACTATTTTAGACTATATTCTCCGTTTATCTATTTTCTTCTATGAAATAAAAAATTCCACCATATCAGTTGATAATAATGGAGTGGGATGTCTTTGTAATTTAGAAGATTTGTGCGTGTAGACTAATAAAAATTGAGATAACAAGGTGTTAAAAAATGGCGGGAAGTATTTTCAGTTGTGTCAATTCAAATAAATTTTGAACAAATATGTACCCAATATATTTTTGATATGATGTAGAATTGAAATTAAAACAATAAGGTATTTGTCTCAAAGAGTGTTGTTAATATAAAAAGACAATTCTAACGTAAAAAGAAAACAGACGTAAAGCCATAAAGTTAATTATTAAAGGCGGAATTACTCGATTTAAGTGTAAATTGGTAGTGAAAGTAAGCGTAAATAGCAATGTAACAGTTGATAAGGGTTAGGTTATATATATATATATATATACTATAGTCATCCGCAGACAGATATGTTTTATTGATTTATTGAATGAACGATGCGTAGATGCTAGAGTAGCTACTATTTTTTCAAAGTACCATTCTTCCAGAGTTCTCAATCAGGGTGTGAGAGCGTAGTCATCTGCAGAGAGATCTGTTTCGCAGCTCATCAGTACGATTGCTTTTCACCCAGGATTGAAATCCAACCGAATTGGCGTCAGTCGGCGATTCTACCTCTGAGCTATGGGCGCTCGGTTGAAGGCATACTTTTTAGCGTGTATATTATCATTATACACGCCCAATAGCTGAGAGCGTTCTAATTCATTGCTGAATGAACAATAAAAATATATACATTCTAAAGAATAAAGTTATTTAATTATACATTTTGAACAGGCCTCTAGAGAAACGAAAACACTTAAAATATGTTAGAACATTTTTTCAGACAGTTATTGCCTTGATAATTATCACCTATGTGCCATGGATCTTTGAAGAACAATATGAAATGACCGAAAACCTGGATCATTGAGTAACGTCAAACACATTGTTTTTTATAAATTACATTTTTTAGACATGGATCATGAAAAAGTTGTACACTACAAGACATTGTTCACTAGCAGCGGAAATAGTGAAACCACCAGAGAGCGTTTCACCCTTTTCCCCTTGCTTCATCTTCATCTCTGTTTCACTCGACCAAAACACAAGATTACAACCGAATAAAATTTAGTTACTGCTACAAGAAGCTCACGGTTTTATGACAACCTGTCCAAAGAATTATTTTACGCCAGAAGAATGTGATTAGAAGGAACTGCACCTTGAGAACAAACCAGATACCTGGTCTGATTGCAACATGATAATTCGTTTTAACTCGATACTATTAATAATATGACGTACTAGATTGTTGATCCACAATGTTTGTAAAATATTAATGAAAGATACCCTCTACAAGAAAACCAACCAGTGCCTCACGTTAAAATTTACCAAGAACTTAACAGATGGACTATTTGAGCTGCTACAGAATGTGTAAATAGTGGAAGAAAATGACGCTTATTTATTTGAAGAAATCTGCGTAAAAATATGTAACACTTTGAAATGTTCGTATTGGAGCTTCAGGTGTAAATGCCAAGAAATATAGTTTGACGTTTCCAACTTTCTGGCGGAGTGAACCGCATCATTAACGAAAATACTATAGATTGAAGCGATCAGTTATTAAGCAGTTATTTTTTGTATAATCACCGTCTGCAAGGCAGTAATACTACTGATACACAGGTGGTTAGATAAAATGAGTGATGAGAAAGAGTAACAAGTTACAGGAGGGGTAAGAGAAGTATGAGAACACTGGTGTGAAGAGGGCTGCCTGAAAGTAGAATGGAAAGGGAAAAGAACATGATACACAGGTTTCAGGGAAAAGATCCGAGTCAAGGAGATAAGAGATGGCAATTGACCTTTCATTTAAACTCTTGGATATTGTAGTTGTCAGAGAAGCAAATATACGGAAGGGAATTCCACAAAAGGAAAGTTCGAGAAAAGCAGCTGATAGAGTAGAATTTGCCGTTACAATTGATAGATTTCACTGTAAAACATTGGGACCTAGTTGCTAGTCTTGTAGCTCGAGTAAATTCATGCAGAGGGAGCACCAGAGAGCCAAGTTCATCGGAGTAGACGCCGTGAAAATATTTGTAGAAGACACAGAGAGAAGGCACATTACGTCGGTGAGAAAGTAATTAGAACTGAGCTACGTGGTAGAGATGAAGCACATTGCAGATTCTTTGTTTTATTTTGTCAAGAAGCCCGAAATGATTGTCAAGAGGCCCTACATAATATCCAATTTTTGTCTCAAATTTTATTTCTGAACCAACATATCGTGTTGTCTGGAAAGTTCTTATCGATGATTAGAAATAAGAATCTAAGCAAAATCTAAGAGATGGCATTGGGTTTACTCAGAAGGGAAACTCAACGAACTCACAAAGTAGGAAATGAATAAATAATCTGGGAGATTTTTTTTTTGCTCTTCATAGGAATGACTTTTACTAATCTCCCTTAGAGTAACATGTTGCAACTTATCAGGAAATCTACATTGAATCAATTGCTGAGTTATCTTCTAAGAAAATTGGCTCGCTGCTAGATAATTTTTCTTTCCAAATTATATCTTACGTATTTTTGAATTTATCGTTCGCAAATTCTTAGAAAATTCCAGCCAAATATGGTCCGGTACTCCTCCTTTATGAATTTAGATTGGAAAGGGACTCTTAATTTGCAGCGGATTTGGCTAGAGGTAACCGTAAGTTCTATACTAGTAGATTCTTTTGCCGCACTTCTAACTTGTGAACATCTCTTCCGGTTCCATGCTTCCCAAGATTGATTTTCAAACATTTATATGCAATGCGTTATTATAGATAGGGCGATGGATACAGTGTCTTGTAAATTGGGCAGAAATGAAAATAACAGTAATATTTCATTTGAATACTAAAGAATAATTTCATTTAATAAAATCGCCATTGCCTTCAACTATGATCACGAGACAAATTTGGAAAGTTCTTTTAAACGATTTCTGTTGAAGTTGTTGAATGTTGTCAATCATTGCCTTCAATTTCATTTTTGGTGTGACAAAGTGTTTTCTTAGATTTACGCTCAACCGAGTCCAGCATTTAATATTCATGATGCGGCAGTCTGGGTAGTTAGATGACCAGATGTATGAGGTGTCTGACAGTCATTACTTGGCTCTCCTGTTTATATGGCATAGTGAAGAGTCCTGTTGTCAGACATATGGTTCCAACAACAACCCTCTTGATCCAGAGTAGCACAATCTCCACAAGGAATTTGATGCAGGCCTGCATGCTGAGTCTAAGGACATCAATAAGAATTCTGAACATCATTTTTTATCACATCAAATCCACGTTTCCGTATATTCGTAACCACCATTAGATTCATTCAACTCTTTCTGAATCCTCTTTACTCTCCTAATAGTGAAACCCAAACACTCTGAAATGTTTGTATTGGAGCTTCCGGTGCGAATGCAAAGCAATATAGTTTGCTGTTTACAGATTCAGGTGGAGTGAATTTGCGTCATTGGTGCTCTTTTTTTTAGACGGTGTCCGAATATGACGCGTCAGACAAATCTCTTACGGAAATAAACTCTTTTACTACAGGTTAAAACAATCACTTATTAAGCCGTTATGAAAATAATATCAAATTCTAAATTCAAATATTAATTCTAAACAAATATATTACGGTGTCCGGAAATGTCATGTCGATTTTTAGTCATTAATGTTCCACTACATTAGAACACGTCAAACTTATCGATATAATATGCTTACATTTCGGATTGGAGCACACTTCAAACTATCTCTTCAGAAATACAGTTTAAAATGATTTCATTCGGGTCAATTTTGCATCCCTATATAAAAATGGAAATCACAAGATAGATTTTTAGACACTTGATGCTTTTTAATAGTCATAAACGTAAAAATACCTCTCAGGTAACTAAAAAGATATGTCTAGCGTAAGTTAAATGTATTTTAGATCTCGGAACTGTTTGGGATTTGTTTGCTAAGTTGGTGAAGAAATCTTAGACAGACCCCCGCCAACTACAGATGAAGACTAAACTAAGATATTGATTGAAAATAACCCGCATTACAACAAGGCATTAATGGACAGAATCATTAGGTTTAGCAGAATCCACTATCCATGAGCACTTGGTGAAGCTTGGGCCCGATATGATGTGAGTAAAAGCAATATTCTGGATAGCATTTGAGATTTTCTGTATAAATGTAATGAAAATGCAATCATTTTAAAACAAATTTTATCAGGTGATCTGATAATCATCGATTACAAAGACCTTCAGTGAAAAAGATCTTTGAGCTAAGCGACATGAGCCGGCTTTATCCATCCTAAATGCAGGGCTTCATCCTGAGAACATCATGCTGTTCATCTGGTTTGGAATGGAAAGGAATCTTGTTCTCTGAGCTTAAGACAGCAATTCAAGAAATACACCCAGAATTGTCTACCAGCAATGCTTTTGTCTTCAATCAAGAGAATTCCAGAACTCTCGTTTTTGTAGTTACCTGGCAAAAATTATTGCACTTTGGCTGGGATGTGTTAACAAGCCTAACGTATTCACTAGATATTTCTCCTTTGTATTTACATTTATTCAGATCTTTGTAAAATAATATCATTTGTAAAAGAAAAGTGTTAATTAAGTGGATGACGTAAAATACATTAATGAGTTCTTTGCCGAGAAAACAACATCGTGGAACAGGCAAACATTGTGCAACACAATGGTTGAATAATTATTTAATGGTATAATTTGATGTGTTTTAATTTCCCTTAAAAACCAGCATGAAATCTCCGGACAAATCAGTATTTAAAAACGTTTAAAGGGTGATTAAAAACGATAAACATCTATTTATTTAGAGCATCGAATTACAAAGACGTTTTTTTTACAATGAAACTAAATGTATCGACGCCAAAATATCTTTGAAAGTATTTTCCGCATCTTTGCAACTGAATGTCATTTTATTAAAATTTATCAATATTCTGTCCTCCCCAATCACCCAAAAAATGTAAAACTCATCTTTTCCGTTTTCAACATAACTAGATAATAGTTTAATATGCCGTTTAAAAAAAGATTGATATACAATTAACAGACAGGATAGTTTAATTATAACTAATGAGTAGTATGAAAGGTGTCCCCCTAAAATTGCGCGTTCTGTAAATGCCAATAAATTCAGACTATTGACTTGCCACTAAGATTAATGCTTAAGATAAAGTTTTTGTTGTAGATTTTTGTTAGAAACCACACAATATAATAACAAAAAAAAATACATGAGAGGAAAAATGTAAGAATATTGAATAAAATATATACAACCTGTACACGGTTAGTAGATTCAGGAATAATAGGAATACTGTAAGTAGGAGTCAAATATACACAATCTTGTAGATAAGAAAAGTTCAGATAATGAGTATATTATTACTGACCAACTACTCAACAGAACTCTTTACAGCTCCGTGACAATCACTCTTACACACAATATTTATTTTTGTAAAAAATACAAAATTATGGCACAAAGCCGAAAAAAGGGGAGGGGTAGAGGTTGGTTCTCGCTTAACTATCCTATACCTAGCTAAACACTATCACGACCCATTCACTGATTACAATTTGATCAATCACCAAAAGAACCCATCCATCGATTCCCAGTCCTTCATACACCAAAATGCCACAAATTTACGAGGGGCACCTAAAAACGGGGGAAACAACCATGACAAAAAATGTATTTATTTACAATATAACACATAATTTAAAAGATTTAATGAAAAATGAAATGATGGGAGGCGGATGAACCCAAGAAAATACAATTTTTTAAGTAAAATAATAATCAATATTAGTAAGAACCGTCCATCCCAGAAAAAAAATAGCCGCTTTATTCCTCCAAACGGCGAAATCAAGAAGCACACTTGCTAAGCGAGTGAATGGGGTAAAATAATGGAATGGGACAATAAAGAGTTGAACCAGCTAAAGAGATAAAAGGAGGCCAAAACAAATTGGGGAGGTTGGGAATCTCAACTTGGATCATAACAAAAGAGAAAGCCGGATAAATGCTAGGAACACATTCATTCACTTTAACTAGGTACACAAAAGAGAGCTACCTTAACCATGGGAGGGTTCCACAGGAATCCACCCCGATGTAACCAGCAGATCTAAAAGAGAAAATCAAGACTAGTCCTGTTCACGCGAACCAGGCTTGCGACATTTACCAACCTTCGTGCGTCAAACGTTTCCCATCAGTTCAATCACTCACTATTTATTTTGTATTATATACAAAATTATGGCACAAGGCCTAAAAGGGGAGGGGGAGAGGTTGGTTCTCACGTAACTATCCTATACCTAGCTAAACACTGTCACGACCCATTCACTCGTTACAATTTGCACAGTCACCAAAAGAACCCATCCATCTACTCCCAATCCTTCGTACACCACAATGCCACACACTAACAAGGGGCACCTAAAAATAGGGAGAATAACCCATGACAATAAAAATGTATTTATGTACAATATAAAATAAATGTACTAGATAATACGAGTACAATATTATAAAATATTTAATGAAAAATGAAATGATGGGAGGGGAATGAACCCAAAAATAAACTAAAAATACAAATTTTTTAACTAAAACAGTAATCAATGTTAGTAAGAACCGTCCATCCCAGAAAACAAAGTGGCCGCTGTATTCCGCCAAACGGCGAAATCAAGAAGCACACTCGCTAAGGGCGTGGGGAGGGGGGTAAAAAATTATCGGAATGGGACAATAAAAGGCTGAACCAGCCGAGATAAAAAGGAGACCAAAACAAACTGGGGAGGTTGGGAATCTCGACATGGATCATAACAAAAGAGAAAGCCGGGTACAGGCTAGGAACACATTCATTCACTTTAACTAGGTACACAAAAGAGAGCTACCTTAACCATGGGAGGGTTCCACAGGAATCCACCCCGATGTAACCAGCAGATCTAAAAGAGAAAATCAAGACTAGTCCTGTTCACGCGAACCAGGCTTGCGACATTTACCAACCTTCGTGCGTCAAACGTTTCCCATCAGTTCAATCACTCTTACACCCTCCCGTTTAGGCAGACTTATTTGTATAACTTAGACGAGTCCATTTATTGTGTAAAACATGGCGCTCCCTAACAGTTTTAACATTTACTGATTTAGAAAGGTTTAAACTAAATATTAAATGCAATTCTGAAAAAGAGAAATTCAAGATATAGGAAGCCAAGAAGTCAGCGCATTTTGTGGGATACATTGTATCTTTAGGCACTAATATTATAGCAATCAAATGGTCTACTCTAAATTGGGTCATTATACTACAAATAATATTATACCTACAAAAATTAGCATAATCACTTCGGTCCATGGCCTCAGATGTGAGGATCGAGTTACAAAAAAATTCATTATAATATTTCTAAGCCGTTCACAAGGAACCAGCAAAATTTATATTTTAATAAAAAATATCTAAACCTTAAACAATAATTGTCTAAAATTAACCAAAATTTTTAATTAACTTTAATACTGAAATAATATGATCCGAGGGTCATTTAATAAATAAGGTGAATTTTTCGACTTCTAATACAGATAGAAGCTTACTTTTCTCATTTTTCTCCCTTCTTTTTCAAAGGAATTTAATTTTTTGTAGACTGAATAAAAACTACGAGAATTTTGGAGAATAACCAAGATGGCCGACCAAGTAGCATACTTCAGGATTGGACAGAGGTCAGTTATCAAGTATCTGGTTGCTGAAGGGTGCAAACCAGTTGAAATTTATAGGTGAATGCCAACTGTGTATGGTGCTACATGTTTCAGCCAAAACAATGTCTACAAGTGGGCTAAACTGTTTAAAGAATTTTAAAAGTGACGATGAAGTCTAAAGTGCTGTGAGCGATTGGTTGAGACATCAGTCCAAAGATTTTTACGCTGAGGGAATACGGAAGCTTATGCACAGTTGGTAATGTGTGTGACACTGATGGGAGACTACGTTGAAAAATAAAAATAATAAAAAAGTAAGCTTCTATCTGTATTAGAAAAATTCACCTTATTTATTGATTGATCCTCGTAGATCCATTGCTTGAAATACACTGAAAATTGCATCTGGGTGTTACATAGCCAGTGAAAACATTTGTTGACTGTTAATTTAAGAAATAAATTGAAACAATGAAATTCAAGAAGACAATGAGAATGCAAAAGCAAATCAGAATCTTTCCCTTCGTGTCGACAACCTGAAACAATTCTAAGTGTCACTGAAGTTTATTTTAGTTTAATTTAATTATAAAGTTAAAATAACAAATTCTTCGTTGTGTTGGGTTCGTGTAATTGCATGAACTTAGGTTAATGTCACGCTTACTGAATTAGTTACAAGTTGAACGGATTCTTGTTTTAAAATACAGAAAACTCAAACTGACCAAGCCTGCAGCTATTAAGTGAACGCACACGGTGCTGTCTGAAAAAAAAATGTCAATGCCATCTGTTTTCCCGCCAATTTAATTTTGGAGAGAAAGAGCAAAAGACAATAATCTTGTTGGCAATTCGTTCTTCGCGTAGGGAATTTAAACACAACCTATTTTTAAATAGAACAGTTTGTCCTGTTATTTTTTGTTAACGTTTGTTTTAATTCATGTAATTCGACCATGTTTCAGGTTTAAATTTGGTCTCGCTGGTTTTGAAGAGTATGTATTCCTGTCACTTTTATATTAAGTAATAAAAAAATCTAGTTCGACAGAGATGATAATTTTAAAGTCTCATCAGACGAAAAGCGCAAAATAAATTAGTAATAGAAATATTATTCTTTTTTATGCTTGAAAAATCGGCATTCTTTATCCAAGCCGCTTTTCTTCACATAGTGAGAATCGAATTGTGATAACTATGTAGTCACGTTTCACATTTCAAATGAGAATGCAAAATATTAGATGTTTACTTGTAAGTTAACATTCATTGAGCAAGCAGCTATTGATATTTTTGGTTGACATTTATGAAAGTTAGTCAAGAAAACTCTGCAGGAAAATAGGCTTCACAAGTCCAGTAATTGTTATTTGTAAGTCTAAAGTCAACACACTCTTATCAAGTATTGACAAGAATATTTGTGCTTAAAGTTGTTTGCACAAGTATAGCATGTCAGTAACTGTTTCATGCTAAGCGCATCATCAGGCAGAATGTGACCTTATGATTGTTGCGCTTAGCATGAAACAGTCTCTCGCTCCCCTAGTCTTGACTTTAATGTTCACTATTTTATATTTACATACGCTCAATCTCTGATATTGAGCACTTAATCCTATAAATATAGCACACCTTAAACCTATATTTTTCATATATATATATAGCCATCCGCAGACAGATCTATTTCGCTGTATCACAGCTCATCAGTACGTTTTTGACAGCCGATTGCTTTTTACCTAGGATTGAAACCGGACCGGATTGGCGTCAGTCGGCGAGTCTACCTCTGAGCTACAGGCACTCAGTAGAAATTGGCAAATTTCTAGCGTGTATATTATCATTATACAAGCCCAATAGCCGAGAGTCTTCTAATTTATTGCTGAATGAACAATATATATATATATATATATATATATATATATATATATATATATATATATATATATATATATATATATATATATATATATATACTGTCTTTTTTATCATTGGAAGGATTTCCTCTTCGATTTGCATACTCTATTCATTTAACCCTGTGGTTTCTTTTATCTACTACATATTTTTGTCATTATGTATCCCCCATCTGCGAAGTTAAAAAATATTGTTCTCGCTAAGACTTACATATTTCATTTGAAAGACATCATCTTTAACTATCGATGAGTTTTATATAGCTGACAGTATAGATATTTCAATTTTGGCATCATGTTTGATTTCCATATGATAGTTTTCATCTGAAAGGTTTTTTAAGTGCAGCTTTCAAGGTTTTGGTATTCCCGAAACTTACTTTATTTTTAGAAATTATCCCTGGCACAACCTATTGAATATCCACTGTTCTATTAATATAATATATTATTACTATATGCTTCATAAGAAGGGAAATGTCAAAGAACTGACTGCGTTCAGAAGATAATTTTTTAGATGTTAGAAATTTAAGATATTCTTTATACGATGTACGTCGGAAGGACTTATTTATTATTCAATCTACATTTCCATAATATTTAAATACGAAGTGACAATTTATTATTAAGCAAGAGAGGGAATTTTATTAATCAAGTTGTCTTTCTTGCAAACTTGTCAAAATATATAAAAGCTACAATGCGAAACTTTATTAGATTCCGACAGAGAATTTAAATAATGTGTGCCGAATAACTTTAAATTGAAATGACAAAATCGTGAAACAATAACACTTACGAAAAGAAAAAAAAACAGTTTTGATGGGTGTGTTAAAACGCGTTTAGAATATGTTTTCAGGACGTTTTACTTGGAAACAGTAAAGTAAATAAGATTTATTTTTTTATAAGTTATGATACACAAAATGATAGCAAAATCGAATACAGTGTTAGGGTGATTAGACTTTGGCATTATCTGAATTGCACATTTAAAACAATTTTAGTTTCTGAATCGGCTAGTCTTGTGATATGTAATAACAGTGTAAATCAAAGAAGTAATTAATATGATCATTACTATGATATTTTTAACTCCTAAAATAAAAAATAAAAAATTACAGACATATTCACAATAATTAAAATCGCTTTAGTGATTTCAGAATAATATAAATTTCATTTGAAAAGAGTATCTTCGTCTTCGGCTTGCTTTTATGATAGGAGTTAGGATAAAGAACCTTACAACAGAGAAATATGAACAATCAAGCAGTCGAAGCGCGTTGTTAGCGCGTTATATATATATATATATATATATATATATATATATATATATATATGATGTATACACACGCCAGCCACCTGGAAAACTCAATTCATTACTAAAAAGTAATATGTAAATCGAAGAAGGGGTAAATGTCTTCAATTTTTTTTCTATCTAAAGAGCTGAAACGTATTAGGAGCATAATAAAGCTTTCACATTAGTCACAACTCTCAACATCAAAGAAGGTGGACACCGAATTAAAGAGATTTTATTTTAGCTGAAACTTAATAATTTTCCTTATATGCAGCTGGGGAAACATAACTGGTGTAGTTTTTTCTTAAGAAAATAATTGTATATTGGTATATATTGGACAGTATTTTCTTCTATGTGCCCTTTCCTTTCAGGAGGTAGGCCATCATGGCTTTCATGTCTCTCTATCAGTGGTTGCTCTTTGCACGCTTTCTCTTGTTACACAACACAACCCTCGTTCTCTTATCCACTTTATCAGGCCCTTCAAATATTTCATCCGCTACTTCCCCTGTCTCTTTTCCCTTCTATCTGTCCTGTTAATATCGGGTTCTCCAAGCCCTCCTTCCTTAAAACACGTCCCAGGAATTTAGCTGCCTCTTTCTGATGCTCAGTATTAATTTACTTGTCGTTTCCATCCTTTCCAAAACCTCGTCATTGCTCAAATGATATTTGCAGCATCCTTCTGTAGAACTACATTTCAGTTGCTCAAGTTTTTTTTCTTTTATCATCATCTAGCAGATTAGCCCGGCGTTGATCGGGTATAATGAAGGCTTTTATATATATATATATATATATATATATATATATATATATATATATATATATATATATATATATTATCGATTTTCTGCACTATTGTAAGAACTACAACGTTAGAACTTCTGAATACCGTTTATTATGTCTTTTTCTATGAGTGTATTAAATTTGTTTAAAATCGGACCACTCCTTCTATAACTCGATTTTTTTCGATTATGGATTTCGATATTTATCGGGGGTACCTCAACACAAAACCAAGCTAAGAACACTCGCAGATGCTTATAGTAAAACTGTGTAAATTTTCAAGAAAATCGGTTTAGCCGTTTCGGAGTCTATATGTAACGGACACACACACACACACACACACACACACACACACAGACAAAGTTCCATTTATAAATAAGTTTAGATTTTCCAGAAATTGAAACTAATGTCTGTTGAGCATTGTTTCAATATAAATCACAAGTGGAATCTGTGGGCGTTGCACAAAGACAAGTCGTACTAGCAGAAAACCATTCCCGGTTATAAGAGGCCAGTCATTATAGCAGTTAATCTACATGCTGAATGCTGGTGGTCAACCATGCAGTATTTTCATTCTCTGGTATGTAACTACACAGATTTTTGATTATTATAAATAATATGATATGATTTTATACTATATATTTTAGATTGCTAATCTCAGTTTTATCATCATAGAACTTCGTAAATTCTGCTTTTCAAAATGCATTTCGCTTTTGTCATGCTTTGAAATTAATAAACAATCAAAATATTTTCAAATAAGATTATGAATTACCTCAAAAGAATCTGTTAGTAACATCTGATAAGAGCACCGGTCTAATCTTTCTAGACATAATATACATGTTATTCCATTTTCGTGAAACTAAATCTGAGGGTATGTGGTTTCGAGGCTTTCTTCAAACTTTCTATCTTTTTCTTGGGAGGTTATAAGGGGTTCCTCTTATTTCCTCGTAGACCATATATATAACTTTCTGTTTCTGTTATGTGTTTTTGGTTGCGTAAGTATTCTACACTCTGGTGGTGTTAATTCTTTGTTAAATTAATCTTCCGTGAGTAATTGTCGACAACATATAAGACAAGATAATGATCTTCTCAGATTTGAGAGTACCTATGAAGTCAGCCATCGTAGCACCTAGGTTTTAAAAAGTCCGAATACAAAATTTACTTTGGTGTTCTTTAGGATAAATTCAATAAAAACGAGGCTGACCACGAATCGTCACTAACTTTGAGTGATTAGAGACTTCTTAACAAACTAGGTTCGTTTTCGGTTGTGCTGAAAGAGCCTAAGATCTGTAAGTATCAGTAGTACTTTTTTCTATTCCCTGACAACCTCAAATGTGATGATAATGCAAGTACTTGATCCCACAATTCACATCAATGCCGTTACGCTATATTTGATTTTTGATTCACGTTTAAACGCTATCACTTACCGAAGCCCACTTGAATTAAGTAGAAACGAATATCAATAGACGATAATTGAAATATACACTAATTAAGCTATCACGACCCCATATTATTTCATGCTTTTCTCTCTTTTTTCATTACGTTCTTTATGTCGATGTTCTCTGCAAAAAGGTAATGATAATTACAAAGCAGTAGAGAATATTAAAGAAACTGACGTTCAATGACGGCGTCAAAGACGATGAATACCTTCCAAAGCAATATAGATTTTGGCTTAATAGGATGCCTGCATTAATAGGATTACTAGAAATATTTATTGCAACCTAGCATCTTCTGAGTCTATTCTTAGTGTCGTTATTTCGATCTATACTAGGTGTGGAAGGAATTCAACCTTGAGTTGATTGAGTTATTTGATTAAGTTACTGGAGGCAAAGGATTCGGAAATTGGCTTGTGGGATTTCCTGCCTGTAATCATTTGAATTTTAAACGTATTGCTTGATTTGATCATGGTTTACTAATATCTTAACTCTTGTAAAAAAAGTGCAAGACCTCTGATCGGGATACGGGACGCTTTCAGGACCGTAGAAACAACAACTTAATTGCTGTTGTTCCCAGATCCATCCTAATACATCTGTTGGGCTATGAGCAAATAGTAGTCACTAAAAAACAAAACAATGTGGAAGTATAAAAATAATTTTCTGGTAAAATTTCTGGTAAAATTACCAACACTAAATATTTATATAAAAATGCTCAGCAATATATTTTATAACTGAACGAGTATGCCTATGCCGTCAAAAATGACAGCAATAAAATAAATGATTTACCTACATAAGAGAAAAAACAACAAATAATCCCCCCTAAGCCTGATAGAAGGGATATATATATATATATATATATATATATATATATATATATATATATATTTTCTCCTGCCCCGTTAAACTTCGAAAAACAGTAGCTACTCTGGCATCTGCGCATCGTTCATTCGGCAATGAATTAGAACATTCTCAGCTATTGGGTATTTGGCGTGTACAATGATAATATACATGCTAAAAAGTCTGCCTTCTTCTACCGAGCGTCCGTAGCTCAGAGGTAGAATCTCCAATTCGGTCGGGTTTCAATCCTAGGTAAAAAGCAATCGGAGTCTAATCGTCCTTATGAGCTGTGATACAGCGAAACAGAATTGTCCACGGATGACTATATATATATATATTCTTCACTAATCGACGACATAATTATTGCAGCAGAATTAAGTAATAAAGCACGGTTAAAAGGCAAAAACCTGGCAGGAGCTTTCATAAATGGTAGTAAAGTCTGATAACTGGTCCGAAATGGCATGAAATGAGCAGACGCTGTCTCCCTGTTATCTCTCTAACGATCTGAGCTAATGAAGGCTCGTTATTAACTCTCATTACTTCAGCGTGACAGGAGGAAAATGTGTTGATCCTGATAAGCTGTGATACACAGAAACCGGCTTGTATGTTGATGATTAATATATTTTGCTCCTAATACGTTTCAGCTCTTTAGATAGAAAAAAAAATTAAAGACATTTACCCCTTCTGCGATTGACGTATTACTCTCTAGTAATGAATTGAGTTTTCCAGGTGGCTGGCGTGTGTATACATCAGATATATATATATATATACATAACGCGCTAACATTTCCTCCTCTCTCGTTCCATATATATATATAACACTCTAACATATCCTCCTCTCTCGTTTCCTGCACCGAGATTCGATCTCGGCTGGAAGTAAGTGGATGTCTAACCACACTGATGAGCTTTAATACAGCTAAACGGCATTGCATGTGAATGGCTAATATATATATATATATATATATATATATATATATATATATATATATTCAACCATCTTTATTATAGTAGAGAGGATATTTAACAATAAATTTGCTTTGTAGCAATTACGGTTAGAATATATTTAGTTGAACCCATAAAATTGTGTTAAAAATATTTATAGTTCATCATGAAATATGTCATACAATTTGAAATGCTGATAAACTAAACCTGTCGGAAATTAATGATTAGCAAATTAAAATGCACAGACCAGTGCTGGTGACACAATCTTATGGAATTCTTCCCAGGTATGAGATTCTAATAATCAAAGATTATTATTGCTTTTCAAGCACTATGACACGTACTGGCGTCAAATCGGTACCTATAATTGTACCAGGAATATTAACGATCATTAACTATCTGATAGAAAATTAATGCGGAACGATTTCATTTAAGATTTTGAATATTTTTTCCCAATGTCTTCAATTCATTTAAAAAAATAATGATAACTTTTTAACAAGATATCAACTGTTCTTATAACATTTTTTTTTACCTTAATGATTTTTAATTACTATTAGCTGCATTCAAATTACGCTGAAATCACCAGTTCTTGATCGATCTGACGAGATAAACAATGTCAAGGCTGGTAAACACAAAGATCGTGTTCTGATTGGTTACATAAAATGCTGTAAGTAATGGGGTGGTGTAAAACCTACCAAATAACGTCAATTATAATTCAGAAAGTTATTAAAATACAGTCGTGATTAAAACAACATAAACTTGTTTCAGCTCTCTATTGTCTTACAGCTATATCATGTTTATTGTCTCTATTGTCTTGCTGCTATATCATGTTTATTGTCTCTATTGTCTTTGCTGCTATATCATGTTTATTGTCTCTATTGTCTTGCTGCTATATCATGTTTATTGCTCCTATTGTCTTACTGCTATATCATGTTTATTGTCTCTATTGTCTTGCTGCTATATCATGTTTATTGTCTCTATTGTCTTGCTGCTATATCATGTTTATTGTCTCTATTGTCTTACTGCTATATCATGTTTATTGTCTCTATTGTCTTGCTGCTATATCATGTTTATTGTCTCTATTGTCTTGCTGCTATATCATGTTTATTGTCTCTATTGTCTTACTGCTATATCATGTTTATTGTCTCTATTGTCTTACTGCTATATCATGTTTATTGTCTCTATTGTCTTACTGCTATATCATGTTTATTGTCTCTATTGTCTTGCTGCTATATCATGTTTATTGTTCTATTGTCTTACTGCTATATCATGTTTATTGTCTCTATTGTCTTACTGCTATATCATGTTCATTGTCTCTATTGTCTTGCTGCTATATCATGTTTATTGTTCTCATTGTCTTGCTGCTATATCATGTTTATTGTTCTATTGTCTTACTGCTATATCATGTTTATTGTCTCTATTGTCTTGCTGCTATATCATGTTTATTGTCTCTATTGTCTTGCTGCTATATCATATTATTGTTCCCTATTGTCTACTGCTATATCATGTTTATTGTCTCTATTGTCTTACTTGCTATATCATGTTTATTGTCTCTATTGTCTTGCTGCTATATCATGTTTATTGCCTCATTATCTTACTGCTATAATATGTTTATTGTCTCTATTGTCTTACTGCTATATCATGTTTATTGTCTCTATTGTCTTACTGCTATGTCATGTTTATTGTTCTATTTTCTTGCTGCTATATCATGTTTATTGTCTCTATTGTCTTACTGCTATATCATGTTTATTGTCTCTATTGTCTTACTGCTATATCATGTTTATTGTCTCTATTGTCTTACTGCTATATCATGTTTATTGTCTCTATTGTCTTACTGCTATATCATGTTTATTGTCTCTATTGTCTTACTGCTATATCATGTTTATTGTCTCTATTGTCTTACTGCTATATCATGTTTATTGTCTCTATTGTCTTACTGCTATATCATGTTTATTGTCTCTATTGTCTTACTGCTATATCATGTTTATTGTCTCTATTGTCTTGCTGCTATATCATGTTTATTGTCTCTATTGTCTTACTGCTATATCATGTTTACTGTCTCTATTGTCTTACTGCTATATCATGTTCATTGTCTCTATTGTCTTGCTGCTATATCATGCGTTTATTGACTCTATTGTCTTGGTTGCCATATCATGTTTATTGTCTCTATTGTCTTACTGCTATATCATGTTTATTGTCTCTATTGTCTTGCTGCTATATCATGTTTATTGTCTCTATTGTCTTGCTGCTATATCATGTTTATTGTCTCTATTGTCTTACTGCTATATCATGTTTATTGTCTCTATTGTCTTACTGCTATATCATGTTTATTGTCTCTATTGTCTGCTGCTATATCATGTTTATTGTCTCTATTGTCTTACTGCTATATCATGTTTATTGTTCTATTGTCTTATCATATCATGTTTATTGTCTCTATTGTCTTACTGCTATGTCATGTTTATTGTCTCTATTTTCTTGCTGCTATATCATGTTTATTGTCTCTATTGTCTTACTGCTATATCATGTTTATTGTCTCTATTGTCTTACTGCTATATCATGTTTATTGTCTCTATTGTCTTACTGCTATATCATGTTTATTGTCTCTATTGTCTTACTGCTATATCATGTTTATTGGTTCCCTATTGTCTACTGCTATATCATGTTTATTGTCTCTATTGTCTTACTGCTATATCATGTTTATTGTCTCTATTGTCTTACTGCTATATCATGTTTATTGTCTCTATTGTCTTACTGCTATATCATGTTTTATTGTCTCTATTGTCTTGCTGCTATATCATGTTTATTGTTCTATTGTCTTACTGCTATATCATGTTTATTGTCTCTATTGTCTTACTGCTATATCATGTTCATTGTCTCTATTGTCTTGCTGCTATATCATGTTTATTGTCTCTATTGTCTTGCTGCTATATCATGTTTATTGTCTCTATTGTCTTACTGCTATATCATGTTTATTGTCTCTATTGTCTTGCTGCTATATCATGTTTATTGTCTCTATTGTCTTGCTGCTATATCATGTTTATTGTCTCTATTGTCTTACTGCTATATCATGTTTATTGTTCTATTGTCTTACTGCTATATCATGTTTATTGTCTCTATTGTCTTGCTGCTATATCATGTTTATTGTCTCTATTGTCTTAATACTGCTATATCATGTTTATTGTCTCTATTGTCTTACTGCTATATCATGTTTATTGTCTCTATTGTCTTACTGCTATGTCATGTTTATTGTCTCTATTTTTCTTGCTGCTATATCATGTTTATTGTCTCTATTGTCTTACTGCTATATCATGTTTATTGTCTCTATTGTCTTACTGCTATATCATGTTTATTGTCTCTATTGTCTTACTGCTATATCATGTTTATTGTCTCTATTGTCTTACTGCTATATATGTTTATTTTAAACACTTGTTTCCGTACCATTATCTAACTTAAGCTACGTTGTGACCATTAAGAATACCTTGATCATGCAAGTTTGAATATGAGGGCAGTGTAATAAAAAATGACTTGGAATTATAAATCGTAAGTTGAGTTCTAACTTCAGTTAAGTGTGATGTATTCACTTGCGTGTAAATACCCGAGGAAATGTATCAATCTATATCTGTCACCCAGCAGCTGCTAATTAATTAGTAGGTCATTTTTACCTCCCCACTCCAAAAAAATTGTCTTGTTTTAAATAAACTACAAAGGCTTCATACGACGAAGAAAACGCACCAAATAGATAACATCGTTTTTATATCTTGGAATAGACTTGGTGACGGCAAGAATAAATCGTCTCTAAAATTGTGATGCTTTAACTTTTTCTAAAAGTTATAACCACTAATTTGCCCCACAATATTTATGATCATCTGGCCACGTCAATGATAATTTTACATTTGAATAATACTTATGGTATTACTAGAGATTTGCAGTCTAGAGCATTGGATAATTGATTGGAATAAGGAATAGATGGCCCAAGTTAGAATTCCAACCAATATCAGACACTCAGATGGGACAAGAAATATACAAATCAATACACATTGATGATTTTCATATGGATAGATAGTAAAATTCTAAAAAAATGTTATTATCACTGTACCAGTTGGTAGAAGAACTAACTTGCCTTCTTACTGCATATTCTATTTCTATACATACATAATTGAGAATAGTGGGTTCGATCTCATTTAGGTGTTCCATAGATTCGATCTTGAACCACATCTAAACCACATCTAAGGCACCATACATATTTGAGACTATTCAGAAGGTTTTGCCAGGTATCGTCTTTGGTGGCGACAATCTGAACAATACAAGACACGCGCCTTACGGCCTATCACGTTGAATATACCAGTTCTCCCTCGATAACCGAAGTTAAGTAACGTTCTGCCTGGTTAGTACTTAGATGGGTGACCGCTTGGGAATAGGTGCTGGAAGCGTTTAGTGACGGATGTGCGTCGTGGTGCAGTGGATATCGGCTCGGAAAGAGTGATCGGTGAGCCGAGTTCGAATTCCAGTTGAATACCCTGCTTTCATTTATGTACTCGTACTCTTTGGAAAGGTATTGATCCGTTCCTTCTCTCCATTTATGGGTTAAATAACAGGGTAAGACTTGGGAACCCTGCCCTTAAAAACAAATCCCAATGAATCATGATACTCGAAAAAAAAAAAAGAAAAAAGTATTACTAGACACAAAACTTATATAAAAACAACAATAAATTGTTGAAAGAAAAAGGTATTACCAGGAATAAATAAATAAAACTTTAGTTGGCAATAAATGACCCTCCGAGGTTGATTTGCCATAAAAAACAAAACAACCAACCAACCAACAAGATACGCAGATGTCACAGTCCTGGTAGCAGATACAGAAAAGAAACCACAAGACCTCCTCCAAGAAGTAGTTAAAGAAGCTGAAAGACAGGACTACATATAAACTGCAAGTAAACTAAATGCATGGTAATGAGTAAAGACAAAAGTCCAAAATGCCAATTACAGGCCGGGGGACTAAAATCAAACAGGTACGGATATTTAAATACTTGGTAAGTGTTCTAACACAAGACGGAAGGTACGATACGGAGACCCGAAGGCGTATTGGCATGGCCCGCGATGCATTCCAGGAGCTGAGTAGAGTATTAAAATAGAAGAAAATTTTGCTAGAAACAAAGAAGAAATTACTGTTATATTTGGTCTTCAGTATGGCAGCGAATGCTAGACAATCTCATCAAAGATAAAGGAAAGTTTTAAAGCAACCGAAATGTGGTTCTACAGAAGGATGCTGAAGATACCATGGACGGAACACGCAAGCAACAGCGAGGATTTGGGGAAGATGGACACGAAAAGAAAAGACACCTGAAGATTTTGGAACATGTTATTCGGAAGGAAGGCTTAGAGAAACCGATACTCATTGGTCGGATAGAGGAAAAGTGTGACAAAGTAAAGTAACACATTACATACTTGACTGACTTAAGCATATGAATGGTGAGGCAGGGATTTCGTGGGATAACAGGAAGAGAGGTTATAAGAGCGACAAGTTCTAGGGATATATGGAAAGCCATTATTGCCTACGTCCTGAAGAGACACGTCACATACAAGAAGAATAATAATAAGAAGAAGATGAAGAAGAAGGTGTTTTTACGCAACAGCTTGAACAGTTTCCCTTTGTCAGCAGCCCATTTACCGTAAGTGATTCCATGATTATAAAGGCTCCTGAAGTTTCTCCACTTTGAGTTAATAAATTCTGACAACAGCTCTTTAATTAAATTTTCACTTATGTTTTCAATTGGCCACCTGTCTAAAAGAATTGTAAGTACCATATGTATTGATGAAAAGGTAGCTCAGCAGTTAATGTTGCTTTAAATTGAACGAGTAATGCGGGTTCAGATTTTCAGTGCCTTTGTGAAAGTCATAGATTTATCTTTTCTCCTCTAAAACATAAAGCAACTTGCAGCGTAGATCAAGTCCTTCTAGCTCACGAGCCTATGACAATGGTCCCCAAAAGTTTCACATAGTAATGTTGGTGAAAGAGAGCATATGAAGCAGGAGGGATTGAAGGTCACTCATAGATTTAAAAATAAATAAAAAAAATACATATTCCAAAAATAAATATGATATCAAAATTTGAAATATTATTAGTAATCGTAGGCATGAGTCACAATATAGTTATAACTAATTATTGACTATTTGCCTATACTTCTAACCTGAGGTAAAATTTATTTTATTTACATTGTTTGCACTGTTGTCCTCATCTTTATTGCGATATTCACAAAGTTTTTGCTAATGTACGCTACTGCATTTTTCAGGTGCTTAGAAATTCGAACCGAAACCTTTTTTGGGATCACTGGGGTAAATCATTCTCGTTCCCGCATGTATTCCTCAAACATACATTGCCCAGTTGATAACACGTTAGTTATATCCAGTGACTTGACCCAAAGAGTTATGAGTATAATACCTGGCTACAGCAGTGGTGAACAAATAAATTAGGGAAAATGAGATAAATACATGACATCCAGAATTGACATGGCACATGAAACAAGAATGATATATTTCGGTGGCGGAAATAATGGTTTCAGTTTAAAATTTCAAGCACCTGAAGAAGGCCATAACGTGCAACGGCCGAAACTTTGTAAGAATGTCAATGAAAATGGGGACAACAGTCTAAACAATGTAAATAATTACTGACTAATCTTAGGATAGTGATAATTGTCTGAGTTATCAATGATAATAGTCTGACTTCAAATCCGAGGCTATCTCCTTCAACACAGTTTGTTTTGTTTTGTTTTTAATTTGGTGAAGCTCGAGCAAATTATCATTCCAAAGATATATTCCTGAGAAAAAAAATGGTAAGTACTAGTCTATGAGGACGGCTACTCTGAATTCATGTCCATGGTGTGTGCAACGAGCAAACAGCTGAATGTATATCTAAACTTATTTATAAATGGAAATTTGTCTGTGTGTGTGTGTGTGTGTGTGTGTGAGTGTGTGTGTGTGTGTGTATGTGTGTGTGTCTCGGTCCGTTACCTATACACTCCGAAACGGCTGAACCGTTTTTCTTGAAAATTTACACAGTTGTACTATAAGCGTCTGCGAGTGTTCTTAGCTTGGGTTTGTATCGAGGTACCCCGATAAATATCGACAATCGATAATCGAAAAAATCGGGTTATAGAAGGAGTGGTCCGATTTTAATAAAATTTGATACACTCATAGACAAAGACATAAGAAACGATATTCAGAATTTCAAGGTGGCAGTTCTTACAATAGTGCAGGAAATTTGATATCGATACCAGGAAATAAAAATTTGACTTACATCCATTCATTTTTCTTTCAGTCTACGATTTCGCTTTAGCTGGAAACAACTACTGCTTTTTAGTCTTTCGTGCCAATGTCCAAAGAGTTTGAGCTCCAGGACCATGGATTAGTTTAAAACTTTCATTACACCCGAGCAACCCCGGGCTATACTGCTAGTAATAATATAAATGTATTCCAATGTATAAAAGAGATTTTAAAAACAGGGCTCCGCTGCAGACCTCAAATATGAAACCTGAATCTTATCATCAGATTAGTTTAAGATGCCACGAAGCGTAAAGTAAATTGTAGACGTTCGTGTAATGATTATAGGAACGAAATGTAGAAACAGCGTGCTGAGTTGAAATAGTGACCTGGTCGGTTACGATCTCAATTAATAAATATATCCCTGCTATATATTTAGAGATTGTTGAAAAAATCCATGTATCTGCAATATTATTGTCACTGAACTTATTATTATTGGCATCTTAACTTCACTCACTTTCCCAACTTCATGGTGTACCTATTTTGTCTCTTTTTTATGAATGTTTTCAGGGTAATTTCCCTGATGAAATTTCCTCTATGATACGTAGACTTTATGAATCCAATCGCATTACAAGATTGGCGGCAAGGTCACATCAACTTACAGTTTAAATAACGTATGCATTATAGTAACAGTTTCTTTGATCTTCAGACTTCTTGTTTTTCAGTCAATTTTGATCTTCTGAAATTTAAATACCATATCAATCGTTATCATCTCTCTTTTTAATTTTTTTGTTTTTCTAAAGTCCTGTCTCCTGAATAGTATATTTTTCTTATATTCTCTAACAATCAATAACCCCTTGCGTCTAGTGGCACATATGATAATAAGCCTGGTTCATTATCATCATCATCCTCATCATCCTTTATCCATCACACCCAGATGGTGCATAGGGCAGCAACTTTTTGTTGCTATTTCTGTAACAAGCTGTTTTTTACGGGGCAGCGTTGTTAGCCCTGCACCCAAACCCCAAACCCCAAACCCCAAACCTGGAGAACCGGTGGACCATTCTTGGTCCTTACGTTTACAGCACCTGGTATTCCCAAATGGTCACCCATTTAAGTACTGACCAGGCTCGAGGTTGCTTAACTTCGGTAATCGGTGCATTGAACACGATAAAGCCGTAGATGTAAGCCTGCTTAGGGTGAATTTATTTAAAACATATCCTTGAAATAAATGATCGATTTTCCTCCTGTTATGGGTTAAATAGCAATACAGTTTTGGTTATCAAGTTTCTTGTCGCTCTAATTTTTCTCTTGGTTTCTCTTCCAAGACCCGCTCCATCAACCATTTGCTAAGACCTAACAAGTACGTCTCGCGCTGTTTTCTCCTATCTATTCTTCCATTTATCCGACATGTGAGTATCAAGTTCTCCAGGCTTTCCTTCCTCATTACGTGTCTAAAGAATCTCATTTGTCTCTTCCTGATATTTATTATCAGTTTTCTTCTCGTCTTCATCCTTTTCAACACCTCATAATTGCACACGTTCTCTGTCCATAGTATCCTCAGCATCCTTCTGTAAAATCACATTTCTGCTGCCTCAAGCCTCTCCTTCATCTTTAACGAGATCGTCCGGAATTCACTTCCATACAGAAAGAATACGTTGTTGCTAATGAGATTTTGCTGTCTTTCAGTACACTGGCTATCTTCTGAAATGCGTCTTTGGCCATTCCAATGCGTCTTTGGATCTCTGTGTTGCATTTTTCATCCTCGGTCAAAACACTTACCAGGTATTTGAAATTTTTTACTTATTTCATTTTTGATTCTCCAACTTGCAGTTGGCATATTAGCCTCCTCTTTTTGCTGATGACTATGCATTCAGATTTCTTGAGATTTATGCTCAATCCTTTCTTTTCACTTTCTTTTTTTAACTTCTGTAGATGGTTCTTTTTTCTTTCCGTGTCTACTATCAGCACCGTGTCATCCGCGCATCGGATATTGTTGAGATTATGACCGTAAATGACGAATCCTTGCAAGGCTTTTATTTCTCTCACGATTGCTTCGCTTTAGAAAATTATTTCTTCGAACAATGAAAAATAATAATGTCATTTTAATGATATTAATGTATTTAAGCTTGGTCATTATATTCTTTGCAACTGACCTCTTCAGCCACCAAATATGCTGGAATATATTTTGTCACTAACTTCTGAAGTGGATATCGAATCGATGTGTCTTGAAAAAACATTTTCTTATACACTCAAAATATTCCCTCATACGATGTCCTTTCTTGAATGAAATAATCACCTCTAGCTAATCTAAGATTTTATACACAGACACCGATGACTTGATCCTATATTTTTGAACCAACTGTGTATCAGCTACTTGCAATGAGAAAATTGGTATTTTGAATTTTCCATTTAAGTAAAAAACAAATATAAGAAGAAATTAGATATAACTTTGAAAGGCATTATATCGATATTTTCTTAAATTTTCCTGAATTTCATGAAAATTGTTATATTAATCTTTTCACTGCCGGCAAGATCACAATGCCACTAAGACGCAAGGGGCCTATAGAGGACGAAAGAAAATTAGAAACCTTAGAGATTTGAAAAGGCAAAAATCCGCAGAATTCAGAAAGACTGACTAGTTATTTTGCACGGAATGTTTCCGAAATCACAGTTGATTTCTAAGTTAATTCCACAAATAATACGTGCAAAAATAGGAAGAGAAAACATGAGAATAGAACTTAAGCTCTTAATTAGGTATTTGAACAGTATGACTAGATCTATAATAGTACGATTGACTTAATGGAGTTGAGGTACGCGAAAGAAAAGCTTATCAGGACATTTGCCATGAAAGTATTTATAGAAAATTTACCGGAAGTGCAGAAGTGACTAAAGCTGGTGTATCAGTCTAGAATCAATAACGTCACAAACCATTCCTTGGATTTTGTCAAACATCACGACAAATTCAGCAGAAAACTAGACCTGATGTGGCAGCAGTTTTCAATGTACGGACAAATTTGTAGAATTATAAACGTCCCGATTCTGCTGATAATATTAGGTTGTCCCAAAAGCTCGTAGCACTTGCGAAATGGGTCTATCTGGTACACCACCATCGAGACAAGCGATGGGTTCAGCTAGGGCAAAAGACACTGTTCCAAAGACGGTTCCAAAGCAAGATCGATTCGGCTAAAAGGTCTTGTGCATTTGGTGGAACTTTTAAGGAATCGTGCATTTTGAGTTTGTTCCGAATGGTCGTGCCATCAGGGCCGAACTTTACTGTCAGCAACTTGAACGGGTCTACGAAAAGTTAAAGCGAAAGTACCCGGCTCTGATCAACCGAAAGCGCGCTTTAATGCAGCAGGACAATGCCAAGACATGCACCACCAGGAAGACCAAAGACAAGTTTGAAGAGCTGGACGGCGTTGAGATTCTGCCACATCCAGCCTACAGTCCTGACGGTGCTCCATCAGATTACGGCCTTTTCCGCTCAATGAAGGGTCGCCGGTTCAACTAGTTTGATGAAGTCGAGGAAGCGTGTCAAGAATTCTTTGATTCAAATCCGGCTGAATGGTACTTTACCCAGATCCGAAAGCTTGCAGATCGATGGCAGAAAGTCTTGGAAAATAATGGTCTTTATTTTTAGCAATAATTTTTGTTTTTGCGAGTAAAATTTCAATTTTTTGCAAATGTTTTCTGGTAACCTTACATTACTGGGCGAGTAAAATTTCAATTTTTTGCAAGTGTTTACGAACTTTTGGGACAACCTAATAAAACTTTCTTACACAAACCTAGGCAAACCTAGCAGTTGGCTCAATGTAATTATTCCACTCGATGTTACAAGAAAACATGAAATATAGAAAAATCACAGAACTGCTTCCATCAATTATAAAATCAGCCATGGTGATCGGAGAAAATACGTTCCGGCGCGACGTGGCTTCCCTGTGTCTCTTCTATAAATACTTTCACGGCTTCTGCTCCGATGAACTTAGATCACTAGTGCCCCCGAAATACGTATTTGAACGAGATACTAGATTAGCAACTAGATCCCACCCTTTTACAGTGAAACCGATAAAATGCAGCCGTAACTTCTACTCCAACAGTTTCTTTCCTCGCACTTCCCGACTGTGGAATTCTCTTCCAAACGATTGCTTCCCCGACGGCTACAATCTCCAGGAGTTTAAATGTAAGGTCAATAGACACCTCCTAACACACTAACCTGCTCCCATTCTATCAAACACTCTTCCCACCTGCCCAACCCTCATCCTCGCTATCCTTACTCATCTGTCACCTTCCTCCTGACATTCCCTATGTCTAACCACTCCTTCTCTTTACCTTCCCCTATGTAGCCCCATGCGCAATAGTGGCAGTGGAATGCCTTGCTTGTGGTGAGATGATTAAAAAAAAAATTGTAAGCATTTAACTTTGCAAGCCATTGCTTGCCCCAGTTAACAAGTGATTCAACTTAATTTCCTAGATTAGGTTTAATTATTAGACTTACAATTAAAACGGGTGAGAATGGTTTTGTCTTCTGTATAGATACGGAGTTAGGAAAGTTGTTGATGAATATAAAAAAGTTAAGTTCAGGGGATAGAGACCTGGAGAAAAACTGCATGGATATGGTCTAGAGAAGTGACCGATCAACAGTACTATTTTTTTAAATTCTAGTATTGATATTACACCCCGAGCTTTTGATTCTTCAATGGAAGCATCATAATTGGTTGAGGTGAATAAAATATAGACCAGCGAAGTAAATCCAGCAAACATGTCATCATTAGCGCCTATATGTTAATTAAACAAATCTATTGTCATGAAACAAATTAAAATAGAGAAGACATCAGATTGCTGGAAACATTCCAAGCACAGACATACCGATGAGTCTCATTAATTAAGATAAATTTATAGTTAAAGAAAGTGCATACAGCGTTATTTATTCTGTGGACAAGCACATATTCTAACAATTACGCTGATAGCGTGCTCGATGAGACCAGTTCAATCTCTACCCAAGTATTAATGTATGATTTATTACACACATTTTCTTTATAAAAAAGGAGCGAATCCATGAATTAACCACACGGCCTAGAGCAGATAAGTAAAATATAAGATCTCTAGCTTTGGATATCAATCAGTCTCAGAAAAAGAAAAATATGGTTATATTTTAATCGTACCTTAAACTAAGTACAAGACCAAAAGTTAGGGGCACCCAATGAGGAAAAATACAATACTCAGTCATTAATGTTTTATAGAGACCGGAATGCTAGCTAGTTATTATATCATGACCAGGTGTCCAAAGGTGATATTCTATGTGGCACCATATATATATGCAGTCAGTTATGTGCCATACGTGAAACACGCTTGGATGTTCATGTCTTGAAAGAGACATGACTGACTTGACAGATGATTATCCCACATTATGATGCTATTGCTGTCTGTAGTAGACTGGTTGCCAGCCAAGGATATAGAAACCAATCTGTCCTGTTATCTAACCCATAACTGGAGGGAAGAAACGGATACCATTCCCAAGGGTATTTGCGCGTAAGATAATGCAATGAATTCAACTGAAATTCGAACTCGGCTCCCCGATTTCTCGTTCCGAGCCGATATCCACTGCACCACAAAGCATATGTATATAATATGCGTTGGATAAACTGTCGTCTAAATTTCGCAAAAAATGAAAATAAAACTGACCTCTCATTTTAAGAGAGGCTTTTACCAAAATTACACAAATATATTTTCAAATACTAAACACTGGGTTTATTCAACCTCGGCCGACAGACAACTTCGAAAATTCCAGCAATTGTTCTGGATGGTCTCCTTGTTTAACTTTGTGAATACTGCCGTAATCATTGCCTTCAGTTCATCGATGGTATTTCAAGTAGTTTTGATTAGCTGTCGCTCAAATGGACCTCGCACATAGTAATCAGTAGTGAGTTGCGTTCGGTAGTCAGATGTAAGATGTAATGTCATCACAGAAATTGTCTGACAGCCGAAACTGGGGTCTTCTGTTTGTGATGCATGGTGCAGAGTCCTGTTGCCAGACATAGTTCTTTCAGTAACCATCTTTAAAAACCAAGGCAGCACTACACTCTTATGACATTTCACATAGACCATTGTGTTGATTCTGAGATGTTGTGAGAATATGAATAAAGGCATTAGTTTGCCATCAATAATGAGATCTCCAGACAACTTCAGAATGATTCATTAAATTCTTTCAACTCTATGTGAACCCTCTGTACTGTCCTCAGATTGACATAAAAATACATTGAATTATTCGTATTGCGGCTTCTGGTGTCCATATCAAATAGTACAGGTTGTCGTTTCCTAATTTATAGCTGAGTGAATTATGTCGTGGTCCTGTTTTTCTCGCTAATGATTCCCAACTTATCCTACTATACTGGAGAGTTAAATTCAAAAACAAAGAATGCCCAAGCGTGAAATGAAAAATACATAATTTCAACAATTTATCCATCGCACTTTGTATATATAGTGTTAGTTTTATTGATTTTGTGTTTTGAGTCTTATCAAAATTTTGCAGATTAATTAAAGGCAGAAAATATTTTTATATTTTACGAATTTCGGAGAGAGAGTAATGATTTACTAACGGGTGAACAGAAAGAAACAGAGTGAAAGAGAATGATTAATAATATAATATCAGGTTTTTTTAAAATATTCTCACGTCTGTTTCAATATATATATATATATATATATATATATATATATAAATGAAATGATCATGGGTTAAACAATATCAAAAAAGCATTGAAAAATCTTTTAACACTTATATATATTAGTCATCCTCATACAATCCTTTTTCGTTGTATCACAGCTCATCAGTGTGGCTTGCTTCCAGCCGTATCAAAACACGACCGAATTGGTTTCATTCGGAGTACATACTCCCTAAGCTATCGGCGCATGGAATGAGCGAGAAAGAAATTTTAGCCTGTTATATATATGTGGTGAATACACACGCCAACTACCGAGAAAACTCAATTCATTACTGAAGCGTAATGCCTAAATCGTAGAAGTGGTAAATGTTTTAAAAATCTTCCTCTCTAGAGAGTTCAATAGTACCGAGAGCATAATTTATTAGTCATCCACATACAAGTGTGTTTCGCTGTATCACAGCTCATCGGTGTGCCTAGACATCCACTTGCTTCCAGTCGGGATTGAAACTTGACCGATTTGGTGTCATTTGTTCTACCTACTTCCTAAGCTATCGGCGTTTGGAATAAGAAAATTTTAAAACACCAGAACTCTTGTCTTAACTATAATATCCAATGCCCAAAAAGATATAAAATATCTGTAATAACAAAAACCTCAAGTAGAGTACACCAAAGTTTCTGCTCCTAAAGATGATTTTTGAGGAATCCAAAACACAAAAAACAAACATTAGTACACAATAATTTGCTCAATCATTGACAAACAAATAAAATTATTTTTACAAAAACTACACGACACCCGTATTAAATAACACACAAAAAATCAACATGAACTGAAGTCGTATTGGGAACCATAATCTCTGTCGAATTTACTCACTCCTTACGAGAGTCCTCACGAGAATCCTCACGAGAGTCTCACTTTCTCCTGCACACATCCCCGAGATTAATTATCTCTAGGTTAATATAGGTAAAGAAGAGTCCATTATTAAGTAGGTAACTCCACCACAACAATGCATTAATCTCAGACAGTCAAGTAAGTGTCCTACGTGATATACGCTTGGGCCATCATGTCTCGAAATTCTGTCTGATTGGGCGGATATTTTCCCTCGGAAGTTTGCCATTATTTTTTGCGGTAGACTGGTTGCCAGACAAGCTTATAAAACCCAATCTGTGCTGTTGTTTAATCCATAGCTTTAGGGAAGAAGGAGATTTGTAGTTTTCCCAATGGTATTTGCACGTAAGGGAATGCAACCAATTCAAATTGAATTTGATCTTGGCTCTCCAGTTTTTCGATATCTACTGTGCCACAACAAGCATCCTGCATTACTATATATACGTATAAATTGATAGGGGAACTATTAAGTACTGCATCTTTAAATACTATTGATGTGTCTAAGACCTGACGGATTTCATCTTTCTCCAGGTTCAAAATTATAATATAAATCCTACTTAATCATTTTACTCTAAGGGATGGATGCTGATCTAATCTTCGCGTGACTCATTGATTTCGTAATCTTAGTTTTATGCTTCACAATCTTCCTTCAGCCGACCGACCGGTTGGCTTTCTTTTGACGTTTCTTATTTTCTGATATGTTAAATCTTCCTCGGATAGAGAATGCGGGTCCCCTTTAATAGAGTCCACGTTTAATTCTCCTATTTCTTCCTAGAAGGGAGTGTCTGGCCCTGACCCTGTAGTAAACACCTAATCCCGCTGATCTTTGAGCACGCTTCCTTCATTCAGGCCGCGTTAAAGAGTCCTAAATTCATTGTCTGTTCATTTCTGGCTAACAAAGACGGAAATTCATATGAACTATTTACATACAATGTTTATAGCATCTTCTCTTCTTCAGAAAAAAATCATGATAATGTTTCATGCAACAGGCATTATTGCTCAATAATTAACAGATGCCACATTTCCCTGCCAAAAGGACAAAGAGAGTTAGTAAATGAAATAGAATCACAAATAAGTTCATCTAGAATCCACTGGAGATTTACCCAACTCCCCCAGTGGAGCAGGTTGTGACACAAGGTCAGTTTTTAACGTACACTCAGGCCATTGGTCAATAATTACTCAGCCCCTGCTTACATGGTAACGGGGTACAACGCTGGTGTTAGCTGGTCAATGCTTCCACGCTGGCGAGCAGGAAGTGAGCATCTGAGAACAGATATTACACTTTGATCCTGACAGACAGGCCTCGAAATCCCACTGCATGCCTGTAAATTCCAAAAAAGAAAAACAAAAACAAAAAAATAAACTTATTTCCGATCAAACATTAACATATTTATTGATAATTCTGACTATTATTTACTAATAGCCAATTATAAACTCGATTAATTTTTTTAGGAAAGTCATTTTTTTGAAATGACACAAATTTACCATAATTAATATGGATGTAAAGCCTCAGATTTAAACCCAACACATGTTTAAATAAAAACTTGAGTTTAAACCTCACCAGTATCAATGAAAGCCACGAGTTTAAATAAGACTAAGGTTTTAATATTGAACCTGATTAACGTTTACGCATGGATCCAAATTTAAGTTTGACCAATATTCATGCAAGATATCAATTTTCAATTTGGCCAAGTTTTACTAAAAACCTCAAATTTAAACCTGACCAATAATCGTAAAAAAATCAAGTTTAAATCTGGCCAATTTTTATGTAAAGCCTCAAATTTAAACATGGTCTATGTACATATAAAAAGACCAAGTTTGGTCAATGTTGACATAAAAATTAACAATTTAAACACGACCAATGTTTATGAAAAGCCTTATGTTTAAATATAACCAATATTCATAAAAAATCAAGTTTACATTTGGCCAATTATTATGGAAAAATTCAAGTTTAAATCAGGTATTAAAGATTGACTCTATTATAAACCTGACTAATACTTACTCAAAATTAAAACTATTCATTTCCTTTATTAGAATACCGGACAAGACTTACCGATAAACTCAATAATAAATCAGGATATATTTATGCAAGGACTTTAAGAGAAACTAGACTCATGTTTACGCATATCTTCAATATTACGAAAAATTCCGGAGTTTGACAAAATGGAATTAACAACCGACATATTTTATTTAATTGTTTTAATAATATTTTTAATTGATACTCGTATTTGATGGAACATTCCGTCTTTTTTTTTTCAACTAAACAGTATATTTATATATATTTTTTCTACCGACCTGATTATTTAAGAGAAATAACATACATTTTCGAAATAAATTTCATCGCAAATAATCAGGCCTATAGAAATATATATATATATATATATATATATATATATATATATATATATAATCGTATCAGCCCAAGCAAGGCTTCTGGTGCGCATAAAAGCAGCGTGAAGCGAAAGAAAACAGATCACTGTGGGTATAAGAGAATGTATAAGAAAAGGATGGGAACACTGATGGGAAGAGAGCTGTAGGATAATAGAATGGAAAGAAAAGGGAAGAGAAATATAAAAGGGGTGTCGGGGAATGAATGGGAATCAAGAAGATAAGAGATGCCAATTCACATTACATTTAAACTCTTGGAGATTATAGCTATCAGGGAAGCAAGTATGCGGAAGAAAATTCCACATGAGGGAAGTGCGAGAAAAAAGCTGAGAATTGAAGCTGCAGTTACATTTGATTGGTTTCGCTGTGAAAGAGTGAGACCTAGTTGCCAGTCCAGTAACTCGAGTAAATTCATGCAGAGGGGGCACCGGGGAGCTAAGATCGTCTGAGCAAAAGTTATGAAATTATTTGTAGAAAAGACAGCGGGAAGCCACATCACGTCGGTGAGAAATTGACTCGAGTCGAAATTATAGTTCGGGATCTAACACATTGCAGATTCTCCTCTAGATTTTGCCGTGAACCCCGTGACGAATAGCAGGGGCACCTGACCAGATACGACAGCAGTATATAATGGACGGGCGGATAGTAGATTTGCATGTGGATTGAGATGAGAAAAACTTTCTGGTTCTACAAAGTGAACCGACCTTCCTAGCAACAGGTTTAGTTATTAATTCAATTTACTCATTCCACTTGAGGTCAGGTGATGAAGTCTTGCTGAGTCGGCGCAATTCTTTTTGTTTTTGCCTTCAGGGAGACTAGTCTGATACATGCTGATGACGGGTAAGAACGATTCTCTATGGTGTTTAAGGGGTAGCAGCTTTGTTTTGGAGAAATTAAAATTTATGAGCCATTTCTGACGACAATCCAACACAGATTGCAATTCCTTTTCAAGACCTGCAAGAAGATTTTCGTTGCCAGCCTCGGTAGATTTCTCACCGAGGCCTGAGTATATAAACATATATAAATATATTCTTCAATTAAAATAACTTTTTTCATTCATTTATCAAAAAAGTGCTGTAGTTTCCTTTCTGTCTCACCCATCTCTCATCAAATCTCTTATATTGTTATGATTTCGCCAACGATAACCAAAAGTGGCAGGATTCCAGCCTTCCTAAAATGAAGCCACATAACCTTTTTTATATAATCAATTCGTCTAAAGCAATACAGGGCTGCTACACATATACAGGGAATTACAGTGAGAGAAAAGTTGTTGGTTGGTTGGTTGTTTTGTTTTTTATGGCAAATCAACCGCGGCAGTTCATTTATTGACAACTAAACTTTAGTTATTTTTCTTTCAACAATAAATTGTTTATTATATAAGTTTTGTGTCTAGTAATACATTTTTTTAGTATCAAGATTCATTGGGATTTGTTTTTAATGGCAGTGTCCCTAAGTACTACCCTTGTTATTTAACCCATAACTAGAGAGAAGGGGCGGATTAATACCTTTCCTAAGGATACCAGTGCTTAAGTGAATGCAAGGTATTCAACTGGAATTCGAACTCTGCTCACTGATTTCTCTTTCCGAGCCGTTATCCACTGAACCACAACGCACATCCGTCACTATACGCTTACAGCACCTGATATTCCCATGCGGTTACTCATCTAAGTACAGACCAGGCTCAACGTTGCTTAACTTCGGTGATCGAGCGAGAACCGGTATATTCAACGTGATAGGCCGTAAGCCGAGAGAAAATTTTAAAAATTCAAGGTGCAGGTGATACCGAAAAAAAGAGAAAGATGTTAATTGACGTTGGATGTCATTTGAAGATTTTAGCTATCAAGGAAGCAAATATACGGAATGGAGTTCTCCAGTCGGGAAATGCGAGAAAAGAACCTAGTATAGCAGAAGTAGCGGTTACATGTAGGATCTATATTGCGCTTGTAAATTTCCGATAGTTAGGATAAAGAATAAAAGAAAGATTGACTAAATCAAATTTTACTGCTTTAATATTTAGTACTCTTGTATAATCTCATTCGTCAAAATTCCACTAACATTTTCGTTCTTATTTGAAGATATCAGATAAAGGAAAACAGCCAATCAGATTAGTTCAATATCTTGCCAATTAAAGCGGCAAAGATAAAGGAGATACTATAAATTTTAATCAAGTCTGCACAAATTGTGTTCATTTGAATGGTGTTAAGGAACACGGGAAGGACATGTAAGGGTTTCCGGAGGTCACTGTGTCGGACGGAACGGCCACAGTAGATGATCTGAGGCCGTGGCTTGACTGAGTTTAAGAGCTTATCCCAGACATGCTATTGGCAAAATATCGATGGCACTAGGTATGGGGTGGAAGCATTCGAATTATTGGTAGATTATGGAACTGATGGCAGTAAGGAACATACTATAATAATATAAATTTTTAAAAAATCTAAGAAAAATCATTAACGTTTTGATAATCATTTCTTCTATGCTATATCTATAACGTTCATTGCTAATTTTTACTTCGTTTTTCATCAGTAAGCAGCATGAGATGCAAATAAGCAAGAAGCTTCCGACGATGAGTCGAGTAGCATTTTTAATATTTGAATAGTTCGCAAGCATATTAAAAATACGCAGGATCTGTCTATAAATTTTCTAGCTATTTAACATCAAAAAATGAAATGTCTTATCTACGGTAATAGGGCATGTTTCTATTTTTCAAATCAAACTCGAAAATTTTCTTTCGCAGGGAAAGTAAATCCTAGACTTGAGAAGGTTATGATCATGTTCTCTTTTATCTAGAATAGTCAGTTGTATACAACTGTTTACTTAAATCATCAGTAAAAATAGCTCTGAGCGAGTAAAGCCGGAGTGTTTTGGAAAAGATCATCCAGCTTTGAATATTGTGGATTTGCCCTACTTTATAACAAACAAAGAAATATACAAAATATGAGAAACCATATCACTGAGTAGTACCAAGAAAAGAAACAGCTAAAACAGGTACTGCATATAGCTAGAAACGAACACAATGACATTATCAAGATTTTAGCATTCCACACCACTACAAACAAAGGTTTAGGAAGGAAACTCCCATGAATTCTTGAAAGAGAGATAATAGTTACTGGACCAGAGAAAAATATTTTCATATTCAAATGTTTTAAAAATTACTTTTCTACATTTTAATTGAAAACAGTACTAGCTGCTCTGTAAAAGAATGTCAAATGATTTCTCAAAATGAAATTCCGTTACCTTTTCCATTAATCTCAACCAATGATGTTTTCTTTCTCGCACTTACGGGTTTCCTTTACATTCAGCACACATAACACGTTTCAAGTGTCTCTTTACGACGATGATCAACTATTCCAAGTTAAATAGCCTCTCAAGATAGGGGATTATTGTAGTGGGTACGAGCGTAAGAAGATGCATGAAACCAAGAAATGCAGTTAATAAGGATATAGTGATGATATAGTGATGATAGTAGACACGGAAAGAAAACAAGATCTCCTACTGAAGGTAACTGTTTGTTTAGTTGGTTGTTTTGTCTTTATGGCATATCAACTTTGGCGGGTCATTTATTGCCAACTAAATTTATTTATTTATTTATTGCTGGTAATATCTTTTTCTTTCAACAGTTTATTGTTGTTTTTATATAAGTTTTGTGTCAAGTAATACTTTTTTCTTTATGAGTAGCAAGATTCATTGGGATTTGTTTTGAAGGGTAGGGTCCCCAAGTCCTACCCTGTTATTTAACCCATAACTGGAGAGAAGTGACGGATTTCCCAAGGGTACCAGTGCTTAAGTGAATGCATGGTATTCAACAGCAATTCGAACACGGCTCACCGATTTCTCTTTCCGAGCCGATATCCACTGCACCACAACGTACATCCGTCAGTATACGCTTATAGCACCTTGTATTCACAATCGTTCACCCATCTAAGTACTGACCAAGCTCAACTTTGCTTAACTTCGGTGATCGAGCAAGAACCGATGAATTCAACGTGATAAGCCGAAGGTAGCTGAAGAGAGTGACAAAAAAGGACTACAAATAAACTGCAAGAAAACTGAATGCATGGTCATCAGCAAAAAGAGCAGCCCAAATTGCCAAATAGAGGTGGGGGATACTAAAATCAAGCAGGTACCAAAATTTAAATATCTGGGAAGGTTTCTAACAGAAGACGGAAAATGCGACCTAGAGATCCGAAGGCTAATTGGCAAGGCGAACGAAGCATTCCAGAAGTTGAGTAAAGTATTAAAAGAGAGGAAATTTCGTTAGAAATAAAGAAAAAAGTACTGGATTGCGATGTGATGTCGGTTCTTCAATATGACAGTGAATGCTAGACAATAGCATCAATAATGAAGGAAGAACTTGAAGCAATTGAAATGTGTCTCTACAGAAGGATGCTGCGGATATCATGGATATCATGCGAGCAATGATCAGGTTTTGGAAAGGATAGAAACGAAACGGGATTTAATACTGAGAATCAGGAAGAGACAACTAAAGTTTCTGAGACGTGGAAAGCCATGATAGCCTACGTCCTGAAAGGACAAGGCACCTAGAAGAAGAACAAAAACAAGAAGAAGTAGGACAGTTAACGGTTAATGCTAGACTTGAACAGGTAAATTTTGTAGTGACTGGAAATCATTCTGCCGGGAGTATATTCCACAAGTCAGCAATCCTTGGAGAAACGCTGTTCATAGCAAGACTTACTTATTGTAGCAGTGACATGCCTCGGTGACCCAAACAGGCCAGAGTCGGGTGTATGTTTTGTAAGGGAGTGTGGCGACAGCGAATTGACGAGCGTTGGTCAGACGGAGAATGGGACAGCACTTCATGATAAACATATTTTAGTGTCGCTTTTAGACGTTTATATTCACTGTGTTGAGCGCTCATTGGCTGAGTGGTAGCCATGTCGAGTGAATAAAACGTGGCATGCTCATTTTTTGTGTGTTGTTGTTATTCGATCCGTCATTCGCGTGAGAATAGCGTTTCGGAGATTAAGACAAGACTTGTAAATTCGATTTACCTGTTTTAAATACTTTTCTGTGGTTCCTTCCTTCCAACACATACGTTTTTTTCTTTTTCCGACACTTATTAATAAAATACAAAGAGAATGAGGAAGATTCATTCTTAAGGAAGTGGCATAGCGGGTCCCAGCTGCTCGGATTAGGATTGTAGCTCGTGACAACTCTAGCCAAGGAAATAGCGATATAGTAATGAGAGTTTTGCGGTTTTGGGTCTTTTGATAATGATACGAGGCAAACTTCAGTTGCAAGCCTGCATACTGGCGATATTTCCTTCATTATTATTGTATTCATTAATGCGGTTACAAACAAAATTGTGGTACCCGATTAAAATAACAGCAACACGTGCGTAAATTAAAGAAGAAGAGAGGTTTATTGTAAAGATAATACACTATGGCAAAATATGGAGTCTGGTGGCAGGCTAGTAATTGCCGAAACAAGTCATAGGTATCTCCTGTGCTCACGATATATGGCTACTAATATAGTCAGTCCACATTCCATTGGACATTCCATTAAAACAGTCATGTCGCTTTGATAACCGATTCAATCGTTTTTTCTCAAGACAAGAGACATTTGTACAAAGATTATATATATATATATATATATATATATATATAGGTATAGTTGTCAGTCCGTAAACGGGGAAGATAATCCAACGAGATTTCTTTCATATAAATTATTAATAGGTAAATCCATATAGAGAACTCGATAGGTGTTAACCAGAGCGATATAAAGTTTATAAAGGAAAACTCAACATGTCATATTAGCTATAAACTACAGTTCATTTGTATTGTATATTGTAAAAGAGTCTGACGGCATGAGCTAGTTAAGCTCATTGAAATGAACTATAGTTTATAACTAATATGACGTGTTAAGTTTTCCTTTATATATATATATATATATATATATATATATATATATATATATATATTAGATGATTCATCAAGTTTTTATTAGACCTCAACAGAATGCAGAAACTTGGTTTGAGTAGTCGTGGCTGTGGCAGGCACAGTCCTATGGTTCAAGGAGCTTGGATGAGTTACTCCTGGGAATATGTGAATGAGTGGCGCTATATATTCGTCACCGGGGCCCGTGGTACAATTGGTATGACATCTGCGTAATAACACAACTGTCTGGGTTTCAATTCCTGATAGTGGATGCGCAGTTCTGATGAGTCTCAAATATAGGACAATTTCAGTATGTATATATTGTGTATTTGGCCGGCAACAGGTAAAATAGATTTTGTCCCTAGTGGGGGTTGGAAATATGGACAGAAGAGCTCGGAAATATAAAACATTTGGAAAATTTTTTGTGTAACTATTGTTCTGAAAGGAAGAGGGTTGTGGGGACATATGATGGGCTGTGTAGACTGCCTAAACATAGAGACATGCAGTAGAAAAAGACTGCTTAATTTTATATATATATATATATATATATACTTAAATTTAGTGTATCGATGCAGTAAATAATTTTCTAAACATATACTGTTAAATATGAGAGACAATGAATGTCTATTATGTTTAAACATGAGCCGTTCTAAACGTCGTATTTTGGCTTTAATTTCAGTTGAAAATAAAGAAAAAAATTCTCCAGTCTTTATTTTCAACTGAAATTAAAGCCACAATTTGACGTTAAGAACGGCTCACGATTAAACATAATAGACATTCATTGTCTCTTATATTTAACAGTATATGTTTAGAAAATATATATACTTGTCTATATTTCTGAGATGATGTAGTATTTAGATTAGTTACATTGCCTTTTATCTTAATCTTTATTGCCATGTTTACGAGGTTTTCTCCGTTGTACACAGGAGCTAAGAATTTTCTATCGAACACTTCATTTAGATCACTGGGGTAGTCAGTGACCGAACTGAAAGTTTTACTTAAAAAATTTTAGTACCTGAAGAAGAAAGGAGCGTACAATGGGTGAAACGTCGTAAACATGACAATGAAGATGAAGACATGCGTCTGAACAATATAAGTAATATTTCTATTTGCATGTAATTTTTAACATAATTTGAAGCCAGACATACTTTGTTAAACATTTTTAAGCCCTGTGTATTTTTAAGTTTTTCTTCTGAAGTCATATTCTTCTATAAGCGTTCTTACTGTTGCTGGTCTTATTATTATTATTATTATTATTATTATTATTATTATTATTATTCAAATTTCTTCGGTCTACTTTGTCTCAGGAGTTGTTCTCACGTCTCAATCGCAATTTTATTATGAATAAAACATTTATATTCGCATTTTACTTCAAATATAGTAAGAATCTAGCGACAGAGTGGCCTTTCTTAAAATCGTGTCCCGGTAATTATGACTATTAGTTTTTGTTTTCTCTCCATTTCTTGTTACCTAAACAAATTACCGGCTTGTTGCTGAGGAGACAGACAAACACTAAACTGTCAGCGAAACTCGGTTAAGAAATCATGAGGACCTAAATTTATTCTGCTTTTTTTCTTTTTTTTTTTTTTGCTTTTTAATTATTGACAATTCAGAAGGTGCGCTGCAAAAGTAACCAGTCATTTTGTACCTATAAAGAATTAATTGATCAGCCTTGCCGTTGCATGTCAACCAAAATTGGACGTTTCGATTAACGCGTGAATAAAACTCCCCTATTGGGAGTAACGCAGTCGAAATAGCGCCACTTCTGAATGAGCTTGCATACAGAGCAAAGGTCGCATTCACAGTGAGAGAACGAATGCATCAGTGAATTTTGGGCGCGTATTCATCGAAGTGCCTAATGACTTACCAAACATATAACCCCACAACCAAACAATTTTTTCTTTAAAGCGCAACTTCGAGAAGATTTTTTTTTCTTTCATGGTTAGGTTATATGAAATCCGGTTCAGTCACAACATGTGATTTTTTAGCTGATTTGCCCGTGTAAGACATTTTCAAAGAAGGTTGTTTTAGTTCAATTTTTTTTAATCCTATCGTTTCAAGCAAGGCAGTCTACTTCCACTGGTGGGCAGGGAGTTATTTAGGAGGAAAGATATGAGAAAAGTGACAGTTTACAGGGGATGTCAGGAAGTGGGTAAGAGAAGGGCGAGAATACTGATGAGAAAAGAGTGGACGGAGAAAGAAGCGTGAGAGAGAGGATGCAAGTTAGTGAGATAGGAGATGACTACTGATTTTACATTTAAACTCTTGGAAATTGTAGCCGTCGGGGAAGCAAGTAAACGGAAGGGAATTCCACAGGCGGAAGGTGCGAGAAGAGAAGCTGATGGAGTAATATTTGAGTTTAAATTTTATTGGTGTCACAGAAAAATGGTGGGACCTAGTAGCTAATCTTAAAGCTCGAGTAAATTAATACATAGGGGGCGCCTGAGAGCTAAGTTAATCGGAACAGAAGCCGAGAAAGTATTTGTAGAAGAGACACAGAAAAAAACACATTGCGCCGGTGAGAAAGTGACTGTATTCGAGCAGCTAAGTCGGGATCGATCAGATTACAGATTTTCCGTTGGATTTTGTCAAGGACCACTAGGAGGATAGCAGGAGCAACGACCAGATATGGCAGCAGTATTCAATGCACGGCCGGATAGTAGATTTATATATTTTTTTTTATCGGTAATTTAATCCTTATGAGTTATTTAATGCTGAAATGTAATTTTCTTTGAGGATTTTGAAATAATAAAAAATGTTATTCTGTTTTCATAATTGAATAGATGGTAGATGAAACTCAGCTTTAGTGCATATACATATGTTGTGTACATGATTACAGGAGACAGCGATATGTGTGTTTTATGTAGTAGTTTTGCTGATATAATATAGTTGATTTCTTTAAGAAATTGTAGGATATTACATAGATTAATATCATGAATTTTCTTATGTTTGTTTTTTGGCATTATTTCAAATGGATTAGGGTGAAGTGATTATAATATTTAAATATTTGTTTTATTGGTTATAGTAATATATATATATATATATATATATATAATTCTGGCGTATGTTTACATTGTATATAACACGCTAAAGTCCGCCTTTCTCTACGGAGAGCACAAATGTCAATTCGGTCGGGTTTCAATCGTGTCTAGAAGCAATCGTATGTCTAACAGTAGTGAACAGGATTGATGAGCTGTGATAAAGTGAAACAGATATGTCTGCAAATGACTATTTACTCTCTCACATCCAGACTGAGCATTATGGAGGAATGGTATACTTTATAAAAACAGTAGTTACTCATGCATCTAGGCATCGTTTATTCAATAATGAATTTGAACACTTTGGGAACCTGGCGTGTGTTTACATTGTATATAACAAGCTAAAAACCGCCTTCCTCTACCGAGCGCACTGATGTCAATTCGGTCGGGTTCCAGTCCTTGCTAGAAGTACTGATGAGATGTGATACAACGGAACAAATCTATCTTCGGGTGACTATATATATATATATATATATATATTATTTCGCTTTTCTCACTCTCAGAGAAAGTGAGAGAGAGGGAGGGGCAATATCGATGCAAAATCGGCTAAATTAATTTTATATTCCTCTCCTGTCGCGTTCAGGGGGGTTTGGATGTATTTTCCTTTGTCTTAATGTAACTTGCTCAATAATAGATACATCAGTATAAATGTTGACGTGATTTTAGACGGCATGTCGACATAAATATTTTGCCGTCATATTTTACAGAACGAGCCCACTCGTAAATTATAATGAACTTAAAATAGTCTCAATGCATTTTTAGTAAAACCAAAGATAGAAGTAACTGATTTCCTTAAAAATACACTTGAAAATCAGCACTATTCAAATATTTAACAATAAGTTTTTAGTAATAAATTGATATCGAATTTCCCATGCCTCTGAAATAAGATCTTTTACGTTTTATACATTACTAGCAGTATAGGCTCGAGTGTAATGAAAATTTAAAAACTAATCCATGGTCCTAGAGCTCAGACACATTAGACGTTGCCACGAAAGACTAAAAAGCAATAGTTGTTTCCATTTAAAGCGAAAACATACATTGAAAGAAAATGAAATGATGTAAGTCAAATTTTGATTTCCTGGTATCGATATTAAATAAGTTCTTTTCGTCATAAACTGAATTTTGAAGGCTAAATAAGTCCTCTGTGTAAATGGTATCATGGCTGAGAATAAAAACTACAATTATACCTACTTAGAGCCAAACACGAAGCAAAAGTTAAAATAAAAGGGCTGAAAAAAATAGACATACATGCAGATAAACAGACACACAGACAAACATATTGCCTTTTATATATATATATTATCGATTTTCTGCACTATTTTAAGAACTGCAACATTGAAGCTTCTGAATATCATTTCTTATGTCTTTGTCTATTAGTGTATCAAATTTGATTAAAATCGGATAACTTCTTCTGTAACCGATTTTTTCGATTATCGATTTTCGATATTTATCGAGGGTACCTCGACACAAAACCTATCTAAGAACACTGGCAGACGCTTATAGTACAACTGTGTAAATTTTCAAGAAAATCGGTTCAGCTGTTTCAGAGTCTATAAGTAACGGACACACACACACACACACACACACAAATTTTCATTTATAAATAAGTTTAGATCTATGAAAAATATTTAATACAAATTAGACACACAAAATTGAGTGGAATTAAGGGTGTGCTTGTGTGTTTGTGCGTGTGTGTGTGTTTGAAGTTATTAACTACGATGTTATTCAGAGTATAAGGTCGAAGCCAAACCAATTTATATATATATTTCTGCTTTCCTTGAATAGACAACGTACAGATGCCACGTAAAAGGAAAAAAATGCAATAAGAAATGATACCGGAGTAAATACCTAGTCAAATCAACAAAGCTTTTGTCATTTAATTTCTCTGTTCGAATATAAATCAAAGAGATTTACATTGAGGACACTCGCGCAAACTAAAATTCGGCAAGTTTAATGATAGTTTTCTACTTGTAAAGGGAACAAATGTGTTAATGTCTAGTGACGCCCCAAATACAGTTTTCATGCACTTTGTTTATATTATTTTAAAAATACAGAAATACTAGTCTTTATCCATAATGCCTTGCACATTCAATATGTCTCCTAGGCACGAAGCAGCAAAACAACCAGAGAAAAATGCTCCCAAAATATTGAAAAATTGTAGACATGGTATATTTTTGGCTTGTGAGTTCAATCACTTTCCTTCATACATAACGGAAGTACATGTGACCAAATATTTTAGTTTCGTTTAATCTGACCATAAAACCGTGTTTCAAGATTTATTCCCATATTTTAGAGGGCTTCTGCATTATTTTTGAATTCCTACTCAATGAAACCATCCAGTGATTCTCTTCGTCGATCCTTTCAACCCTGATGTCTTACATTCGCATTTCCTTAAAACAAATATTCAAATATTCAATGAAGGTAATTCAGTGAGGATGTATTCTGTCTACAATTATACTGATGAGCTGTGATACAGCGAAACAGGCTTGTATGTGAATGATTAATATATATATATATATATATATATATATATATATATATATATATTGTGTATTTACTCAGCAAATGTGCTTTCAGTCAAAGATTATTAAAAACGAAAGAAATTTTGTGTCAATTAAGTTTACTGATCGTCTCTTCGAGATTATAAATAAACCTTCCGGGACAAAGATGAAACTGGAAAAATTTGTAAGAAATATCCTTCTAGTTTGAGAAGGATTATTCGTATTTTTTTAAAAGTCGATCATTTAATTTCATCAACAGAGATATAACCTTTTTAAATTATGCGCATGCACGCGACACGAATTTGTGTGTGTATGTGTGTTTGTGTGTGTTAGTTATATTAAAAAAAGAAAATCGTTACAGCAAAACATAGTCCTTTGTATGATGGGAAACAGTATCCAGCAACAGGGCCTCTAATCTAGAATTTGGAGCTTTTCAGTTGCGGAAACTCAAGTCTAAATTGCTGGTAGTCTCAACTGCAATTTTTACTCTACAAGCCTCTTTTCTGGCACTGTGGAATTCGTTTCTGTATACTTGCTTCCCCGACAGCTTCAATCTACAAGAATTTAAATGTAAAGTTAATAGTCATCTTCTATCTCATTCAATTGCATCCTTTCTTTCATGCTATTTTCTCCATCCACCCCACTCCCATCACACCAGTATTATCATACTTCTGTTACCCTCTTTTTAATACCCCCTATAACCCGTTCCTCTTTCTCATCATTTTCCTCTTATGTAACCCATTGCCCACCAGTGGCAGTGAAATCGCCTAGCTTGGGATGAAATTATAAAAGAAAAAATAATCAACCTTGAATCGTAATGATAGCACCTGTTATAGTCCAAACTTTGAAAAAATTGTTTACTCTCAAAGAAAAAATAACACTAAAAATGTAGTAAAATATATTGTACATTGAAAATAAGAGCAATATATTTTTGAAAATATAAAACATTACTTACAGACTCAAAAATGAATAATAATTTTATAGCAATTTTTTAAGAAATTAAATGCCTTCAACTTGCTGTAGCAAGTTGAAGGCATTTAATTTCGTTTAAAATATTTAGAATTCCCTATTTAATATTTGTACATTATTTTATACCCTAAGATATGAAATAAATATTGCTAAGTATTTATTTATATTTTTGACATGAGGTAGTTTTTATAATAGTGATATTATGTTATCTTTGTTGTTATTCGTACGACGTTTCGGTCGTTGTGCGCTCGTCAGATGATAGAAACTGAACCGAACCATTTCTTACGATCACGTGAAGGATCTGTATGGACCCCACTCTCATTCCTTGTGCGAATCTTCTTTTGGTAATCATGATTGATCTCCCGCCAAGCCAACTTTCTAAGTTACTTGTTCACCACTGCTGTATGCTGAACACACAATTGTTTGGGTCAAGTCACTGAAACTAAAAAACGCCTACATCCACAGGGTCATGGATATTTAACGACAACTGAATTTCAGTGACTTATAAATCTAATGTTCAGTAACCATGTTTTACTAGAGTTCTTATTGCAATTTTTGATGTTAATGTTTTTCTTAGTATTTTTATGTTTAAGGTTTACTGTAATATATTTTTTTACCAGAGCTCATATTGCATTTTTCTCTGGCACTCTGTATAACTGCTTTCCTATTATATTTATTTTTATGCTTGGTCGGCTTAGCATATTTTTGTAACCTAGCATATGTACCGATTCCTTAAGTTTTCGTAGTTTCTAGTAGTGTTCTCTATCTATTATTACGGTTTCATCCCAAAGAGGGCAGTGCTGCTGTTTCTCCTTCCATATGTGGTCAGCCTGATTTTTCTATCTCCCTTCGTATTACTGCCTTGCGATGTTTTTGTAGACTTACCTTAAGGGGGCGATCAAACGTCGTACAAATGGCAACCAAGATGAGGACAATAGTTCGAATGATGTAAAGAGTATAACTATTACCTCATCTCATCTCAGAAATATAGACAAATACTGAATGATCTGTACGGACCCCACAAACCATAAATATAAAGACAAATAGAAAAGTTTTATCTGAGGCTGGCATGAATACTAAACCATCAAGCTTTTCTACACCAATGCAAGGAACTATGGCACATCCCTGCAGATTTAGCGCCGAGACTTGCCGTCAATTCAAGGAGAGCCGTCTGGTCGCAGAAAAATCAGGACACGCCATGGTTTGAGAACAGAACCAGAGCAATCGATGGATGAAACGGAAATTATATTCCGATATCTCCCAGAGGCTCGAAGCATTCCATATCAGACCGAAAATGAATCCCGCACGAGTTGAAGAAATCCTTCAGGCAAGAATTTGATGCAGTCAACGTCCGCCACGTACGGAAACTAAAATGATCTGAAGGTGATACATGAGGTCCATCGCCCCCCCACACCGAAGAAGCATTTGTCAACATCAGTTAACATCAGTTGAGGGCTCAAAAGTCAGCGCTGAACACGGCTGTCAATTTTGCAACAACACTGTGGCGGATACCATACTTAGACATCATTAACCGTATCGGGGAAAGAAACTTGGACGCATTTCAGGTTCAGGCGGGTGAACTAAGAGAGAAAGTTAGACGGACATTAGTGTAAGCTAAGCATTACAAAAGAGGAAGGCCTGTCAATCAAAATCCTGCACAGGAATAAAACATCATCATGCTACCAGCCGACAAAGGCAATGCAACTGTATTGATGGACAAAACTGAATACACCAAAAATCTGAAAAAACCCAATAGTAGTGGTAGCTATAGCAAGGTAAAGAAAGACCCTATGTTGAATACGGAACGACAGTTGTCGCAGATCCTAATTAAGATCACTTCCCGGCAGTTGTCTCAAAGTTTCATCAAGCAAACTCAAAAGTATGGTCTACCTAAGATTTACAAAGACAGTATTCTCTTCAGATAATTGTTAGCAGCCTAGGCTCGGTGTGTCACACTTTGAGTCTCTTCATTGTAAATATAATTGATCCACTGATAGGTCAGTCACCATCATGTATTCGAAACTCCACCCACTTCGTGAAACTTATTAAAAATGCTCCCATCCAATGCAACTAGCTAGTAAACCTGGATATGGTGAGTCTTTTCACAAAGGTACTCATGTTGATAGCACTATCGGTAGTCAGGAATATAAACAACACACTTCGGATTGAGATCAGGCATATATCGACATGATGAAGGCTTAGTAATGGACTCACCATTATAACCATCACTGGTTAACATGTACATGAAATACTTTGAAGAGATGACATTAAATTTCAAACCCCTAAAGCCAATTCGATAGCTGATATACGTTGATGACGCCTTCATACACTGTCTAAACCAAGAGGCGGTTCCGACGCTACTGGAACATTTGAATTCACTAAGATCCTCGATACAATCACTACGGAAAAAGAGAGTGACAAAAAACTGGCATTCCTGGATGTGGTAATACCTCAAACAGAGTAGAGGTTCAAGACATTCATATACCGCAAGCTAATATCCACCAAACAATACCTCAAATCCAACTCCCACCACCCATACAATTTAAAGAAAGGGATCGTTCGCTGCACGTAACATCGAGCAAATGTCATAAGCGGCGACCCAGAGACAGAAGAACTGGAAATGGTCAGTATAAGCAGTACCCTACAACGTAAAAATTATATAGGGTTCATGACAACAAATCCAACAAACAAGGGAGGGAAGCTCCTCGACCACAAATCTCTCTAGCGTGCTTGCGGATGTAGTTTATTCTCGTACCAAGGTAAAACATAGAGTTGATATGCCGGTAAAATAACATCAACGAAACAATGCCTCAGTAGAAAATATTTGTCATACTACGAGTTATCCTTCTTTTGTCAGACAGTTAAGTGATATGCATGATTCACGTTTCAACGATCATGTCTTGAAAGAGACATGATTGACAGAGCAGAATATTTTCCCGTAGTAGGTTGCCATTACGTTTTAGACTGGTTGCTAACCAAGGATATATATCCCAATCTATCCTATTATTTAACCCATAACCTGGGAGAAAAGACGTATTCATACTTTTCTTAAGGATATTTGTACATTAGTGAATGCAACGAATTCAACTGGAATTCGAACTCGACTATCTAATTTCTCGTTCCGAGCCGATATCCACTTCCTTCGTATCATTCCAAATTTCATCTTTTTAAATTTGATAATAACATTAGTGTTGACTTCAGTTGAAACATTTAAATCAGTAGACGGAAATGCGATTGCATCGATCAAGCTCGCTAACAAATTGATTCTCTTGTGGCCGAATGAACTCGTATGATTCGTAAGATCCTAAACGCATATTGCAGATAATTTTTCCGGATTTCGTCTTCATCATCAAAGTTTACTTAAGATATTCCCTAAAGAAATTTGTCTAATAGGTTTCGTTGCTTAACTTATAACTATTGCATACTTAATCGATATCATTATTTAGGTCTTTTATGACGTTCTTGCCTGACGATCTACAATAAGCTTCTTTGATTCTTTCATTAAATAAATGGCAAAGAATCTTTTAAAAAGAACGTTGTTTATAGTTAAATGGTAACATACAATCATTTTCTCTATCACTTGACCAACTCCATTCCTACATAAATACGGTAAGTTTTCATCGTATCATTAAATTTTACTTCTATGAAATACTTGGCATATTATTACACAATCACATTGATTATTCTACGTTTAAGAATGATCACAATTTCATTCCTTCTTTTCATTTGTTTATTAGAAGATATAGCGCGTACGTTCATTGATATTATTATATCATTGATATATCATTGATATTATTATCTCAGAAAGATAATGCACCATTCCGTTTTTTATCTTCAAAAGATATAGTTCCATCCAAACATACATAGAGTACTGTTGTCATGTATGGTCAGGCACCCCTGCTGCTCATCTCAGTGTTCTCGACATGCTCCAAAACAGAATCTGTAATATAACTGGTCCCGACCTGACAGATCGACTCCAGTCACATTCTCACTGGCGAGATGTGATTTCCCCCTGTCTCTTCTACAACTAATTGTATGGCTTCTGTTCCAACGAACGTAGGTCACTGATGCTCTCTCCACATGAATTTACTTGTGTAACCAGACTGGCAACAAGGTCCTACCTTTTTACAATTAAATCAACCAAATGCAGGCCGACAATTTTACATCATCAACTTCTTTTCTCGCACTTCCCGCCTGTGGATCTCCCTTTTATATAGTTACTTTCCTAACGGCTACAACCTCCAAGAATTCGAATGCAATGTCAATTCCATTCTCTTTTCCACTTGACTCAAGTTTTTTCTACATCACCCTTTGTATTTTTTCTTTTATTTCTACCTTCGAAACACCTTGCCCTTCCCCTGACGCCCCGTTTACGTGGTTCGTCTTTCTCTTCACACTCCTATTTTGAATTTCAATTTTTTTCATTTTTAGCCTCTTACATCTTTAAATAATTTTGCGAATTCATACTAAAGATTATTATGAAACTATTTTCTTAAAGTCGTTAAGCTCGGATATTTTACGATGCAAAGAGGAATATCCATGGTTACTTTATATTAGAGATTCTCGCAATGACGGTCTTCTGTCATTAAGTTATGACTTATGATTCATCCGATAATTGATATAATAAAACAGTTACATTTTCACAGGTACTGTTAAAACTTATAGTATTTTTCTTCCTTTCTTTTCTTATATTGTTCTTCCGCTATACATAATACTTTTGACATCCTTTCTGATATATAATAATTAAAATGTTCGACAGTCTTGGACTATGAAGTTTTATTTGATATATGACTAATAATCAATGATATTGTTCCTCGGGGTACATTTTGAAATTCGCCAGTATTGTTTATGATTTCATTGTATCTTCTGGTGACTAATCAATAGTCGGGTAGTTATAGTGTTGAAATATCTGAACGTTTCTGTAGATTTAAATGGTGACTAAGATATGTTCATCTTCTCTCGGTAGCTCATGCTACAGATTCATGGTAACCTTTACTGTAAAATAATAAACTTTTCCTTACACCTAATGGTGTGTAGGGCAGCGTTTTTGCTGTTCCCGTAACAAACTTTTTTTTATGGGGCATGTTTGTTAGCCCTGCGCCCAACCCCCAAACCTAGAAGAAGGTGATTTCTAAGCGTAGCTTAGACGTAACCCACGGCCAAAAGTAGGTGGTGCCCAGTGAGGATCGTACTCTCTACTCAGTTATAATGATTCTAGCGAGACGAGCTTGCTAAGCATTACATCACGCCGAGGTACCCAACATTTACTGTCTACTCACATTATTGACAATTAGTGTAATGTCCTAATCTTTGTTGTAATTTTCACAACATAACGGCTGTTATGATATCCCGCCTTCTTCAGATTACAGATCTCGCTAACCATCAGAGTATTTCGATATTGAAATTTTTATTTGATCTACGGAGTTGATGTTTTTAGTTTCGTTGCATATTTTCTCCCTCTGTCATATGCATATTTCAACTCCTGAAATAAGCGGGTCATTTTAAATTCCTATATGGTTCCTGTTATGGTGAAACACACCTATTCCTCAGATAAAGGACTCTCCCTCCTATATTAATAAGAGTTAACAGGAAGTTAATTCGAGAAGTTCTTGGGAAGTTCTTATGAGTTCTAAGAAGTTCTAGAGAGTTCTTTAGATTTCTATCCGAGTTCAGTAGAAATACTAGGCAGATGATATTAGTCGGCAGTGAGCCGAATACTAAGGAGTCAGCTTTCAGTTGAAAATTACCTAACATTTTTGGTGCTTAAGTCGATTAGCAACCGACAAAGCACGATTATAACTTTCAGTGCGAAAAGTACTCCACAACAGATACCCAGTTCGACTGACACCTGAAGTGAGCCGAAGCCCATAGTGAGAGAAACATTGTGACCGAAAAAACAACATTGAGGATTTTAGTTATTCTCAATCATGTTACCAGTGAGTATGGGTCTATGCGATGCCACTCGATACAATGTTTAACCTCGCAATGCATATACCAGAAAATTCACAAACTAGCCTTGTATCTCGTGAAAGAATACCGTGAAAAGAACAACCAAAACACTGAGGTCGTTAACAATGAACATGAACATACGTGTGAATCTATTTCGAATCGCTTTGCCGCTATTAACAGGTCAATCAGCTGAGTGTCATCAGTGATACGCGTTTTGGACGATCATGTCCCGAAAGCGATATGACTAACTTGGCAGAAGATTATCCCGCAGTAGGTTGTCATTGCTTTTTGCGGTAGACTTGTTGCCAGCCAAGGCTATAGAATCACATCTGTCATATCAGTTAACCCATAACTGGAGAGAAGAGACGGATTAATCCCCTTCCCAAAGGTATTCGTGCGTAAGTGAATGCAAGGAATTCAACTGGAATTCGAACTCAGCTCCTCGATTTGTCGTTCCGAGTCAATATCCACTGCACCCCAACGCACGTCCTACTAACAGGTATAATGATAGAAACTCATAATTCACTTATTATTCATTAAACAAAGGTTTATTCTTCTAAGCTCTTAATGTCTAATCTAAAATAAAATATCAATTAGCATTAAATCCAGATATATTACTTTTTAACTGAGTGCGTTAAGTTGTAGTAGATATCGGTTCGGATAGAGAAATTAGAGATCCGATTTCGAATTTCAGTTGAATTCGTTGCATTCACTTACGCGCAAATACAGTTGAGAAAGGACATAATCCGTCTCTTTGCCCCAGCTATGGGTCATATAACACGGTATATCGGGTTCTATAGCCTTGGTTGGCAATCAATCGACCGCAGAATGTATTGGCAACCTACTACGGGAAAACCTTCTGCTCAGTCACTCTGTCGCTTTCAAGATGTGATTGCCCCAAGCATGTATCAGTTATGGAGGTTAACTGACTGTTTAAATAATAAAATATACCTTTTTTTTAATCATCTCACCCCAAGCAAGGCATTCCACTGCCACTATTGCTCATGGGGCTACATAGGAGAAGGTAAAGAGAAGGAGTGGTTAGACATAGGGAATGTCAGGAGGAATGAATGTTAGACATAAGGAATGTCAGGGGGAATGGGAGCAGGTTAGTGTGTTAGGAGGTGTCTATTGACCTTACATTTAAACTCCTGGAGATTGTATCCGTCGGGGAAGCAATCGTGTGGAAGGGAAATCCACAGTCGGGAAGTGCGAGGAAAGAAACTATTGGAGTAGAAGTTGCGGTTGCATTTTATCGGTTTCACTGACTTGTTTTATTTATTCTGCTATTTTCTGCCTACTCAAAAGATGTTTGAATAGGAACTTGTCAAAACGTTGTTTGTATAACATCAAGTTCAAACAAGATGAGAAAATAATTCGAAATATTACAAGAATGTTCAGAACTGATTATCTAAAAAATAATATATTATTATTTTATGAAAAATGCGTCGTAGTAGATATAGCAGATGTATATACATGGGTTACTTTCATTGTAATTTTAAATCATATATATATATATATATATATATATATATATATATATATATATATATTGTTCAATATTATTATTTTCATATCGTGGTTCTGCATTGAATATTGCTCAATAATTTATGCGTTCAATATTGGAGCACCAATTTAGCAGAAACTAACAATAACTAATATCTCAGAGACAAAATAATCAACAGTAATCAACAAATAGTCCATACAAATGATGATGACCAAAAGATATTGGATGAAACGGTGTGACAAAAAATTGCATCTATTTCAATCAAGATGAGAACCGTAACTTGAAACCCTTCAATTCTCTTGATAATTATTCATTTAAAAAATTAAATAAATACTAAATACTGAAAAGCAGTAATATTTCGCCATTACAACAAAATATCTCATTCAAATATTAAGTATAAAAGCTTGAAACAAATAGTCCAGATATCTTTTGAGATTATGGCGTAGAGGATAGATGTATTGGTTATACAAGTGTTATTGCCAGCTCAATGGCCAGGATTTCATTCCTTGTTGACCCATTTCAACAAGAACGAAGCATAACTGCTAGCACAGAAAAAATATAATCGTAATCAATAGTTATCTTATATCAGGCAATCAAAGAACCCGAGGATGAGCAGAGGATACCTGACTGAAACGTTGATTTTAGAAGAATAGTTACATTAAAATAAGAAAGAATATATAAACCTGAAGTTATTTTTTTAAAATGACATTTCGATAAAATTTAAGGTTGTACCCATAGTTATTAACAAAATCCCACTCCTTGATTTTAATATAGAACTAAAAACTACATAATTCATCACTTACCCGTATGAACTTTTGTCTTCTACAGTATTATAGCCAATGCAGAAAATGACATAAAATTGCAGAAATAGCAAACATTTTAAATAGAGCACACCAAAATTCCTCTTCCCAAACAATATTTTTGAGCGAATTAAGTTACCTAAAACAGACATGATTCAACAATAATTTTCCCAACTGCATCATTAATTAGCAAATAAAATTATTCTTTAAAAAAATACACGACACCTGTAGCTTAAGTCACTGATACCTCCTCAACAGGTGTTTACTCGTGCAACCAGACTGGCATCTGGGTCCCACCCATTCACAGTCAGGTTAGCCAAATGCAGACGACAATTCTACTCCTGCAGCTTCCTCTCTCGCACTTCCCGCCTGTGGAACTCGCTCCCGTATTCTTGCTTTCCTGACGGCAACAACCTCCAGAAATTTAAATGCAAAGTCAATACTCATCTACTAACCACTGGACTCTAGCTCTCTCCCTTCCCCTGTATAACCTTCCCTTTCTCTCCACCTATGTATCTGTTATCGCACCTGCTTTCTCAGCTTTCTGTTGTTCCTTTCTGACTAGTTTGTACTCCTCACTCTTTTCTAATTAATCTTTTTACATTTATGTAATCCCCTGCACATCAGTGGCCTTTCCGCCTTGCTCGGGGTGAAATGATTAAAAAAAAAAAATTAAAATAACATACAACAAAACATCAACATATTTTAATGCAATGAGATGCCCAATAATTACAAGCAGGACGAATTCGCAATAGGAAAAATTATTAAATACCAGATTTCTGCTATAATTCATAAAAACATTTAAAATTTATAATATATTTGAGAAAATATAAGACGACAAAACTTGTTCCTGCTAACCAAAATAACCCCATCAAATCTCAACTATCGATGACAAGTATAGTGTATGCATTTCAATGGCCAGTACAAGACACTGTTCCTTGTTATAGAAAAATTATCAATACTGGGCAGACTGCCACCTTATTGTGTAGAAACCTTATATGTCAATTATCAAAATAAGGGGCCATAAAAGAACATTTATTAATCTATAATTTACAATAACCCTTAACGAAAGGAAATATTATTTTTTTTAACAGCAAGATACTCAAGCGCGAGTTTGGAATGAATGCACTTAAAAAAAAACAATAAATTACCATTATATCAGGTAATATAACAACGCCGTATACATAAATGCCCCTGAAAATGGATATATAAGTGTCCGAAACTTTATAGGATATTAAAAGTTATTGACAATTTAATTATACATTATCACCAACAAAACAGAAAAATGTTACATTTCTAGAAAACGTAATCAAAATTAATTAAATCTTCCTTGTCGATCGTATTTAATGAAAGATAAATGAAAGAAAATTTGTGTCCAAGTATACATTAAAAAGATAAGAAAAATGCTTTGAAATAATACAAGGATATTAATAACCATTATCTCAGAAATCAAATACTATAGACAAAAACGTCAGTGAAATTGTAAATAAAAAATGTCAAAATCATTCTGATATTGAACATAAAATAGCCGCCCCCAAATATTCCACACTCAAGATGGTGGGAAAGGAAATATATGACTCGGTTATACATGTGCATTGTGCGTTGTGGGGCAGTAGATATCGGCCCCGAACGAGAAATGAGAGAACAGAGTTCGAATTCCAGTTAAATTCATTGCATTCACTTACGCATATATACTCTTGAGAAAAATATATTAGATCGTTTTTCCAATGGATTAAATAACAAGGCAAGTTAATCTCTATAGCCTTGGTTGGAAACCAGTCTACCGCAAAAAATAATGAATACCTACTGTGAGAAAATCGTGTCCCTCTCCAGACAAGATTGCCTTAGCGTATATTATGTATAGCATTTAACTCTTATAGGTGGAATTTTCAGCTAATGTCCATGAGTTTAATCCTTGGACCAGGTAGTAAAGCCCCAATTCAGCAGGGATATTAGAGGGACAAAAATATCACAATGATCAACCAATATCCAAGAATCAGCCAGTGAATAGACATCTGGTGATGATCTCGCTTGAAAGGCGGCCGAAACATCGTGTCTATAATAAAATGTATATCAAACAAGATGAAGCAAAGAATACGTTGAAAATGGTTTAATCGAAATGCTAGGCTGAATGGTATATTTATAGCATTATCTCAAAAATGATGATAAACGGCTCTCTCTCCTGAGTGTTACATTGCTTCACGCAAAGTTTATCAGACAAAACATTGTGACACGAACCAAAAAAAGATAAAGATATTAGTCAGAATTTATATCTTTTGGGTATTTCAATACGTGTGAATCTATCTGTCTAAACGCATTATATATATATATATATATAATTACGTATATAATAAATGCAGAAGAGAGAAAAAGATAAAGAAACTAAGAGAGGTAAAAGAGAGAATGAGTGTGTGTGTGTGCGTGTAAAAGATGCTCCTACAGGGCAATGTTTTAAATTAAATCAACTCCTCGTACAATAGTGCTAATCTAATTATGGATACATCAGACACACGCCCTTTGACAACAGTAGTACAATCTCATTACAAATACATTTCAGGTGAACAGACTGAAAAACAAAATAAAAAAAACGCAAAAAATGTATATAATTGCAAAAATCCAAACTAGTTGGTACAAAAATAACATGTGTATACACGGTATATACTTTAATGCAAGTTTAATCAAAGAAAAACGACAAGGACTTTTTTTATCCATTTATTTTTTCGTTAACTTTTCTTGTTTAAGTACAACTAACACAAATACCTCATTTCAAAAGCTAAGCAGAACATTGTGAGGTAAGAATATTTTGTTGACAAAAAAAAAGAAAAGGGTACTGGACTGTTATACGATATCTATATGGCAGCAAATGCAGGACGGTCTCCTCAAAGATGAAGGAAAGACACGAAGCAACAGAAATGTGTTTCTAAAGAAAGATACTGAGGATTAAATGCACCGAACATGTGAACAGCGAGAAGATTTTGGAATGGATGAAAACGAAAAGTAAACTCATACTCAACATCAGGAAGAGACAGCGGAGGTTTCTGAGACACCTATTGAGAAAGGAGAGCTTGGAAAAACTAATACTCACAATACGGAAAGAAAAAATGAATAACAGGGAAAATCAGCGCAAGGCATACTACATGGGTGTTGTCGGTGCGATGTTTAAGCGGGATACCCAGACGAAAAATTTTGAGTACGAAAAGGGATATGGGCAAGTGGAAGTCCAGGATCGCCTACGTCATGAGGGGACACAGCACATAAATAAGAATAAGAACTCTAATATCTAAATCCAATAAAAGGAAGTATTGTGATAAAATACTATACCAAAAACACTATTTAAATTCTTCGAAATATTGCTCATATCTTTATTATCATATTCCCGACGTTTCGACTGTTGTGTGCTCCTGTCTTCTTCAGGTAAATTTGTTGAAATATCGAACCGAACCTTAATTTCGACCACCGGCGTAGATTGTTCTAGTTCCAAGTTTCCGGACTTTTCTGGATATCTCACTTTTAGTTGACTTCTTTTTGATAACTCAACTCTACAAATATTTTTTCACCTCTGCCCTTGCCAGTTATTGAACTCACAAGTTCTTGGCTAAAATCACTTGATTATTTCAACCAATTTTCATATCCACTTATCCATTTGTCTTGAAAATTACAATAAATACGAGGACAACAATGTAAATAGTGTAGATAGTTACAATAGACCTTCTCAGAAATATAGACAGATATACAACTCCCCACCCAAGTTTGAATTCCAGTTGAATTCCTTGGATTCACTTGCGCACAAGTACCCTTGTGAAAGATATTAATCCGACTCTTCCCTCCAGTTATGAGTTAAATAAAAGGACAGTTTGGGTTCTATAGACCTTGGCTGGCAATCAGTCTACCGCAGAAAGCAATGGCAACCGACTGTTGGATAACCTTCTGCCCAGTCAGTCATTTCTCTTTCGAGACATGATCGCCCAAGCGTGTATCACGTATGCCACTTAACTGACTGATACAACTCGAAGTCTAGATGTGAAAAAAGAACATCCTGTTCAGTTCCTTCAGTTTCCATTGTGTGAATATTTATATTTAAATAGTCGTTTGAAGTTTCTGCCTTATTAAGAGAGAATTCCGAGGGAAAATTCTTTATCCTATCTGTGTGATAGAAGTCAGCGTCTCTGAAATACAAAAGATGATCTTGAATACCAGTCAAGTTCGTTAACTTTTTCCCAACAAATTAGAAAAAATAAGTATATGTCTTCTCTCCCCAATTTGTAGATTAAGTAGCAAGCCAGACTAAAATATCTAGCTTTGAATTGAAGCAGATGTACCTGAAGATCCAAGCAACTGTTTTTGGACAAAGATTGTTAGCGACGCCTCGATGTCATCATGCCCAAACTAGGTATTTATGTAGGTGACACTACCATTTACGTCTGTCTCAGTAAGAAATCCGTCAGATCCAACAAAGTAAAACTGGCAGCTAAACTTGAAAACTATTCCAGTTAGTGGTTAACTGGGGTAAGAAATGGCTTGTAAATTTTAAAGCTTCCTAACAGATTTGCTTTAAAAAAAATTCTATGGTCATTAAGACCATAGAATTTTTTTGTTCTGCAGCCATCAACATGGCTGATATTAGACTCCGGTAAATCAACACACAGCGTGATCTTATCCGCACATTTTCTACTGACTTGAAGTTTAACGACTGCATTGAATGAAAAGCTATATCTAATACAAGGAATGTTGGCTTACTGTGTCTTGCTAAATTTTTTTTTATCGGAATATATCTTGTATATTTACAGATCTACAATTATTCCGTTCAATTAATAGTGTTGGTGCTTTTTATGTACATTTTAAGAAATTTTGACAAAATCAAAAGAAGGCTACGTAATATAATCCATCCTGATAAGACATCTCAAATTCAGTCACTTTCTCATTAACGAAACGTGGCTTCACATGGTTATTGTACAAATATTTTATGGCATCTGCTCAGGCGATAGATTTTCCTTGATCCCCCGGCTATATGAAATTAACCGCGCTAAAATAATGTCATCTAGCTCTCACGTTTTTTCCTGTTAAAATAGGTAAATGCAACATACACTTCTGTTGCAATAGTTTTTTCTCGCACTTTTTATCAGAAAATCAAAGTTAAAATTAGTTTTTCAACTTGCAGTTAGTGTATTTGTTATGTCGACAAACTTCGTCGCCACAGTTATGTCGTGAGAAAGAATAAATAACTCAACAACAGAAATAGGTTAATCGTTGTATTCCGTGAAAATAGTATTTACAAAGGTTATTAGTATCCAATACAAGAATAAGGGTTAATCGTCTCAACCGTCGTAAGACGTAGTATGAGCAATGGGTACTTCCGGGTCGTCACCGGAAGTCTACGACTGACTTGTCGATCGGCTGCTCGGCACACTCTCTACCCAACGTAGATGCCACCATTACTTTACATAGTGATGGAATTGTCCATTATAGTCGAATAGGCGCGGACGTCCCAACAGTATTAAAGAAGTCAAATTTTATTTCTTTAAAATGAACATTGCTATTTTCTATGCTAGACCAGAGCATCGTTGAGTTTAGACCCTGAAGCCCAGGTAGCCTTCCACAGTCTGCACAGAATCTACACGTCGTATGTTTTTTTAAGGTAGAGTAAAAAAAAAACGATCATTCCCTGATAACTGTTTAAAAAAATGTACGTTGTGTAATAAACACTTGTTCTTGACATATATTTAAATTCAATACAATATCTCTTCAGGAAGTAAACCATCGTGGCTTTCCACAAATACCTTTTCTTTTAATTGTTTTTATCTGATAAAAGATGATTCAGTAGAGATTAAACACCATTTAATACAATGTCTCTTCAGTAAATAAACAATCGTGGCTTTCCACAAATACCTTTTCTTTTGCATAGTTTTTTTATCTTATAAAAGACGATTCAGTAGAGATTCTTGTAAAAACATAGTCAACTCTACTATTTATTCCATACTCAGGGAAAAATGAATGATGTTGTATCATAGAATAAAGAGCTACTCAGATAAATGTAGATAAACTATTTTATTAACAGAGTGGTACAACCACGATGTATATACAATATTTACAGTCACTCGCACTAGTAGGTTTACTTCCCGAAGTCCGTGATAACGACAACCTTCCGTGCTAAGCGTACATTGTCTTTTATACATCCGGGTAATCGGATCTCATATGTTACGAGCCACGACACAACAGATATTTAAAAAAAACTCAATAGCAAGTGTTTGTAAATGGTTCACCGGAACCTAATGTCACTAATATAAACCGTAACGGCACTCTGACCGGATAAAAAAAAACTATAAAGTACGGGATTGTTTGTTAGTATTATATCCAACGAATAAATTTTGATTTTTGAGCTTCGTCAGAGCAACTGTAGAGAAATTAGCTATTGTTAAATGTTATAAACCGAAATGGCTGAGAAATAGAATTGACAAAGTTTACAATACACAACAACAAAGAAAGATAAAAGAACAGACTAAAATAATTATTGAGCAAAGAATATATGCAACACAACACAACAGTTCGTAATGTGTTAATACACAAACTGGGTGAGTAGACAAACGTTTTAACTTTAAGAAAAGAAAAAAAATTTGATTAGACCGAGAAGTGGCTTGTTTTATTTTCTCAGAAAAAAATACTATCGAGCATCTGTGTGTTTTGTCGTTTAATTTGGAGTGGAAGGTGTTTTTTTTCGTTCGCGCTTAGGTTGGTACCAGCAGCCATTAACTGTGAAGTAAAATATATGTAAATTATATTAGTATATTTAATGTTGAATTATAAAAGCAAACATTATTAGCATTAAATAGATTAGATGTTATGGAAATTAACCCCAAACGTTGTCAGAAATTATATCCACCCACATATGCTAGCACATGAAAATATTTTGAAATTTCCTCTCATAAAGATGTCATATGAAAATGCAATATATTATAATAGGAGGGATTACTGTAAACCGAATTTTGAGTATCAGATGTGGAGGTATCTTAAGGCAAATATCTGCTTACTATTTTCAAGCGTTCATTATAATTGATGTGTCCCGGAAAGGGATATATATATATATATATATATATATATATATATATATATATATATATATATATCATTCGAGGTAACAAAGGGGTTTAGGCAAATGTATCCGGGTTGAATAATCTAGTAATTAGACGTAATATATTGTACTCAACGTATGGGTTATCCTGAGACGTAGGCGTGGTCAATAGCCGTAGACCAACTCTTGTAGATTTCTAGTCGAAGACCTGTAGATCTCTAGTGGTAGACCTCTAATGGAAGACCAATAGACCTCTGGACGTCCTCGCTTTAGTTTACATTCATGGCTGACACCAGCCAATCGCATTCCAGTTAGGGGGATCCAAGGTGTATATATATTCACTACCTATTCATTACAATGGTTAAAATTTACAGAACCACCGAAAAGAACTCCAAAATGCAAGTGAAGTGGATAACACGTTGGACGTTTTTGGAATACAGATATCTCTGTGATAGATGACACATCTTGAAGGTCTTTCTATATTCGTTGATTCATTTTTTTTCTTTGTGTCGTGTCCTCTCAGAACCTAAGCGATCATGGACTTCCACTGGCCCCTATCCCTTGTCGATCTTAATATTTCTCTTCTTATCTCTGCTTAAAGTCCGTTCCGCCATCCACTTGCTTAAGCCCAACAATTATGCCTCACGCTTCTTTCCCCTGTCTCTCTATCCATCTATCCTTCATATGGGTATTAGATTCTTCAAGCCATTCTTCCTCATTACGTGTTCCGGAAACATCAGCTCTCTTGCTTGCTGATGCTAAACATAAGCTTCATTTTCCTTTTCGTCCTCTCCAAAATCTCTTTGTCAATACATGGAATTCTCAGTTTTCTTCTATAGAACAACATGTCCGTTGTTTCGAGTCTCACTTTCATCTATGACGAAAATTGTCTAGAATTCGCTGCCACACAGCAGGCCAAACATCACATAACACTCCAGTTCTCTTTTCTTTTTTTTTCCCCAATGAAATATTTCTGTCACTCAATACTCTACTCAGTCTTTGGAATGCATCTGTGGCTATCCCAATACGACATCAAATCTCAGTGTTGCAGTTTCCGTCCTCTGTTGGAATCTTTCCCAAGTATTTAAGTTGTTTTATTTTTTCAGCAAAAGGAATATATTTTCGATTTGTAAATCTTGCATTCGCATAATATCATCTTACTACCCAAGTGAAACAGAACCTTATATATTATTCTCATTTAAAAACATATTCTCACATTTTCATTCATTGATTCTTGTAGTGACCAAGGATCATTTGATTAAATTATTCATATGTATGAATATTTTCAAGTATTTAATTTCCTAAACATTTCCGGGCATCTAGCGTATTCGAGGCATAACTCGTACATCCAACGACTTAACGGTGCAATAGTGGGGTATCTACGGATATTTTAATGTTATAAAACTAGTCAGAAGCTTATTCAGTCATTATCATTCATCTTAAAATTATGGTCCTGGGCATGACTGTAAACTGCATCCGGCAGCATGGCCTCTGATTGGGAGGTTGTTATTCCAAGGTTCATCCTGCTCCTGTTAGGGTCCCAGCTATGGGTAAATAGTTAACTCCAATTTGAACTCAATACACTATAAAAGTAAAAAATAGGCTTTTATAGAAAAATATACATTTTTGAAGGAAAAGATTATTGCCATAATACATTTTTGAAAGATAAAGAATATTTTTGCCATAATTCATTTCTGAAAGAAAAAAGTTATTACCAGCAATACATTTTTAATACAAAACTAGAGGACATCTTCAGTTTTCTATAATAAATTAAAAAAAATTTTCATCAAAATAAGAATAAATCAGCCTTCTAACTATAACCGAACATTAAAAAAATACATTAAAACCCTATCTTTTTGGCATTAAATCCCCCACAGAGGTTAATATGCCGTTAAACAAAACTCATATTCAAACTCATCAGAAAATCAAATAGAAAATACGTGAAATTTTCATTGATATTTCTAGCAGATATATTATGCTTTAAACATTTACATAAGGTAATTTCTAACCGTAGCTTATATGTAGCACAAGGTCGAATATCTGGGACACTAAGTAGGGTAAAGACGTTGCAACAAGTATAATAAAGACCTACAGATTAAAAATAAATGTGTTACAGGATTATAAATCGGAGAATAGTTTATAAGATTGCACTATTCTAACAATCGTTTTAATAAGAGTATTAAAAAAGAGCATCAAATTAAAAATGAAACCGTTAAAGAATCATAAAGTAAAATATTTTAGAAGAATGGTTTTTACGATCGCCCTATTCCGACAAATATAAAACCCATATGAAAAACGATTCAAATTCCATTTCTTTCTTGGAAAGATAAACATTTCCGGGCATATTTCGTTATGCCATCCATTGTTTTGTCTTTAATATCTCATAATTCATTCAGTTTCACCGGACAATAGCTAGGTTGACGCATGCGCAATGACTGTCTTTCTATGCACAGACGTTTGGGATATGAAAAATAATTGAAACTTGCAATGCTTTTGTCTGTGGACAGTTATTTTATTTTTAACATACTTTTTTTAATCAATTTACATTTAGCTGTAGGGTTTTTTCCTAGAATGTTTAGATTTATTCATTATGTATTGTTTTTGTATATTTCTAACCCGACATTATTTCCCTGAAATCGTTTTTACTTTTACCACTTCGATTCTTAGATTCACTAAGTCAATCCCCTCTTTCTCGGTACTTGGCTGACGAGAAAAAAATAACATGATAAAATATTCGTTATCAATGATTTTCCTTAACTCTTAATTTAATTGTTCAGAGTATATTATTATAACCATTACTGGATAATGAGTTTCAATACGCTTGCTTCATAATTATATACTCGCGTTAAATTGTGTTTGCTAAGAAATCAAGTGAAAGCGCGTTTTGCAAAATGTCAAACCGTTTTTACATAACTTCTAGTGAGTGATGTTCATGTGTTAAGACACTGAAAGCCAAAGGAGCGTTAGGAAATCCGAAACATACCTTTAAAAGTCTGCTGCGACAGGTTGTGATTTTTATCCCTCAATCGCGTGCCTGTCATCGGGCAGAGTGCAGCTCAATATTATGTCCCTCTAAGGACAAACATGCATTTAAGAAAAATTATACTAAGAGGTACCCAACCCCAAGAAAATAGTGTCCCGAGGCAGCGCCAACCCATGACACCAAAAGGGTGAATCAATAGCCGTAACCGAGGCCAGCGAGCGTTTGCGAGTAATTGGTCAGTTTTGGCCATGTGCACAAATTCGCAATCCGCACATTAAACCTTGACCTTGTGTCGCATCTTGCTCTAATGATGGCTGCGAATACCATGGACCGAACATATGAGCAACTATAACGTTTAAGATGAAATAGAAACAAAATGCAAAGTTATATTAGCATCAGAAAAAGAGGTAATTTTTCTATGGCATGTAATAGAGGAGATAAGACTCGAAAAATTTGACATTCACAAGGAAAATTGGAGGTAAGACATCCAAAGTTAAAAGACATAAAACTTACCTAGCCAGATTGAGTAAAGCGAGGGTGGAAAAATCCTCAGCAGAGGTAAAAGAAAGACAACATTTATTTACAGCTGAAAATGAAAGGAAATTATTGAGAGTTATGATTACTAAGACCCTGAAAAGACACAAACAATTAATGCGAAGAAAAATGTTCACCTTCCGACGTGTGCACCACAGCGAACCCCATTATAAGCATATTTTTCACTCAGTCTGTTAACTGCCATTCGGGATGGATGCTTGAACAATCATATCTTTTTCGATTCATGACTGACTAGGCAGACGATTTTCGCGTAGTAGGTTGCCATTACTTTCTGTGGTACACAGCTTGCAGGCCTAGGATTTAAAACCCAATCTCTTTTGCTATTTAACCCATAGCTTGAGGAAGACACGACAAATTTATATCTTTCCCAAGTTATTTCGCGTATGTGAATTCAACGAATGCAAATGGCATTAAAACGGTTCTATCGACTTCCTATTCCGAGCCGACATCTATTACACCACAACGCACATCCACAGAATATTTGTAGATATCGTGAAATCCCAACTAGTGTTGTATATATCTATAAGCCTAATAAATATATAACTTTTGGAGGAGAGTACAAGAAACTACACAGGGAGATCAGGAACAAATGCAGACAGGATAAATTGGAATGGCTCAACAACAAATGCGCACAATTGGAGAAACTGAACAGGACCAATAAAGCAGAGATGCATAAAGAGATAAGAGAAATGACAGGACAAAAAACCTGCTCCTCAACAGGATGCATAAAATCTAAGGATGGAACAATCATATTAGAGAAAGAAGAAATACTCCAGCGATGGGAAGAGATCTTTTTTGTGACAGGAGAGAACAACCGAGAATACACAAGGAGGAGGATGGACCGGAAATACTAAAATCAGAAGTGGAAGCTGCAATGGCCAACTTGAACAGAAACAAAGCAGCTGGTCCAGACAGCGTCGTAATAGAGCTTCTGATAGCCCCGGAAGAATATGGCATAGGAAACATTACAGACATAATAAACGAAATTTACAGTAGTGGAATAATACCAGACGATTTATGCAAGTCGATATTTATAGCACTGCCGAAGAAACCAAGTGCAAACGAGTGTGAACTACAGAAAACTGTCAGCTTAATGAGTCACATTACAAAACTGATTGTTAGAATCCTGATGAATAGAGCGAGAAGCAGAATCAGGCTAGAGACAGAACAGAAACAGTGCAGGTTCGTCAAAGACACTGGAACAAGGAACGCCATATTTATGATTAGGATGCTCTCCGAAAGGGCAATACAAATTAAAAAAAGAATTGTACCTATGTTTTACTGATTATGCAAAGGCATTCGACAAGATACGACACAAAGAATTGATAGAGATGCTCGACAGCCTCGACATTTTTGGGAAAGACATCAGAGTAATCAAGAATCTCTACTGGCAGCAAACGGCCTGCATACGGACAGGTAACGATTTCAGCAGATTTACAAAGATATAAATATGCATAAGACAAGGATGTGTCTTTTCACCGGATCTGTTCATACTGTATCTTAAGGACCCTAGATGACACGCCAGGATTTGGTATTGGAGGCCACAACCTGAACAACATAAGGTATGTAGATGATACAGTGCTGATTGCAGACACGGAAAGGAAACTACAAAACCTCCTACAGAAGGTAGAGGTGGAGAGTGACAAAAAAGGACTACAAATAAACTTTAAGAAAACTGAATGCATGGTCATCAGCAAAAGGACAAACCCAAAATGCCAAATACAGGTGGGGGATACCAGAATCAAACAAATACAAAAATTTAAGTACCTAGGAAGTGTTCTAACAGGATATGGAAAGTGCGACACAGATATCCGAAGGCGAATTGGCATGGCAAAGGACGCGTTCCAGAAGCTGAGTAAAGTACTAACACACGGGAAAATTTCACTAGAAACAAAGAAAAGAGTGCTGAATTGCTATGTGATGTGAGTTCTTCATTACGGCAGTGAATGCTGGACAATATAATCGAAAATGAGGACAAAACTGGAAGCAGCGGAAATGTAGTTCTACAGAAGGATGCTGAGGATATCGTGGACTGAGCATGCAAGTAACGATGGGGTGTTAGAAAGAATGGCAACAAAAAGGAAATTAATACTGAGCATCAGGAAGAGACAACTGAATTTCCTGGGACATACAATACGGAAGGACACCTTGGAGAACCTGATACTGTCAGGGTAGATAGAAGGAAAAAGAGACAGAGGAAGGCAGCGGATAACATATTTGTAGGGCCTGATCAGGTGGATGACGGAACGGGGGTGGAGAGGTGTAACAGCAGCAAGCATACTAAGAACCACAGGGGATATGGATACGTGGAGAACCATGATCGCCTACGTCCTGAAGAGACAGGGCACATAGAAGAAGAAGAAGAAAAAGAAGAAGAAGAAGAAGAAGAAGAAGAAGAAGAAGAAGAAGAAGAAGTAGCCGAATAAAATTTTTTACTAGAACTCATATTACTGGAAAAAACGTTTAGTAAAACATTAGGTTTTTAATTCTCACTGATATCCTCAATATAAAATCGTTGGCTGGATAGTGTGATTTTACTCAAAGAATCGTTAGTTCTTATTGCATTTCGCTAGACGATGGTTGGTAACTAGTTTAGAAAATTTAGTAACCAGCTTCTGACGAAGTACAGTTCACAGTAGTGGAACATGAAATCTTTTGTGTAGCGATATTAAACTTTTTTTTTTATAATCACTTAAAATAAAATATTAAAGCAATATTATATATATGCGTGTGTGTGTGTATTTGTGTGCGTGTGTATATATGTGTGTATTTAGATAAAGAATATTAATCACGACATATATTATTGGAAAAAAGATATTTCGTGACTATTAATCTTAAAGATCTACTGTTCCAAGTTACCAATAGCCCTTCTTGGACATTGAGAAAATTTTGTTATAAATCGTCTGAAGTTCTTATATACAGGATGTCCATAAAGTTCATGTGCAATTTACAAAATTTATAACTTTATTTGTATTTGCGATAGAAGTAATTTGCAAAAAGTATTAGAAAGAAGAAAATCTATATTTGTGAAGGTTTTATTTAAATTTTAATTAAGTTTTCACATGTTCTCTATCATTAGCAATACAAAAGGTAATAGGATGTTGCAGTTCATGGAAAACCTTTGCCAAATGATTTACAGTAATGCCTGAAATCACCTTACTTATATTAGCTTCCACTCCTTCCGATCCATATGTTAGGAAATTCCTGATTTAGAAACTGACTATCACGCAGAGAAAAGTGACAAGGAGATTCATTATGCTGATTTATAAGATTTTTAAAGATTATTTCTATCACAAATACAAATAAAGTTATAATTTCTTTAAGTTCACACGAACTCTATGGACACCCTATATATATATATATATATATATATATGTGTGTGTGTGTGTGTGTGTGTGTGTGTGTGTTTGCATTTATTTTAATAAATCTACCCTAATAAACATATTCTTTATCGAGTATTGAATGTTTGTGTCATAATGGCCAGAGTGTAAACTTCCTATTTCACTAAAATAATATCTATTTGATAACAAGGAAAATCGCTATCTATCCGTCTTATGACAATAATTATCGCTCCCTTCCACCTCTTCTAATATTCATATCGTAACTTAATTCTGTGACTCATTACACCGAATGGCTCTTGAGCCTTGTTTTTGCCTGATTTTAGTAGAAGTAATCAGTAAGTCTGCAGATTAATGATTAAAAAAATGTAGTTATTTTACACAGCACCAAAAGCTTTAATCATGATATCAATTTTTGATTCAATCAATTTGAATTTCAGTGTGCATAATTCATTGCTGAACACTAATCACATGGTCGGAAGATTATAGGTTGAAATTTCCGATCAAATTTCTGTTAATGACTACCTGTTATGTTTATTGATTCATCATGGTGTCTGTCATATAAAGTACGTGTGTACCCGTCAATAGTGACGGGAAAATATTGTCGACCATGAGCCCGACAGAGGAAAATATCATATATTCATATATATATATATATATATATATATATATATATATATATATATATTTTAATCCAGATACTTTAATCCAAGTGAAAAAAGCAGGAAGGTAAATTCCAAAAACCCTATCCTAATTAATATTAAAAATTTTATTTTAATATTAAAAAATGATACAGGAAGAGAGGTCCATGTAATAAAATATTACAGAGCAAATATAAATTAAAAAAAGGATGAATTCAATGATGTTGAATGACCATTTCGATGTGAAAATCCCCACGGGGGATAATACATCACCTCAGCAACCGAAAAATCTTTTCAGAAACTAAAAGGATTTTTCGGTTGCTGAGGTGATGTATTATCCCCCGTGGGGATTTTCACATCGAAATGGTCATTCATCATCATTGAATTCATCCTTTTTTAATTTATATATATATATATATATATATATTCACTACTTGACGACATAATCATTGCAAAACAATAAAACAATAAGGCATTATTAAAGAGCAAACACGTGACAAGATCTTTCATAACTGACAGTAAAGGTTAATCACTGGTAGTAAAGAGAATGAACTAAAATGGGTACTGTCTACCTCTTAATGAGCGTGATTTAGAGATACTAGTTTTTCCAGAATTTTCCATGTAAATTATTGCCATCTGCCATCTGTGGCTGAATGAAAAGCTACAAATTATAAGGTTCCTTGAAATTATAGTACTATTAAACTATAAAAATTAAGTGACAGTATTATGTAAAAACCGCAATAACTTCTCTTTAGAATTCAATTAACTATAATGTTCATTTATGACATATACTCTAATATTTCTTAACAATTATATTATTAAAACTAATGGCTCCCACAATACTTATTTGGTTTTCAGAACTCAAACGTATCGGAACATATGGATGATGCGGCAATTTATTAATAGGAAATATATGTGACAAAAAGAAATCATTATACAGACTTCTTGTATTCAAGGCTTACGGCCTATCAGGTTGAATACACCGGTCCTCGCTCGATCAGCGAATTTAAGCAACGTTGAGCCTGGTCAGTATTTAGACGGGTGACCGCTTGGGAATACCCGGTACTGTAAGCGTTTAGTAACGGATGTGCGTTGTGGTGCAGTGAATATCGGTTCGGAGAGAGAAATCGGTGAGCCGAGTTCGAATTCCAGTTGAAAACCCTGCATTCACTTAAGCAATGGTAGCCTTGGAAAGGTATTAATCAGTCCTTTCCCTCCAGTTATGGGTTAAATAAAAAGGGTAGGACTTGGGGACCCTACCCTTAAAGTCAGTCAGTTAAGTGCCATACGTGATACACGCTTGGGCGATCATGTCTCGAAAGAGACATGACTGAGTGGGCAGAAGATTATCCCGCAGTAGGTTGCCATTGCTTTCTGCGGTAGATTGGTTGCCGACCAAGGATATAGAACCCAATCTGTCCTGCTATTTAACCTATAACTGGAGGGAAGAGACGGATTAATACCTTTCCGAAGGTTATTTGCGCGTAAGTGAATGCAATGAATTCGGCTGGAATTCGAACTCAGCTCCCCGATTTCTCGTTCCGAGCCGATATCCAATGCACCACAACGCACATCCTTAAAGACGAATCCCAATTAATCTTGATACTCGAAAAGAGAAAATTATTACTAGACACAAAACTTATATAAAAAAAACAACAATAAATGGTTGAAAGAAAAAGGTATTACCAGCAATAAATATATAAAATTTAGTTGGCAATAAATGATCCGCCGAGGTTGATAATCCATAAAAACAAAACAATCAACCAACTTGTATTCAGTCACTTGCTTCCGTGTTCTCCTTAGCTACGAAGGAACAGTTAAAATTTTTGGTTAGAAAAATAATGTAAACCTTCAAGTCATTGTTCATCTTGCGTTCCTCTATTACTGGCAGTGCGGATTATTTAATAACAAAGAGGAAGATTTTATGCTTGTTTAACAACTCTTGAAGCTACCTGTGGTATATACTACAGCTAAGCTGAGTGGACCTTAGATTCAGCTTCTAGAAGATATGACGTCGGGTCGCCTATCGAAGAAGTTTGTTGTTTTTTAGACCCGAAACTTCTAGTGACATTGGAGCAACAACTCAAAGGTGGATTTTAATATGTGCAATTTCCATCGCTAGTCATGATAAGAATCTCACGCACTCGTGGAGGAGGCAATGTTTTTCAAGGCCAAAAAATTTCAACTTTCACCTTGAAAATATATTCATGCTACTTCACACCACTAAAAATTAATTAATCATACTAGTGGGGTATAAATTTAACCGTATGGTTAAAGAAAGGAAACTAAAGCAGTTTTTTTCAATTGATGTGCACACGGGTGTAAACACACACACAAACATTATATATATATATATATATATATATATATATATAATGCCGCTTAAAATTACATGAATACTTCAGAAATATCTGTCTTTCTTCATCTGTTTATTATCTATCTATATGATAAGAGAACACATTTACTATATGTAATATAGCAATCTGGCCCACCCGAGGAAGGTTGATGCAATCGATGGTGTTTCCCGTCGGTGAAGGGGTCGGTGAAGGGGTCGGCGAACGACAAGACAGGTGTTTGAGAAATACATCCTGTCGGGGCCCGGAGCGGATGTCGCAGGGTTATGAGTCGGGCTCGTTTGACCTTATTTCCGACAGCGGCGGAAATGACTACGGAGGCAAACAGAACAGGTGTCTCTTGGAATTACGTGGGCGTTGCGTAGGCGAGGCAAAACCGGAAGGAAAAGTCCCGGTTCTAGAAGACTATAAAAAGATCTCGACACACGAATTCGTCAGCAGAGAACGGCCAGTGGAAGCAGAGAGACACCACAGGCAAGACTACACTCCCGTCGACCCATTCTATGTGCGCTCTCACTCTTCCATTCTCTGTTCCACACAGGTTCGTCGTCAGGAATAAAAATATAACCTTATATTTTTATATATGCGTGTTCTCGTTGTTTGTCGTCGTACGGCGATATATAACATATATAACCTTATATAAATAAAAATAGATAAGTGAGTCTGATATTGCTAACCCAATATTTTTGTGTGTGTGTGTAGTATATACGTAGAAAATAGGTATGAAAAAGAATTTATATATAATAAAAGATATATATGAATAGAAATAACGTTATATATGTTTCTGAATGTAAACACATACAAAAAGTACACAGACACACAGAAGATATATCTATTAATCTAGATAGATAGATAGATAGATAGATAGATAGATAGATAGATAGATAGATAGATAGATAGATAGATAGATAGATAGATTTTTCTTCTGGAATTTGTAGCTAGCAAAAATAAATATATGAGATATATTCCTTGACCACAGTTTAATATTTGATATAGGTTGTACAATTTCTTAGAAATTTTGAATCGGAAATAATATTAGATTTCCTTTATGAATTTTTTGCTAGATATTTATAGAATATTGTCTCATTAACATTATCGATTATGTTACTCCTCTTCTTGAAGTTATGTCATATTCTCATTTCTGCCTTTTTACAGAGAAATAACTGCAGAATAAAGCGAATTGGGTGTAATGAAGGGAAAGATCATTGAATTTATCCACGTGGTAAAAATGCACTGCTTACATTAGAAAGTTTATGGTAACAAAACACTAGAGGTAACCAAAGTTATAGCGGGAAACTTTAAATGCAGCAACAACAGTTTCATTTGTGATCAGCTACATAGCAAAATGTACTGTGTCCAATGTTATTAAGCTTCCAGGTGCTTTCTTTATATGCAAATAAAAATAATGCATTTTTTAAAAATCTTCTTCGCATATCTAGGTATTACTTCATACATGTTTTCGTAAAAAATACCATATTTTATATATTATTACATTCAACATGAAAAACGTAAAAGCAGAAATATTTGTATATTTGTTTAGTCTGTAAGACAAATACATCAAATGAATTATGCCTGGAGCTTATTCCATTCCTTACTTAGCTGTGCGAACGCTTGTATATTTGTCTGTGTCTTTGTGAATGTGTGTGTTTATATTCTCAGTATTTATAGCAATATTTCCATTCATATTTATCTATTGTTATATATTAAATCATTTTCACATCTAAGTGTTTTTCAACCAATCTACTATCGATATATATATATATATATATATATATATATATATATATATATATAAAAGTTTAGCTATATCAGCTTCGTATTTATCTATATTTATTTATATAAGCTTGTATATGAAATGTGTTCTATTGTCAGATAGATAGATAGATAGGTAGGTAGATAGATAGATAGATAGATAGATAGATAGATAGATAGATAGATAGATAGATAGATAGATCTAAAGAATTCATGTAATTTTAATGCGACAGTTTATGACATCAAACATTATCATAGTGGATACTTCTTAGATATGAAGACACAGATATAGATAGATAGCTATGAAGAATATGTGATAGATAGATAGATAGATAGATAGATAGATATGAAGAATCTGAGATAGATAGATAGATAGATAGATAGATAGATAGATAGATAGATAGATATTTCTGATGAATTAATACATATAATTTTAATACATTTTCATAACTTCAAGCCTTATTATAGTGAACACTTCTTAGATGTGAAGAGACTGGCATAGATAGATAGATAGACACATACATACATACATACATACATACATACATACAATTTTCTTCATCATGTGCCGTGCGTTTTCAGGACGTATGTGATCATGGACTTCCGCTTGGCTCTCTCTCTTTCTCCCTTTCTCTCTCTATCTCTCTCTCTCTCTCAGCTCTCAATGTTTTTTCTTGGTATCTCTATATATATATATATATATATATATATATATAGATACCAAAAAAAAACAAAATATATATAGAGAGAGAGATACCAAGAAAAAAATAAAAAAAGGAAAGAAACATTTGAAAATATCTTTGTCCTACACTTTATTTGTGGATCTCAACATTAACAATAATAACCGCTGTCAATGATGTAGTACTCGTTGCCAATATCCATGATTTTACCAACTCTCCTTAAAAAAAAACAGTAGTAGTAACTCGTGTTTATTCAACCTCAAAAATGAATATCCTCAGTAATAAAAAGTAGCCATTATAAGAAAACTATAACTTCAAATAACTTCTTCTTCCGGCATATTATTCCGTAAAGAACCGAGAAACATTAAGCTATCACCAATCAAAAATTATTTCAATAAGCAAGAAGTTGGCGAACAATATTTGTTTAAAATGACACCAACACCCACTGACGCAATAAATAAATGAATAAATGAATACACCATCAATTTATTTTTTCCTAACCAAATACACCCTAATTTTTTTAAAAATCCTTTCTCCAAAAGCAAGGCAGTAGTGCCACTGGTGCGCAAGGAACTTCCTAAGAGTAAAGTAAAAAGTTACTTAAGTGAAGAGAACGCGGAACCGGTTACATTGGCTGTCAGAGAATGGTTAACAGAATGATGGCAATATTGGTTTGAAGAAAGTTGCGTGAGAGTATAGTGAAAAGAGAAGAACAAGATACAGAAGTTTTTTTTTAATCATTTCACCCCAAGCAAGACATTCCACTGCCACTATTGCGCATGGGGCTATATAGGCGACGGTAAAGAGAAAATATCAAGAGGAAGGTGATAGATGGGTAAGGATACCGAGGATGAGGGTTGGGCAGATAGGAAGAGTGTTTGAAAGGATGGGAGCGAGTTAGTGTGTTAGGAGGTGTCTATTGACCTTACATTTAAACTCCTGGAGATTGTAGCCGTCGGCGAAGCAATCATGTGGTAGGGAATTCCACAGTCGGGAAGTGCGAGAAAAGAAACTGTTGGAGTAGAAGTTGCTGTTGCATTTTATCGGTTTCACTGTAAAAGGGTGGGATCTAGTTACTAATCTAGTATCTCGTGCAAATTCGTATCTAGGGGACAACAGTGATCTAAGTTCATCGGAGCAGAAGCCGTGAAAGTATTTATAGAATAGACACGGAAGCCACGTCGCGCCGGTGGGAGAGAGACTGCAGGCGGTCTGCCAAGTCGGTATCTATCACATTACAGACCTTCCTCTGTACCTTATTGAGAAGCCCGAGGAGAATAGCAGGGCACCCGACCAGATATGGCAGCAGTATTCAATGCATGGGAGGATGGTAGATTTATATATGTGCAGGATAGATTAAGACGGAAAAAACTTCCTGGCCCTGCACAGAAAACCGATTTTCATAGCAGCGGATTTAGCAATGGATTCGATATAGTCATTCCATTTGAGGTCCGCTGAAAGTGTGAGACCAAGGAGGCGTAGTGTTTTACTCTCTGGGAGGCAAGCCTGGTCCATGCTAATGGGAGGTACGTGCGATTGTCTATGATGGTTAATTGAGAGTAGCTTCGTTTTAGAAGCATTAAAATTTAATAGCCATTTCTTACCCCAGTCCACTACGGATTGGAGGTCTTTTTAAATCTCGGCTGCAAGGTTAGCTTTGTCACCCACACCAGATTTGTGGTCGGGGTGAGAGTAAACTGTGGTGTCATCGGTGTACATACCTACTTGGGATCTTATGGAATCTGGGAGATCATTAATGTATATCAGAAAGACCGTAGGACCTAAGATGGAGCCTTGAGGGACACCTGCGTTCGTATGGTAGTTCTGGGAGGCATGTCCGTTTAATACCACCTTCATTGTGCGGTTAGAGAGGAATGACTGGATTAGTTCAAACAAATGTCCAGTTATACCATATCTCCGCAGTTTGCATAGAAGGCCAGCATGCCAAACTCTGTCGAACGCCTTAGATATATCCAATGTAACGGTTCGGGCTTCGCCGTTCCTGTCAAGTGTCTGGCATATGTACTCGGTGATGGTCGTTAGCATATCAGCAGTAGACCTGGTGAAGCGGAAACCATATTGCTTGTCCGAGAGGAGCCTGTGTGCTGTCAGATGCTGAACCACCTCGGCGTTGATAATGGCTTCGAACACTTTGCCAAAGATCGGAAGAAGGCTGATAGGGTGGTAGTTTGCGGGGTCCGAGGGTTCTCCAGTGTTTTTAAATATAGGAACTACAGAGGAAGATTTCCAACAGGCAGGAAAGCAGGAAGCAGATAGGCAGAGGTTGTAGAGCTTAGAAAGGACAGAGGAGAATTCAGGGGCACATTTCTTTAAGACTATGGTTGGGAGTCCGTCCCCACCGCTCGCTTTGTGAGGGTCAAGTTTTGAGATTATCTTTGAGACAAGCGAGGGTGTAATGTGTACATCATTCAGTTGTGCCTCGGTTCTAGGTGAGAAGTCGGTTGTAAAAACTCCAGACGAGTCCAGACTCGAATTGTTCGAGAATCTGTGGGCAAAGCATTCAGCCTTGTCCGCTGGGGAGTTGAGGACCTCAAATTTGATTAGTGGGGGTATTGTCGACTTGCTCTTGTTAAGTACTCTTTTACAGAGTCGCCAGTAGTCTTTGGCGCCGGACTTAGAGGATGCTATGCGTTGCTTCATTCTGGCAGCAAACAACATCTTAGCTTCGTTAAGTATCTTTTTACACTTATTACGAGCTGAAGTGAAAAGGCACCTGTTTTGGTCCGACGCGTAGCTACGATTGATTCGGAAGAAATGATTCCGGTGGGCATTGGCAGCCGAGCAAGCGGGTGAGAAGCATGGAGATGAATGAGATTTAAGCTTGAATTTCCTGTCAGGGATGAAGGCATCGATGCCAGCCTTAACCCAGGAGGAGACCTCGGATGCACATTCTTCGATGGGAAGACTAAAAACGTTGTTCCATGGGATGTCACAGAGGAAGTCTCGGAACGAATCCCAGTCTGCTCTTTGATAGCAGTAGGATATTCTACTTGTCTGGGTTTCTTGGGTCGGGTAGGAGTGGAATGAAATGCTGACGGACACTACGGTGTTGTCAGAGTTTCCGAGTGGGCAGAGTTGTCTGGTAGTGCAAGAGTCTGGGATGTAAGTGAATCAGAGGTCTAGTAGTGAGTCCCTTCCGTTAGGGTTGTCGGAGAAACGCGTGGGGAATCCACCACTTGCGTAAGGGATTGGGTGATTGAAAAGTTCATGGTGTGGACACTAGCGGGGTCGGTGACTGCGTTCTCCAGCCACTTGGTGTGGTGGGCGTTAAAGTCACCAAACACGAATATATGGGCAGAGGGATGGGAAGAAATGGCTTTGTCGATATTGTCAGAGATGCTGTCACGTAACGAACAGTTAGGGGAGGAATGAGAGCGGTAGAGAAAGAAGAGATAGCTAATCGAGCTGAGAAGTGAGAGGCGGAAGCACATGAGTTGGGAAAGTATAATAGAAGCTTAAGAGCCAAGAGTATAAGAGATGTCAATTAAGATTATTGCTATCAGAGAAGCATATATACGGAAGACAGTTCGGGAAGTGCGAAAAAAGAAGCTGATGTAGTAGCAGTGAAAAATTCGGGATTTTGTTGACAGTCTGGTTGATCGGATAAATTCTAATATAGAGCGGTGCACCAAACAGCTTAGTTCGTCGGAGCAGAAGCCGTGAAAATATTTGTAAAAGAGACAAACGGAAGATATACCCTATCTTTGACGAATGACTGGAATCGAGGTTCCAGGTTGAGATTGATTGCAAGGTGTATTCAGAATCAATTACGCCGTAACTCACTGGTACATATCACTGAATAATTACAACAAACACCAAAGATTTACCATTTGTTACAATAAGATTAATAAATCTAACTTAATTATTACCAACACCAGCGGCCCTTATAATTCCCACTGGATATTTAAATGAAAGTAATGTCTATGAATTTTTATGCCCCCTATAAAATTACATCTGCAACACAGATAATAATAAAAAATAGCATTAGATAATTACATTAGGTACACATGCACCACACTGACTCGCAGACTGACCAGTTACACCTCGAAACCGAAAGCAATTCGTACTTACTCATTAGGGAGGTTAAAAATATAACTATCGACATAATAAATATACATATACATATGATATATATATATATATATAACACCAAATGCAAGGAAAACTCAAAAACTCTAGAAATTATTATTATACAAAATAAACAGATCCCATTAAATAAAATATTATTCACCACAGGAAAATGTATCTGAAAGTACATATGATATAATTGATGTGCGTGCATATTGTATCAGTAATTAAAACCTAAAAAACACATACAAAAATAAAATAAATTTAATGACATTCTTTTAGTGCAGCCTCGTTTTCAATAGATGTTACACACATGATGCCATGCTAGACCGTTTCACACGTCCAGCTTCTCATAGATTACTTTTAACTACCACACAGACACCACATCAGTTCTTGGAAATTTATGCTAATGTCGAAAATACTTGAACAAAAATAACTAAAATACCTCGAGAACAATGGACAATAACTTATCTGAAAATACAATAAAGACTTAAACATATAGAACTTCTTTTTAATAAATTTATTATATATATATATATATATATATGCATATTTTCAGTCACACTTGTAGATATATATAAATATATATATCGTGATAGAGAGAGAAAGTGTGAGAGAAAATGAATAAGAGAAAAATAGTTGACAAAATGAGGGAGATAGATAATATATAACGTTTCAGTTACATATATAACGTTTCAGTTATATATATATATATATATATATATATATGTGTGTGTGTGTGTGTGTGTGTGTGTGTGTGTGTGTGTGTGTGTGTGTGTCTGTGTTTAGGGAGAGAAGAGGTGTCTAATGGAGATGGATGGTGAGATGGATAGATAAGACCACATAAAAGTAAAAAGGACATTAAATGTTTAATAAAGGGAAAAAGCTAGATAGACAGATACATAGTAGATAGATACTTATGTATGTGTTTGTGATAATAGTTAATATGTTTATTTTTCACAAGTAAAAACAAAATTAGTTCTCGAGCAAAATAAACCGTTTAATTTCTTAGTTTCTTTAATCCTACATTTTTAGTGTGCAGTCTTATTTGTTCAAGCCTTTTGTGTGAGGCACTCAGGTACTATTTTCTATCACGTAGTCATTTTATTTCAACGAGGTTTTCAAATAATTTTGACGTCGTCGTTTGGTTTATGTGTCTTTGTTGTAGCCGTCTTTTCCTTCTGTTGCGAATCTTTTTAATCAGCGAGACATTTTTTTATTTTACTGTCAAATTAAACACACAGAAGTGGTGAGCATGGAAATATAGCAATCAAACAGCGAATTATACAATGAAAAGAGAAATAGATAAGTCATATATACCATTAAATAACTAAAATATAAAAGAAACTAATTAATTAAACGGTTCATCGTCATCTAATTTAGTACTGATTGATTCATTTGCGCATTACTGAATATTTGTTTCATTACATCTTGGTATTAAATCTCAATAACAATTGACATCATTTTAATTGCGCATTTACGCTAATATAACCAAAGAGCCAATTTGCCCTGACGAGCTGTTAAGCGAAACCGTAGTAGGTTATTGGCTCACTTAGATTTTCGATTTTGTTTGCTCTACTTTCGAGTTGGGTGCTTTGTGCATTCCGTTTTCGTATTGAGCTCATAATTTTTGTCAGTCAAAGTAGATTTGTAAACGTTTCAACGGAATGTCAGTCTTTTAATTCCAGCTTTGTTATTCTTATCTTTCCTTTGCTCAGAATGAAATGTTTTAACGTATCTTGAACTCCCGGCCACTATTAAAAAAATGCTTGAATAATAGTGAACGTTTTAACAAAGATGTTTTTTTTTTCTCGATTCTTGTAATTTCGGGAATATGGAAAAATCATTGTTTAAAATCACTGTTCGAGTGCAATGCTTATGAAAACGTGATAATTCATGTTCTCTAAACTAGTGAGCAACAAATCTTGTATGTAAGACAATTGGGCTACCGCCAATAAAAATTTATTGTAACTGGCGTAAATCTTTTCTCTCTCTTGAGTTTCGGCTATATTCTTTGGCACGGTGGCCAAATACTGCGTGGACAAAGCGTTTCAAATTTCGGTAGAGCGATCATACTTTCCCCGTTGTAAGCATCGACAATTCATTTGGGAGCAAAAATGAATCATTCGATTTGTAATAATTATTTGACTAGTAACGTTAAATGGCCTTACACAGAGGAGTGCTTCAGAAAATTGCTTACGGCATCAAATTATTATATTATTTCTTTTTACTACGATATCTAATACTTATTTGAAATGAAATGACAAAATATTAGAATTAGCAATATGCGGCATTCAATTTTTTACATCCTCAGTCGAAGAAGGGGATTATATTGCAGGACATATGTGCAACACAATAGGGATATGTTTAGTCTTATTAAAGGTAGCTTCACTAATTCTACTGATACTATGTACCTAATGGTAAGGTCAGATCATTCACTTAGTAAGGATATATCATTTCCGAGTAGACCGGTACCCCACCTATCGAACTCTTTTGATGAGGCTGATAGCTGTACTTTAAAATCTGGACCTCTCAATGTATGAATGAATCTTATAATCGGTTCAGCAACCAGGTCGCAGGATAGGATAGACTGAGGTATACATGAGTATAAATCAACCTTCATTGGTCTCAGAGAAAATGAAAAAGTAGACACAGCTGCTAAGAGATCATTAAACATCAACATTAGTGATATAAAATTACCCCACACAGATTAAAAACCAATAATCAACAAATTTATAAAGAGAAAATGGCGAGAGTTGTGGAACTCCTGCAAAAATAATAAACTCTACAAAATTAAACCCGTCCTCAACGAATGATAAACGTTAAGATTTCCAATAGGAACATGTCAAGGAGAGAAGTATTAATGACTGGACTTTAAATAGGCCACACCACTGTCACCCACTCACACCTACAAAAAAGGTGAGGAAGCACCAATCTGCATTCTATGTCAGGAGGTATATACAATGAAACATCTACTAACAAGCTGCATAGATCTTGAAAAATGCGATTAAGATACTATCAAGAAAACAATCTGAAAGACATCTTCAACAAAGCTGACCCAAAGAACCTTTTAGAATTTCTAAAAGCAACAAAATTATATAACAAAATATCGTTCGAAAAAAAGATAGCATATAACCACCACATATCAAATCACAACACCACTACTTATATCTCGACAGCAATAGACTCACAAAAGATCAACAAGCAGCAAACAAGAACCAAACAAATTCTTCAGCACTAAATAACCCAAAAGGGTTGATATACTGGTAAAACAAACAACTAAACTAAACTAAACTGCATGGGGATTAAACGCTACGAACATGTGAAAAGTGCGAGAGACAAAATTGTTAACATGAACTTACTGTTACACGAGTCAGATTCAGCTGTACAATGATTAGAACTACCTGCCTATCCAACAATTTGCTTACATTCGTAAAGTTAACGTACGAAAAAGCAAAATTCATCAGAAAAAATACCATGAAAATATTTATAGAAAAGTCACTGGCAAGTTAAAACCACACCTCTCACTATATATATATTTACGCTTTCATACCCTGAATGTATGAATGGTAGACTTTCAAAAAACAGTAGCTACTATAGCATCTACACATCGTTCATTCAGTAATGAATTAGAGCTCGCTTAGATCCTGGCGCATGTTTACATAGTATACCACGAGCTTAAAGTCAAACTCCTTCTACCAAGCGCTCACAGGTCAGAGGTAGAATCTCCAACTGATGTCATTTCGGTCGGGTTTGAATCCTGGCTAAAAGCAACCGGATGTCTGATCGTACAGTTGAGCTCGTGATACATCGTGACAGATCAGTCTACGGGTGACTTTATGTATATATATATATCGACAGATCTAAAACTTTATTTACTTTTATTATTGGTGAACCTTTTGTTTATCTAAATTATAAGTTTGATATGACTTGAAACGCACAGTCGTCAAATGACAGATTGTCAAGTGATTGAAGATTCTTTATACACAGCAAAGCAAGCATAGAGCACTAAATCTAGGGTAGCCATGTTGCTCTTCTTCTTCTTCTTCTATGTGCCTGGTCTTTTCAGAACGTAGACGATCATTGCTCTCCACATCTTCTTATCCCTGGTCGCTCTTGGCACGCTGACTCCTGTTACAACACGCCACCCCCGTTATGTGATCTACCTACTCAGACCATTCAAATATGTTATACGTTGATTTCCTCTGTCACTTTTTTCCACTATCTGGCTTGTTACTATCAGGTTCTCCAAGCCCTCCTTCCTCATTGCATGTCTTGAGAACTTAGTTGTCTCTTCCTGATGTTTAATATAAATTTTCTTTTCGTTTCCATTCTTTACAACATTTTATCATCACAAACTCGGTCCGGGATATCCACAGCATCCTTCTGTGGAACCATATTTCAGTTGCTTCAGGTTTTTCCATCGTCTTTGATAATATTGTCCAGCATTCACTGCCCTATTGAAGAACTGACATCACATAGCAATCCAGTACTCTTTTCTTTATTTCGAGTGAAGGTTTTCTGACTCTTAATGCTCAGCTTCTGGAATGCTTCCTTCACCATGCCATTTCGCCTTCGGTTCTCTGTATCACACATTCCATCTTCTGTTACAACACTTTCCAAGTATTCAAATTTTTTTACCAGTTTGATTTTAGTATCTCCCACCTGTATTTAGCATTTTGAGCTGCTCTTTTTTCTGATCAACATGCATTCAGTTTTCTTGCAGTTTAATTGGATTAATTCCTTGTCACTCTCTTCAGCTACCTTCTGTAGGAGTTTTTGTACTTTGCTTTCCGTTTCTGCTATCAGTACTGTATCATCTGCGTACCTTAAGTTGTTCAAATTGTGTCCTCCGATGGTAAATTCTGGCATACTATCTAAGGTCCTTTAAATTGTCTTGCTGTACAAGTTGAATAAATACGTTGAAAAGTCACACAACATATTAAAAATGATGATTGCGTAGTGCATAAAATTCCGAGTTGTGCCACCGACGTAGAATAATATATATATTTATTAATATATATATGGAGACACACACACACACACACACACACACACACACACAAACAGAGAGATAAAGAGAGAGAGAGAGAGAGAGAGAGGAGAGACCTCGGAGAGTTAAAAATATATATATATAGTTATCCGAAGACATCTGTTTCGCTGTATCACAGCTAATCTGTACGGTTAGACTCCAATTTCCCTTAACCCAGGATTGAAACCCGACCGAATTGGCCTCAGTCAACGATTCTACCCCTGGGCTATATATATATATATACACTGAGTAGCGAGCATAAAGATCAGAACGATGTAACGAAACAATTTAAATATGAAATTACTTTTCATTTTAAATCTTCAAAGTACATTTTTTCAAGGAAAGAAAGGATATAAAAGTAAATTATATAATTCCAAAATATAAAGTCCAATAAACTTAATTAATTGTATAACATTCAAAAAACATAGATGATCAAAAACATCAGAACGATAAATAAATCCATAGAATTTAATAATTATTTTGCATTATTGAAAATTTTTAGGGTAAAAATACAAAATCTGGTATTTTATGAAATAACACCAGCTCTTTACAGGCTCTTGCATTGTAAACATGGCGAAAAAAACTGTGACGTCATTGGAACTTAGAAAAATGATAGTAACCTTACGTAATTAAGATAAACTCTCGATTAGAGATATTTCAAAGAGTGTGGGAAAATCTAAAAGTGTTATTCATATTATTTTAAGAAAACTTGCGGAAACTGGGTCATGTGAAGCCAAGAAATCACATGGAAGGCCTAGGAAAACTACTGAAAGGGAAGACAGATTGATTGGTAAAGAATAAAAAAGAGCTAATGCTAACCTTGGCATTAAGATATCAAGGCACACTATTTCCCGAATACCTAATGAAATAAATCTGAACAGTCGAGTAGCCGCTATGAAAGCTTACATTTCTAAATAGAATCAAATAAGCCGATTGAATGTTGCCACTGAATATCTCATATGGACAGAAGAACATTGAGATTGTGTTCATTTCAGCGATGAGTGAATGTTTAACATTTTCGGGTGTGACGGGAGAAGGTCCGTCCGACCGTCCTAAGGAACGATATTTGTCTCACTGCACTAAAAGCAGCGTTCAATTTGGAGGAGGATGTGTGATGGTGTTTGGCATAATTTCAGTTGCTAGTACGAGACCTCTTGTTAGTCTACACGGTAATATTAACGCAACTGTATAAAAACGTCATTGAAGAAACATGCACCTAATATTATAACTGCAATTAATCAACCAGCTGTATTTATGCATGATAACCTGCCATTTCACACAGCAAATCTCTTAAGACATTTCTTTCTGAGGAGTCTGCTACTGTCATGGAGTGGCCCGCTCAAAGCTCAGACATGAATCTTATTGAAAGTTACTAAATGAAAGAGCTAAGGAAAAGAATCCAACAAACGTCGAAGAACTATTGACTAATTTGAAAGGAAAATAGGAGAAAATGTCCGTTAATGAATGCAAGACCTTAATTCGTTCATGTAGCAAAAGATGTCAAGCTGTTATTGAAAGTAAAGGTTTTTCCCATCAAGTACTAATGAATTATGAATGCTATTTTTATTTGGATATGATGTATCTATTATAATAGTATGATTATGTTAATCGTTCTGATGTTTTCGATCGTCTATTTTTATCGAATGTTATATAATTATTCTTATAACTTTATTAAAATAAGTTGAAGGAGCTTTATATTTTGGAATTATATAATTTACCTTTATGTCATTATGTTTCCATGATGAAATGTTCTATGAAGCTCTAAAATGAAGTTATTTCACATTGAAACTTTTTTAACGTCGTTCTGATCTTTATGCTCGCTAATATATATATATATATATATATATATATATATATATATATATATATATATAAGAAGAAATCTAAATACATAATTAAATCCAGAATTTATTTCAGTAATATAAAGAACAATTATTACAATTGCCTTATTTAGACCGTTGATTTTTTTTATATATTCATCGACGTGTATTCTTCTTCTACAAACCAAAAATGTTGACAAACTGATAAACAAATTGAAACAAGCAAGTTATCGCCAAGCATGTTGGTAATAATCTAACTATTTAGAAATCACTTAAAAGTAGGTACCTCCAGTAGAGTCCAGTCATGTTTCTATACCTAAATTTAAATTTAAATTTTAAAAATAAATATGTTATCTTCAAGCTTTAAAAGTAGCTTTAATTGAAAGCCAAGAGATTAAATTTAATAGTTCTAGTCAGCAAAACATACTGGTGTATTTTTAACCGAAATTATATTGATTGAAATTTAAACTTTTAAAATTTTATCATTTTTTTGAAAAAAATACCGCCATTTTTGATTGATTGACACATTACGTAAACAGTAGCCAAATTTCTGTCTTTAAAAATCTTTAAAAAATAAAATATACCGTGCTGGCACGTTATTTAAGTCAAATTTTAATATTAAAACTTACCTTTATCTATTTTCAATCAATTAATAATTGCTTACTGCCAGACATTTACAATAAAAAAAATTAATTACGGTAGCCGTTTTTTTGTTATGTAAGTCATGGAGGTGCTGAAAAATGACTGCTACCGGAAGTTGATAGAAACGCAATGTATAGTGACCAATCGTGCTAAACATTTTAATTGTTTTTGGACAGTGAGTAACTAAATAGGGAAATTAAACATTTAACATAATAATTTCAGCACTTATATAATATTTTATAGAATTTTAGTTTAGATTTATAGCCAGACATTTGAATATGCTTTCTGAATAAATAAAATTTTTAGAAACCTAGATAATAAAATATCGTAAGATTGAAATTGCGTTCTTTTATGTTTTGCTAAGGGGGACTAACCCAGAACGCTTGTTAACTTATAAAATCATTTTGACCCATATGGAACACCGTATAAAGTTGAACATTGTACTTTCTAACTTTGAACGTATTTGTGTAATATAACAATCTCGCCCCACCCGAGGAAAGGCTGATGCAAGCGGGGGTGTTTTCCGGTCGTCGAAAGGAACGGATGTTTGTTTGACCTTATTTCCGGCAGTAGCGGAAATGGCTACAAGAGGCAGACAGAACAGGTGTCTCTGAGAATTACGTGGGCGTGCGTGGGCGTGGCAAAATCCGGAAGTACCGGTTTGGAGATTATAAAAAGACCTCGGCGCACGGATTTCAGAGGCAGAGAGAGACGAGACGGTCGAGACAGAGAGACAGTCCAGAGAGACAGTCCGGACAGACACTCCAGAGAGACAGTCCGGACAGACAGACCAGAGTAGCAGGAGAGAGAGAGACACAACAGATACGACGACACTCCCCCGTCAACCCGTCAACCCTTGGAAGCGCGCTCTCACTCTCTGTACCCTAGGCTACACGGTTCATCGTCATCAATAAAAATATAACTCATATTTTTATATATATGCGTGTTTGTTGTTTGTCGCAATATAACAAACATCATTTGGTGCCTAAGTGACCTGCTGTTTTGAAACAACAAAACAGATTGATACGAGCTAGTTACCACGGCAACGATTGAAAATTCCGGAATTAAAACTACCGGATAGAAGACGAAAATAGTAAACAACCGGATGACAGCGAGAAAGGAAGAAAAAGAAAAAAAGAAGACGAAAATATATAGCAGCCGCGTCTATAGACGTCAGCCAAGGTAAGTGACTCATTGATTTGATAGTGCGTGTGTTCTCTGCTCGTGTTTATAATAAGTCCAGTTAGAAAAAAAATGCATACTTTTGCCATTGAGAAATGTGGATTGTTGGTGTCAAACACATTAAGAAGGGTAGAACGGAGGGGGTGAAACAGACTACATGTAGGGAGTAACGCATAGGTTTGGGGTTGACGGGGGTGTTAAAGTTGACGGGGGTGTTAAAGTTGGCGGGAGTAGTGGAGTGTTAAAGTTGACGGGGAGGAAGAAAGTTGAAATATTTACCTATCTGTAAGTACAAAACATCTGAGTTAATGATTTATTTTTGTTGTTAATATTTTACCATATATGTGAAGTGAGTTTACTGGTATGTTGCTTAATTAATCGTATTTTATTGAGTAAGTGAGATGTAAAATCATGTAAAGGAAGTTTCTTCTACTCTTTAAAGTGGATAATTGGATTAACTTGTTGATAACAATGTTTTCATTGGGTTGTGCAGTGTTAAGTTTTTTTTGGGGATTTCTTTTCAATGACTGTACACTACAAAATGATTTACATTTCTATGGTTGTGAATTATGCTTTTGTGCAGGTTCCCATCAATTCAACATCCTCTGTGAATTTTCATTTATGTGACTTGGGAAATATCTTTTGGAGATATATTAATTTCTGAAAACTAGTAAATACCTTGGAACAGATAAATATGGAGAGATTTAGTGAAGGATATGAAGAACTCCCGAAGAGGTTGACGATAGGAGTCATTGCTGGCGTGGTCGGCGTAATTTATAATCCTGGGAATAATAGCCAGGAAGCGGATTTTTAAGTGTAAAAGAAGCAACAGTGCTTCGGAAAAGGAAATTGAGTTATCCGTTGTGAATAGTACTCCGGGGTCAACGGGTGTTCAACACTCAAATGTCTCTGCGTTAAACAGAGAGATGTCAACAAATAAGATATGCTTGGTTTCGAATCCAGAGGAAGTAGTTCAGGGAATGGAAAGCATTGTACAAACTAAGGAACTACGAGTCACGGGTCCATTTTTTTAGACTAAATTAATATCCTCCACAAATAAATTGCATGCGGATTAACGTTGCAATCAGGGTAATTTTCTTCATTTTCTATTGAACATTTCTCGGTCAGACTATGAATGATATATACGGCAGATATTGGCCATTTTTCTGTGTTCAAACATAGTATGTTTGAAATTAAATTAAATTAAATGAAGTTACATGTGTAACAATAAACTCGAGCAGAAGCACGCATGGTGTTGGTCAAGGGTAATTTACTCGATGTTAGTTTGGAAACTGGGGCGTGATTACCGCCTATAATCATGTGGTTATGCATCGGGGTGTCTACGCTTATGGACAGAAATAAAAATATAACTCATATTTTTATATATATGCGTGTTTGTTGTATATTGCTATATAACATTTGCACAAATAATTTTTTTTCTTTTTAAAAATATACGGGGTGAAATATTTTTATTATTTTTTTTATAGGCAGTATAATCATCAATTCTTAACTAATAAAAAAACGATTCATTTCTTTAAAAGATTTTTAAAATATCTTTAAAACTTTCTGAATTATTTATAATAAAAAATGAAAACAATTCTTTTAAAATTTTATTAGCAATCAAAAAAATGTTTTTCTTCAGACTATAATGTCCCTTATTTTTATTATTTATTCCAGAAATTAAAAGCTTATCAAATTAAATTATATCAAAGGTTTATTGCATTTTTTATATTCCTCTTAGGATATTGTTTTCGTATAGTGAATCATAATTTGAAATACAAAAAATACATGATTTATATTTACCGATGAGTTCTGCGTTTAACTAATAAAAAAGTAAATACCAAAAAATTAAAATTTATTAAAATTTCATGAATTTACTTGAAGCGGGGGTAACAAAGTTAAAAAAAAATTTTCATCAATATTTTAAAAAAGTAATAATTTCAAATATAATTGTATTCATTTGTGAATAAGTACTGAAAGTTTCATTAAAATCCGACAAATATTTGATTTTTGCAAGAATTTCCAAATTAATGTTTTTGTCACCGAAAAAGTGAGTTACGTAAAAAGAATTACGTAATCAATTGTAAAATAGTCGTAACATTTTCGACAACGCTAACGCCAAATCAAAACAAAATTTTCTGCCCAAATTTCGAACATGTTAAGAGGGATTAAAAAATTTTATAACATAAATAAAATTTACTTTGATCTTTCCTCTTCATAATATTTTGGATAGAAAAATTTCGTTTTATTAAGTTTTGAACCTTTTTAACCTTTTTTATGCTGGAGTTTTTGTTATGAAAATGGAGGTACCTACTTAAAAGTTATAAAATGAAGAACTAAATACATGTTATAATTATATGCTCATCTATATAAATATGTACATATAAACACACATACACCCACACACACACTCACACAAACACACGCACACACACATTGACCACTCTGGAAGAATGATAGACTTTGAAAAACAGTAGCTATTCTGGCATGTACGAATCGCTCATATAGTAATGAATTAGAGCACTCTGGCTATTGTGCGTGTATAATGATAATAAAAAATCATTTTGTAAAAGATGATTTTACAATCATCTTTTACAAAACACGCTAAAATGTTTGCCTTCTACTAACGAGCGTCCATAGCCCAGAGGTAGAATCGCCTACTGACGCAAATTCGGTCGGGTTTCAAACCTGGGTTAAAAGCAATCGGGTTTGCAAACCTGGGTTAAAAGTCTAACCGTAATGGTGAGCTGGGATACAGCGAAACAGATCTGTCTGCGGATGACTATATATATATGTATAAACGTATAAATATGAGTTCAAATTATGGATTGCAATCCGACAAGATGACAGAATAAGTGAACACTTAGGAAAAGTATATTTAAAAATATTTTATTTTATTTAATTTCTTCGGAGATTCTTAATAATATATATATTATACTCTCATTACGATTGAGCTCTCTAGAGAGGAAAATTTTAAAAACAGTTACAACTTCTGCAATTTACGCATTACTTTTAAGTAATGAATTGAGTTCTCTCTGTTCCAGGTGTGTTTATACATCGCATATATATAACACGCTAAAATTTCCTCCAGTCTAAAATATCTCTATGGCTTAGAGGAAGGGACACCGAATGACACCAGATCCGTCGAGTTTCGATGCCAGAAGCTGGAAGTAAGTGGATGTCTAGCTACACTGATGAGCTGTGATACAGTAAAATAGGCTTGTATGTGGATGACTAACATATATATATATATATATATATATATATATATATATATATATACTGTTAAATAGACAATGAATGTCTATTGCGTTTAGTCATGCGCCGTTCTAAACATCGTATTTTGGCTTTAATTTCAGGGGAAAGCAAAGACAAAAATTATTCAACATTTGGATATTTTTGTCATGCTGGTTACAACCTTTTAGATAAACATTTTCCCAAAAAATAACCCTTTAAGTAAAGATTTTAAAGGAATACACTAAAACACAGTTATTGTTGCTCCAACAATTTAGAAAAAAAAATTAAATTACATAACAATAAAATATTGAAATCATACAACAAATACAATTCTCATTTTAATTTGCCCCATGACAAAAACTCTTCTAATTGTAGAAACCCGAACCGATGCACACTACCTAATAAATGTTTAACAAATTCCCTGGCCTCTATATGTTCAATTTCATCCGTGGAGAATCTATGTATACCCATGGTTGCTATGTGTTTAATTTCATCCGTGGAGAATCTATGTATACCCATGGTTGCTATGTGTTTAATTTCATCCGTGGAGAATCTATGTATACCCATGGTTGCTATGTGTTTAATTTCATCCGTGGAGAATCTATGTATACCCATGGTTGCTATGTGTTCAATTTCATCCGTGGAGAATCTCTGTATACCCATGGTTGCTATGTGTTTAATTTCATCCGTGGAAGCTAAAATTTATATCGTAAATTTAATGACTTTTTAAAAAAAGCACTTTTACAATCATCTTTTACAAAACCAACTATCAAACCATTTTTAAAGCATTTTAGCAACAAAGTCGTTTATATAAGTTTCACGTCTGATCTGGAATATCTGCAGTGTAAATAGCACACTCTCAATTAGTTCCGAGCCTGACATAGAGATGGCGCCACTAATAAAAAAAATCATATTGTTTTATGTAATACTAACCTTCAAATGGCACGTTACCAAATTTAAGCCTAATCGGATTATTCGTTTAGAAATTACAGTTATTTAAGTGAAGCTACAGTTGCAAATTTTCAAAACAATAGAAATCACTTAATTTCGTATGTTGATAAAGCATTACTGCCTGATAGGAAAAGTAATGTTCAAGAGATTTAGGAGCAATACAAAGAGGAGAATGTTTAAGAGTGACAAAAGACAGAACCAAGTGGAAGCCCATGATCCCTTACGTCTGAAGGGATACAGCACATGAATAAGAAGAAGGCATTTTGTTAATCGGTTACATTGAGAAAGGAAGTACCATCAATAGCGAATATTATATAACATTATTGGGGCGTTTGAATAAAGCAATCGCCAAAAACATTATCTTTTCACCAGACGCACCGTGTTGATCAAAACAATGGCAAAATTACATGAATTGCGCATCGATTTGCTTCCGCATCTACCCTATTCTCCAGACATCGCCCCAGAAACTACTGGCTGTTTGCAGACCTAAAGAAAAATATTCCAGAGAAAGAGATGTGGCTCAAAAGAAGAAGTGATATCGGAAATTTAGGCGTAATTTGAGGCAAAAAACAAATCGTTCTACAATAAAAGGTACTGCATTGTTGTTTATCACTCTAGAAGGAGACTATGTAGTTGAATAAAGTCAAGTTTTACCTTAAAGTTGTTGCTTTATTAGTTAGATCTGTGATTTATTGAGTGATGTTTTACATTCATCAAGACAGGTGAATGTTTATCGTCTTCTTGGTGAAGATCGAGCATAGCTAGTTTGACTTTTTAAGTACTGATATTGGCTAACCAGATTCCCCCCCCACCCCCCCCCCATTGACCTGTAAACGATTCACATATGACAGGACAACCACCATTGCGTTTTCATCAAGATCTTGGGAGTGACCTCCCATATACTGTTGTATTGTCTTTATAGATATTAACTAAAAATCAGTGTATTAATATTAAGCTTTAAGGTAGAATATATAAAACTAAAAGTGGGAGCACCAAGAATCGAACCTAGGAATACGTATGCATTAATCGCGTAGGTATCTGGAAACTCACCAGACAAAAATATATGAAGCAAGTTGAGGAGTTTAATTGAATTACTGTTACTTGATCTCGGATAAATAATAACAATAGTAAGTGTGTCAAAGCTCGTCGATTACAATAAGATTAAACCGATAAGTGAAAGTTAGTATCAAGTGAAAGACTGTTAAAGTTTTGCACGGAATAACGAAGCAGCCAGCTCTGAAAACAGAAAAATAATGTGCCAAATTTAGGAAAGTGCTGTTGACAAGTTTAGCACTTATCCAAGTTATAAAAATACATGCGAATACGTGTGCTTCACTAACAATAGCAGGGCAAACAAGAAAAAAACAAAACAAACAGCATAAAGTGATAATGAGTAAAAACAAGAATACATTACTAAATAACACAAAGACGACAATTTTAATCTAAATATTTAGTCTCTCATGTCTATTAGAATGTACTGTAAATGTCCTGGCAAATCTAAACTATACTAAGACGTTGTGTTTATTTTTAAATTACAATCAATTATTCAAAATGTGGTAAAAATTACATATATATTATTACCGATGTACTTATGAAGAAAATTCAAAATTGTTTTCATTACAATATTCTGTTAATTTTCTGATACAGAGTTCTCATCTGATTAATATCCTTCGTGGAATTATCATTAACTATTTTCAAGAATACTACTTACTTCATCTATCTATCTATCTATCTATCTATCTATCTATCTATCTATCTATCTATGAGCACGTTTGATTAAATAATTGACACATTATATCTATTTTTTATCTTGTATTTTCATTAGTTTTAGTTTTATTTTAATAGTCCCGAGTACGTACAATATGTGCAAAATCATCTTAAAGATGTTGATCGTTAAGACGTAATTAATTTAGTTTTCAGTATTAAAGATTGTAAGTTATAAATACTTTACACTTTTAGCAATACATACACATAAAAACGTTACGCAGATTTGAAATATATATGGTGTAAGTGGAGTAAATTAGACATAGATATTAATTTAAAAAATAAAGAAATTAACAGGTTCAAATTATTGTAATTTTCTTCAAACATTGAAACTTAGATATTTTATGCATATTCATGTTAATTGACAAAACATACATATTGCACCAGGAAGATAATAAAGAAAACTTCAAATTCTCAAACAATCTTCATAAAAAAGAACAAACGATACTAAACAAAATTAATTATGTGTATATTATCAATCTTCTAAAATCACTATAACAATAGGTTTATGTATATATATATATATATATATATATTAAAAAGGATTAATTCAAAGATGTTGAATGGCCATTTCGATATGAAGATTCCCACGGGGGACGACACATCACCTCAGCAACAGAAAAAACCTTTCAGAAACTGGAGAAAAATTAGTCTACTTTTCCTTTTTAAATAGATTGCAAAGAAATTAAAAAATAAATAATAAAATAAAATAAAATAAAATAAAAATAAAGGGAAAGAAAAAGAAAAAGAAAACGAAAAAGAAAAAGAAAAAGATAGAATAAAATCAAATAAATAAGAAAAGAAACAAAATTGACATCGTCTGGGTTCGCAAAAAAAAGGGAGAATGTAACTAAAAATTAACAGACAGCCGTGTTAAATCGACGTAAGTTTAAGCAACACGGAAAAAAGGTGGTAAGAGAGATAAAAGAAGGAAGGGAGGGAAAAAGAAAGAAACTAAAGAAAAAAAAATTTTAAATATTACAGACGCTGGACAAATTCAAAAACCTAATTTCCCCAAAACGTTGAAGTATTAGAAAAAGGCCTTTACTTAAAAAGGCATAATTATTAATAAGAGGGAATAAAAAGATATAGGATTTAAAATTAAATTATTTTTAAAAAAATTAGGTCATTTGAAATTAAACTAAATAAAGACAACACTAGGTAAAAAAAAAAATATATAATTACAATTATTACATACATACCTATAGAAGTACACACACACATACATATATATACACACACAATTCTACGAATAAGAATACATATATACATACAAATACACACACATACATTCAATTTATTACACACTTATATACATATACATGCGCATACACACATATATGTGTACACACCTATATACAAAAAATTCATATACACATAATATACATGTGTACACATACATGCACACATATACACACACACACACACGCACATATATATATATATATATATATATATATATATATATATATTCCATATGCACTCACACACATACATATTAATGAATATTATGAAAAGGAGCATTTAAATAGCTAAAAAATTTTTTTTCAAAATTACATATAGCCCACATACATAAATACACACATATATATATATATATATATATATATATATATATATATATATATACTTTAATGTATACCATACTCATCGGTTAAGATTTTAATAGCATTGGTAGACAATATATAAACATAAGAATTGTCATTGAAGTTCAACGCAACAGCGACACTCTTTCTCAGAAATTTTATGTACATCTTCCATTTAAATAACACGCATTAATCATCATTTGTAAAACTATTCTACAACAAAAGTACAGATTTAGGAATGATCTAATTAGGATTTTCAAAGACAACACTCTAAATATAACTGCCATCACTAACGCTAAGTCGTAGCTTTTTAGATGTTACCTTTGACCTGAACAATGGTCTCTACAAACCGTATGCTATAAATTCACAACAATAAGAAATTATATCACCTCTATAAAATGATCGATTACTTACATAAGTCAATCAGATTTTATTTACGTACCAACTGTAGCAATAAGGAAGGTTTCACAATTCCAAAATTAAATACATTAATACTTTAGAAAAAGTAAACTCCACAGAAATTAGACAGAAATACACAGAAATCACATAAACGTAACAGTATTTGGTCTAACCTGCTCTTCAGCCTTAACGTATGAAGAAAGTTTGGAAAATTATTCCTAAAGTTAATTCACAAACATTTCTCTCATTCACCTACGCTAAAAATTCACCTACGCTAAGAATTCAACAAAAACAATATTAAAGTCAATCTATAGTTTTCCTTAAAACATAAATAAATATATTTCACAGCATAAAGATATGCAAATAAATGCTTGTCAACCTGATAAATGCCACTTACCCTACTACTACTAATAATGATCCGTCTAAAAATAATTGCATTTGTCGAAAGAATTATACCTGCCTATTTAATGGCCAGTGTTTGTCCAAAAGTAAGGAATATAGGGCTTGCACCCATTTGGGTTTGGTTGTTGTCAAAATCTACTTTGGATCAACTACTAACATGTGGAAATTTCGCTTTTACAACCACAAGTTGTTTTAAACAACAGTAAATACATCATAAGCACTAATTTATCCATGTATTATTGAATTTTTTTTTTAAATTAGAAGAATCCAACTATTATATGAAATATCGTCGCTAAAACCTAATCTTACAATGGAAGACAGATGTAATCTATAACTTTTAGAAAAATACGTCATCTTAAAGCCTATAAATAACACTAATCTTAAAAAAATGAATTAATGACAGCATGCTGCCATAGAAAAATACTTACTTAAAATCTTAGACCATGAGTCATACAGATTCCTCTATACATTTGCTTTTTTCTTTATCACTCTCTTTCTTTCTCACTTTCTCACTCCCTTTCTTTCTCACTTACTGTTTTTCTTTCTCTCTTTCTCCCTTACGTACTTTCTCACTCACTCATTTTCTCACTTTCTCTTCTTTCTTTCTTTCTTTCTTTCTTTCTTTCTTTCTTTCTCCCACTAATATTATTAATAGTAATTATTAATTACGCTCATTTGTTTTAATCTCCCTGCATTTCAATATATTTTTTAATTTAAAATTTTAATTATAAAATTCAGATTTTAAAATTTTATCTCGATGGAATTTTTGTCTATTTAAATTTCACTCTTGATATATTAACAAACCGTAACCGAACATAATAAGATTGAACTCGAGTGAACTTAAATTCAAATCTATAAAACTTTTTTCTACGTCGTTCTTAATATGCACCTGATCGTTGCATAACGTATGAAATTCCGAGTCGAGCAATCGACGTAGCACAATATCTTATTTCCATATCTTTATTCGATTATGCCTCTATTTCAATCATATTTATTAAAGATTTTCCTTATATTTAGACAATATTTGTTATTACATTAAGGCTTATTTCATTGGATGTCTTGGTTTTGGTGGACACTGTTTAAAAAATAATCAGTGATGCCTATTAAAACGCAAGCATCCATTAGATACTAAATTTAAAAATATAATATGCACCTGATCGTTGCATAACGTATGAAATTCCGAGTCGAGCAATCGACGTAGCACAATATCTTATTTCCATATCTTTATTCGATTATGCCTCTATTTCAATCATATTTATTAAAGATTTTCCTTATATTTAGACAATATTTGTTATTACATTAAGGCTTATTTCATTGGATGTCTTGGTTTTGGTGGACACTGTTTAAAAAATAATCAGTGATGCCTATTAAAACGCAAGCATCCATTAGATACTAAATTTAAAAATATAATGACAGACTACAACTTTCCGATTCATAACCTCTGTTACGATGACTAGCCTAACCCTAGTGCCGGCACATGCTCAGGCAGACTTATATACATTTAACATCGGCAGATCCTGCCTGTTGTTTATATGGATCCTATGCACAACAACTTTTAGGCATGGTTTAGTTTAGTCACGGTTTAGTTTAGTTACCACAATTTTTGCACCGAATTTATTAAAAGAACACAATTTAACGGACCTAAAGTAAACGTAAAATAGTGGAAAGCGTTTGGAAATTGAATTTAGTGTTACTCGTCCACGAACTGGCCCTATTACACGAAAAACAGAGTAAAATAGGATTAAAAATGATATCAAAATAAAAGTTTCGTGGCTATCATCATAATTCTATACTCATGATATCTAAGGAAGTAATATTTCAATTCATTTTCTTGGCTGTTACAGACAGTAAGTAAAATATTTTGTTTCTTAAATGCTTACAGTCTATGTCACATAGCGAATATTTCATCCGAACAATTAACACGATGGCAATTACGAAAATACACAGGTAAGCTATACTACGTCAGGACCAATAATATTTTTGTTTGTTATTAGAATTTTATGAAAGATATTAAAATATGCAGTAAGAGCAATAGAACCTTTTTTTAATCATTTCACCCACAAGCAAGGCGGAACGCCACTTATGTGCAGGGGGATACATAAGAAACTTAAAGTTTTAGGCAGGAGGAAGCTTAATAGAAAGGCAAACCAGCTACAGGGGGTGAAAGAGAAAGCGAAATAGAAGGATGTGAACACAGGAATGAAGACAGTTGCGAAGGTAGAGAGAAAGGAAAAGATCAAGATAAACGGGGTGATGTAGAATGGTGGGAGTTAATTTGATAAGAGATGGGAACTGACATTGCATTTAAATTCCTAATGGTTATAGCTGTCAGGAAAGCAAGTATATGGAAGGAAGCTCCACAGGCGGAAAGTGCAAGAAAAGAAGCTGGTGGAGTATAATTGTTTCCTGCATTTGGTTGATTTAACTGTAAAAGAGTAGGACCTTGTTGTCAGGCTGGTTGCACGAGTGAATTCTTGTGGGAGGGAGCATCATGAAAATATGAATAGATATTTATGGAAGAGACAGAGGGAAGCCGCATCCCACCGCTGAGAAAGTGGATGGAGTCGAACTTTCAGGTCGGGACCAATCACCTTACAGATTCTACTTTGGAGCCTGTCAAGAACACTGAAACGAACAGCAGTGGTACCATTATGCATAGCATGGACAAATTTTAAACTTATAAATATGGAAGATTCTGGAGAGAAAGATTGTCGAATACCACGCCCTGTACCAACAGCAGACCGAGTAATGGAATTAATAAATCTTCCCACTTAATATCATCCGAGAATGTTAGCTTGAGAAATCGCAAATATCCACTCCAATTGAAGTTGAAATCTACCATGCAAATAGAAGGCAGGAGGTGTTGTCTTTCAGATAATAGAGAAAGTTTTTGTTTCGGAGATGCAAAACATTACTTGCCTCAGTTAACAACAGACTATATCAGTTGCAAATTTGACCTGAAACGAAAAGGAATAAATACATATGTGAACTTATAAATTGAAAACGAAAAGGAATAAGACACGACATGATTTTATATCGTGTTAGAATGTCAGGCCCCGAAACGAATACACAATTATAACATTGAGAATGTTTTCGACGAAAAAATGTTTCGTGGATTAATAAACTGTTGGAGCTTGGATATTTCAGATACAATCAAAATGCGGAAGATTATTGTAAATTTATGTTGATGTAACTTTACTTTTCACTTTCTTTATCAGCTGGAAAATGTAATTCTGTATGACTATTACTTTCCTTGTCAAATATTCAATGCGTTATTGCCTAATGGAATACCGAATTGGTAACTTTTATAGTAACTTTTGGATTTATTATTTACTATAAATATGTTGTATCGTCTCATGAAGAGATTTTTTTTTTTATAAGCGTTTCACCCCGAGCAAGGCATGTCACTGCCACTACTGTGCAGGGGGCTACGTAGAGCGGAGAAAGGCTGATTAAGTATAGGAAATTACAGAGGGTGGGTGATAGGCGGGTAAGGATTTGGGTAGATGAGAGTGTTGTGAGAATAGATGGGAGTTAGTGTGATAGGAGGTATCTATTGACCCTACATTTAAACACCTGGAGATTGTAACTGTCGGGAAAGCAGACTTGTGGAAGGGAGTTCCACAGGCGGGAAGCGCGAGAAAAGAAGCTGTTGGAGTAGAATTTACGGTTACATCTTATTTGTTTAACTGTAAAAAGGTGGGACCTAGTTGCTAATCTAGTATCTCGTGTAAATTCGTGCTTAGGCTGCACCAGTGATCTAAGCTCATCGGAGCAGAAGCCATGAAAGTACTTGTAGAAGAGGCACAGGGAAGCCACATCACGCCGGTGTGAGAGCGGCTGCAGCCGGTCTGCCAAGTCAGTATCAACCACGTTACAGATCCTCCTTTGTATTTTGTCAAGAAGCCCAAGGAGAGCAGCAGGGGCACCCGACCAGATATGGCAGCAATATTCAATAAACGGGCGGATGGTAGATTTGTATATGTGCAGAATAGATTCAGGTGGGAAAAATTTTCGGGCCCTGCACAGGGAGCCCACCTTCATAGCAGCAGATTTGGCAATGGATTCAATATAGTCATTCCATTTGATGTCCGCCGAGAGTGTAAGGCCAAGGAGGCGTAGTATTTTACTCTCTGGGAGGCTAGCCTGTCCCATGCTAATGGGAGGTAGATGAGATACACAGAGCAATGTAGATAAACAGCTTTATTATCAGAGTGGTACAACCAAGATGTATATACAATAATTACAGTCTCTCGCTGTGATAATGACAACTCTCGTGCCAAGCTCACATTGTCGTTTATACATCTGGGTGACTGGATGTCACATTGTACGAGCCAAGACACAACAATATATATATATATATATATATATATATATATATGGGGGGGGGGGCAGCAAACTTTCTAATAAGCATGTTTCGTTGAAAACGACCGACAAGGAAAATTGTATTAATTTTTGATTGAATATTTTCAGTATTCTTACATGTTAATTTTTTGATATTCAAAAGAAATTTAACAATGTTCCGTAATTATTATGTTCTTAAGCCTTTTCAGTTACGTCCCTGGTTATTTCCAAAAGTTCTATGTTTACGATGTTGTTAATGTTTTTCTCATGTTGTGGCAGTAACCAAATCTGATTAGTGTTTTTGAAAAGGTGTGTTCTTTGAAAGCTCTCGCCTACAGCGTGCGACTCAAAAGCGAGTGAGCATCTATATTAAATATTTTCAATACTCCATTTTAAAATTGATGGTACACTATTGACCAAAATTATTAGGTCACCCCAGTTTAAAAAAATAATGTATTTCATACTATTTTTAGTATTTATTGCCAAGTCGATAATTGTAAATGAAAATAGAATAGTTCTTTTGTTAATAATAATTTGCAAAATTTTACAAGGCATCCATGAGGCCTTTGCTTCGGCTAAACAATAAGAAAAAGTGTCTATAATGGGAAAGAGAGCACAAAAACTGGACACCAGAACAGTTCATTTGATACACATGTTATTTTGCAGTTATAACAAAAGAACCATTTTATTTTCATTTAGAATTATCCACCTGGCAATAAATACTAAAATTCGTATGAAATACATTATTTCTTTTAAAAATTTGGGTTGGCCTAATAATTATGGCCGGTAGGGAAGGAGAATATTATCTGATATATAGTGCCTCTCTGATACCGTGATGCTTTTGACATTGGTATTTTAATATCATTCTCGTATATTCGGGCAGATGTTTATGATTTGTTTTGTAAATTATATGTTATGAATGTTATTTTACAGCACTTTACTTTGAGAAATGGCATGCAAGATGTTTCTCAAAGAGATGCTAGTGTATCCAATATAGGTAATTGATTTATTACAAGAAACGCAGTACTAAGAATTAAAATTCATACACTATATTAGTTATCGCTAATTTTGATTTTGTGGGTCAATTTTGATTAGAAAAAAACGTTTGCGGTCTTTCATTTTCTGTCACATATAATTTATTTTCCATGATTTTGATGAATTACGGAAAAACCTGGTATTTGATAATTATCCGTATATTGAAACATTGGTGTAAACTGGGATACCATTAATTAGTTTATTTTATACTTCTCAGTCTCCTATGTATAATATGTAATATTACGTCACCCTAATAAACTATATGTGAAGAACTGAATTTACCATCTATGATGTTTTTCTTTGATTTTCACGATTATACTGAAAGTAAAATATAGCACTAGTAATTGAAACTCCTTTGTTACGGAAAGTGCGACACAGAGATCCAAAGGCGAATTGGCATGGCGAAGGAAGCATTCCAAAAGTTGAGTAGGGCATTAAGAATCAGGACAATTTTACTAGAAACTAGGAAGAGAGTACTGGATTGTTACGTGCTGTCCGTTCTTCAATATGGCATTGAATGCTGGACAATGCCATCAAAGATGAAGGAAAAAGTTGAAGCAACTGAAATGTGGTTCTACGGAAGGATGCTGCGAATATCATGGATCGAGCATGTGAGCAATGATGAGGTCTTGGAAACGATGGAAACAAAAAGGAAATTAATTCTGAGCATCAGGAAGAGACAGCTGAAGTTCCTGGGATACGCAATGAGAAAGGAGGGCTTGGAAAATCTGACACTAATAGGCCAGATAGATGGGAAAAGAGACAGGGGAAAGCAACGGATAACATATTTGAAAGACCTCATCAGGTGGTTTTAAATAAAGAGATTTATTCTCGGAATTACTTTACATTTTTCCGGTATTAAAAATACTGTAAAATGAGACAAATCTTCTGATAGCGCTGATTTTGTAAGAATCGTGTAATGAAGGTTGCTTTGTAGTGGCTAAGCTTCTAGATTATTTCATGCGAACACGAGAGGGTCTCAGTTCCCTATCCTAGGTTCTCTTCTTTTTCTGATCTTCATTAACTTCCTGGTGTAATCACCTCTCAACTAGGTATCTTTGGAGATGACACTACGGTACCCTTCCGTGTTAATAGCAAAACAGATAACTTCGACATTTGTCTGCTAGTCTTAAAATTACCTCCAATCTTTGAGAGACTGGGACAGGAAATAGCTAAATTTAAATATCTTCAAAACGAAAATGCTCTCCTATAAACACGATAGATAAATTATCCTACGATCCTTGGTTTCAGTTTCTCAAATGGCCTGAAGTAAGACAGCTGCATTGAATTTATAGCATCAGATACTGATACGAATTTTTGGCAACAGAGTCGACCAAGAATGATTTTCTCTTAATAATACATCTTGAACTTTAAGAAATATGCCATTCGTCCGGTGCCATATCTGGTCGGATGCGACTGTTATTTACCTCGAAGTTACCGACAAAATAAAAAAAATATCGGCAATATAATCGATCTTACTTGGTATCTCCACTTCAGTCACATTCTCACCTAGTAGCTTCCCTCTGTCTTTTCTATTAATGTTTTCATGTCAACTGTTCTGTCTAGCTTTTCTTTCTGGTATTTCGATCATATGAATTTAAGCGCGCTACTAGGTTGGCATATAGGTCCCACCCTTTTGCCGATGAAATGTAACCGCCTCTTCTACTGCAAATATTTTCATTCCTGCACTTTAACTTTGTGTAATACCCTTGTCTTTGCTTGTTTTCTTGATACCTACAATCTTCAAAAGTTTAAAAGCAACGTCAATTGACATCATTTATTTCCCTTTATTTCGTCCATCGTTTATGTTTTACTTAACACACCCTGTACCCTTTTCCCTTTTTTATGTGTCTCTTCACCCCCTGCACACTATGATATGATTAACAAATATTTCTAGCAATAACTCAGTCTTATCACGATGTTTATAATTTCAAAATGGATATATTTTAAATCAACAGCAACTGATTATGAGGACGTGAGCAAATATGGTTTTGACGAGATCATTCCAGGTAGTAATTTGTGACGCATCGTCATTTTAGTCGTTCTTAAGACTTTCAAGAAAGAGGTCCCACCCATCAATAAAGGAAAACAGATAAACCCCTGAGTCTTGTCCATAATTAAATATTTAGATAAAGCATGGCGTTACATTTTTTCGTCCCATAAAAAGAGAAGACGACAATGAATAAAAAAGTTGTACTGGTGCGACTAATGTTGAGAAAGTATACGCGAAAAGAAACATCCCCCAACCGAGGAAAGCTTTAATCACGCTATAGAGATTGTAAAAGGCTACACAAATGAACTAGAGTCTCCGCTTTGCAGGTGGTTACATCGGTTTTTTGCTGGCCAAGAGAGCAAAGTCGCACTGTCTCAATATATCGCTGAATGACAGAGATCATATATCGGCCTGGTCAAATCTTTTCTTGCAATAATGAAAGGCGAAATTTATTCAGGGTTTGTAATACGAAATTTTTTTTCTCTTTTGATTGATTACAACCCAAGGCTTGATAGCTCTTTCTTGAATGGTTTTTCACGCGTACGAGTTCAGGCCTCTCCTTAGAATTGTTTTAATCATTTAAAATAAAGCTGTTAGGATGCAAGGAGTAAGATATGCAAGGAAAAAAAGAAAGGCATGATTAAGGAGTCAGTCAGCTAGATGCCAAAGTGAGACACGCTTGGATGATCCTGTCTCGAAAGAGACATGACTGACTGCGCGGAAGGCTTTTCTGCAATAGGTCCACCTTTCTTTTCTGCAGTAGACTGGTTGTTAACCAAGGCTAAGGAACCAATGTGATCCTGTTATTTAACCCATAGAAGGAGGAGACAGATTAGTAATTTTCCAAGTGTATTTGTGCATAAGTGAATGCAAGGAATTCAACTGAAATTTGAACTGTGCTCTCCAAATTCTCCTTCTGAGCCAATACCAACGCTCATCCTAAATAAATGCAACGATAAATAAATAGAAATTAAGACGACCAAATGTAACGATTGAGGTTACATATAAATTTCTGTACATCAAAGTTGCTTGGAAAGCAAAATTCCAGAAAGTTCTACGAGCTAGACTTTCAAGAGTAGAAACTTTTATCATAGAAATTAGGGCAATAGCTAGCAATTTCAACTGTAACATTTTAATAACAAAATACCAATCTGAGCTGAAAATTATAAAGACGTAGTGCTAAAGATAAAAAAGCATCAGAAAAAAATTCCATATCAGTATTTACAGAAAAACACAAGCAAGATACAAGTGTGAGATAGGAAAATAACAGAAGCTGAGATGTCAGGTACGAACCAATATTATTGCAGGTATGTCTTTGTATTTTATCAAGAATCTCTAAATATCTAACAGAAGCAGCAGGCAAAATCTGGCAGCAATGTTCAATGCATGGCGGAATGGTCGAAATATAAATGTATAAGATAGAGTCCAAAGAGCAATGCTTCCTTGTATGACATAGTGAATCGGCTTTTCTAGCTGTGGACCGAGATATTGATTCAATATTATCGTTCCATTTCATAGCAGCGAAATATGTTATCCCAAGAAATGTAATGAATCACCATCCTAGATGCCAGCATGATACATGCAGATGCAAGCCACAAGAATATTTTCTGAGACAATTCAATTACTTTTCGAAGGAATTGAAATAAAAGTTATAACTCTCCACAGTTAAAAACAGAGTGCAAGCCATTTTGTGTTCAGCTGACAATTTGATCTAACTGAATCGATCAGACTTACTATTAAGACAAACCTGAATAGTTGTGTCAACAGCATAGATACTGAGTTATGAACAATATCTCATCGCTAATATAGGCGTTCAAATTGAAAGCTAAAATAAAGGCAAATCCAGCAGAGACGCTGAAAACACACGTATCCTGATTAATATTTTAGTTGAACCTCAAGATAGAAATCAGTACAATGTGTCATCTGAAGACAACATAATTACCAGTTGTTATTAGAACTGGATTTCGGGAAAAATCAAAATGAGCATGCAAAAATGTGCTTGAAATTCCTGAAAGACCTAAAATATGGAAATAAGAAAAGTACATGGTCATAGCCATTTATCAAGCAGTAAAATAATGTGAAGTTGATTCCAATTTAGTAGTGCGAAAAATAAATGTGCTCAGGGTAGCAGCCAAAAAGCTCTTCATAGCAGTTGCTATGAAAATACCTCTAGAAAAGACAAAAGTACCCACCTAACATAAGTGAGAAACTGACTGAGAAAGAGTCGGAAGGATAGATAGTGACCAACTCTTTTTCTTTATATATATATATATATATATATATATATATATATACAGCAATAGTCTCAACCGGTAAAGAACGCCAAACTCTTTTGTTAATATTCCAATACTTATGATCCGCTTAAAAACATTTAATGCAATTAATATTACATGTGAGTTTACGAATGTAAATCAAATCAGGTTACAACATTTGGTATACGTGTTCTGACTAAATCATTCGCAATATTCTACAAAAGAAACAGAGAGTTTCTGAGAAATTGATGGATTAGCTGATAGTTCATGGCGGGCATATATTTGTCTCTTGTCTCCCTGTGCATTATCCGATGTATTATCAACACGGCATCGTTTCACCAGTTTTAACGTCTTGTATAATGTGCCGGGCAAACAAATATAGACGAGTATGGCGGATGATGCGGAATTAAGTCAGAAGATGAGCTGAAGTTTATCTTATACCAGTAGAGGCTTTTTCCTCTTATGAAAAGTTCCATTTACCTGACAATCAGTTCAGTTAAGTGGCATACGTGATATACGGTTGGGTGATCATGTCTCAAAAGAAACATGACTGACTGGGTAGAATATTATCCTGCAGTGGGTTGCCATTACTTTCTGCGGTGGGCTGGTTGCCAGCCAAGGCTATAGAACCCAATCTGTCTTGCTATTTAACCTATAACTAGAGAGAGGAGACGGATTAATACCTTTCCCAAGGGTATTAGCGCGTAGGCAAATGCAAGGAATTTTAGAATTCGAAATCGGCTACTCCGATTTTTCTTTCCCATGTCGATATTCATCGCATCACAACGCATATCCGTTTACCAGACATTATGCGAAAATACTATTTCAAGGAATATTTATATATATTAATGTATAGTTGGGTCTAAACTTTCGGCTCTCATAAGCCATTATCAAAGATTAAATATTAACACACAATAAACATAGAACATTAAATTTATTAACGATAAAGAGAATTAAGTTGAAGAGACAAGTCCATCCCTACCGTGGCGGATGGCCGAAGACAGTGACAAGATGGTGGCGTTGTGGTCCCTGATCCGATTACAGGCATTTGAGCATGTTAGTTGAAATATCATATATATTTTTTGTACACACAATTTAAATTACATAATCCAGCAGCCCAACAAACCATCACCACCTTGAAATATAAATGGAACCTTGTGAAAAGGCAAATTGAAATAGCGAAAGAAAATCTGGACACACTATACAAGAACAAACATGACCTCTACAAGAAACTGAAAGATGTAACTATGCCCAGACTAATCCAAAATCACCATAAAATCCGAAGTTGAACATAGGTCTTTTAAAATTGTAAAAAAAACTTAATTCACTATACAATGGCACGATCACTCTTCCAAAAAAATTCGATAAATTCATAAACCTTTCCAACCACGAATTAACTATGCACCAAAAACAAAAACTCAACCTTGGACCTAACTGCCATATATACCGTAAGTACAACCAGCTTACTAAAAAAAAATGAAATAGAAACGCTCTATCAAAGCATCACTAAACTCCAAAATGAAAAATTATATCAGCTAAACCCGAACTAAAAGACCTATTAAGGCTGAGGCACTTAAAGATCGCCATGATAAAAGCAGAAGCTCCTCAAAAATTCTATCGAAACAACTAAAAACTGCCGCGCACAAACTACGCAACCACCCTCACATAATTGTAAAAAAAGCTGAGAAGGCTAACATCTTTGTTGTACTTAACAAATCAGATTACAACACAAAACACAACCACATATTTCATGACGACATAAAATTTAAAAAACTTAACAAGAATCCGACACACCAACTAAAATCTAAACTTAATAATTTCATTAGCGCCAACAACTCCGATCAGACTTCCTTAAAACTCTCTAAAATTATTGGTGACTACAAACCTGGTTACATATACGGAACCATAAAAACGCATGAACCTAACTATCCCCTCCGCCCTATCATATCCCAAATTCCTACTCCTGTATACCATTTAACTAAACATATTAACCAGCTTATCACACCCAACCTTCCGAGTAAATACAGCATTAGGTCAACTCTTGAGGCAATTCAAATCCTCAAGAGCGATAAACCTAACAATGAAATCATAGCTTTACTTGATGTGGAAAACATTTTTACTAATGTACCCGTCAGAGAAACTATTGATATAATTATGAGAAATGTCTACAGTAATCCTTCATTACCCCCACCCAAATTTAATCCTAACATCTTAAAAATAGTCTACTAGCTTGTACTACTGAAGTGCCTTTTGTTGATCCAAACAACACTGTATATATATACAACGTGACGGAGTCTCCATGGGTTCAGTGCTTAGTCCAACTTTTAGTAATTTCTACATGTCTAACCTTGAAAAAAATACCTTTACAAAATTTACAAAAACATCAATATATCTACGATATATTGATGACATCCGACTATTAATTAAAAATACCGACGATATTTTACAACTTCAAAAACAGTTTGAAAATAACTTTGTTTTAAAATTCACTTATGAACTTAGCAATGATAACAAAATTCATTTCCTTGACATATTAATTAACACTAATGACAATAAATTCACTATTTCACCTTATAAAAAAAACCCACTAACAAAAATCCCGCCACCCTCAATTATATTAGCGAATACCCCCACTGTTACAAAATAGTCATGATAAAAAATCTACTATATCGTGCAAAAACCAATTCGTCTACAAAACAGATCTTCCACAGTGAATTAAAAAGCATAAAGGAGACACTCATCAACAATAACTTTCCCAACTACATAGTCGATGAACAAATACGACATTTTCTTAAAAACCTTAACAAGGAAAAAATAACACATGATATTAACCAAACCAATCCCAAACATATAACTCACTTATATCGTAGCCAGATGTACTCCAACTACCAACTAAACAAAAATATCCTAAATAAAACTCATAAATATCTAATATTTCTTCGACAGACCCTAAAAAAAGAATTAAGTTTATCATAAATCCACTACATCCAATTCATTCGTCCGCAACGACTCTTCCCCCACCGTTAGAGATTTGCAAAAAAACAATGTAGTTTATAAATTCAAATGTCCCTTTCGAGAATGTATCTCTAAAAACCTAAATAATATCAACATTGGCCATACTACATATTCGCTCTCACGGCGTCTTACGTTGCACTTAAATGACAATTCAAATATATTCCGACATTTAAAACAACACGGTTATCAACGCACACTTCTGAGAAAAACACTCATTGAAAACACATATATCCTTAGACAAGAAAATATTAAACAGAAACGCAAAATCCTGGAAGCTATCTACATTAAACAACTTAAACCTGGTTTGAATACGATAAATTTTGATATTTCAAGTAAGATACTCAAATACCTGTAATCGGATCAGGGACCACAACGCCAACATTTTGTCACTGTCTTCGGCCATCCGCCACGGTAGGTATGAACTTGTCTCTTCAATTTAATTCTCTTTATCGTTAATAACTTAAATGCTCTATGTTTATTGTGTGTTAATATTTAATCTTTGATAATGGCTTATGAGAGCCGAAAGCTTAGACCCGTTAAAAAAATCAACAATTACTGTGATTTTTTGTTGTCTTTCAACGATATCACCATCAAGTATATCAGACGGTACGAACGGATCCTCCACAAAATTAATAGACAAAACTTGTCTATATTATTCAATGGAACCTGCATTAATATATATATATATATATACTCATTTTTAATGAAACATATATACACTACAGTCCATAATTATTAGGCCAACCCAGATTTTTAAAAGAAATTATGGATTTCATATTACTTTCAGTATTTATTGCCAAGTGGATAATTCGATTTGAAAATAGAATATATGTTTTGTCATTAATACTTTTCGATATTTTACAAGGCCAGGAAACAAAGATGAACTTGTCTGAATCACCCTTGTCTTCCTTCTTTCATTGATGAAACTGCAATATAGGTAATTATTAATTCTTTAGAAATCCGTTTGATGCACATATTATTGTGCAGTATTAACAAAAGAACAATTCTATTTCATTTTATTCGGAATTTATCAGGTGTATATCAATTTCGATAACTTTTAAATAAACCCTTTAATTGATCTACAGAAATAGACTGTTCTCGTTCGACCGTCCATGATTTGAGATACTGGTTAGTTCAGATTTTAAGTCTGTTCACACTGGATGATAGCCTATTGTCTAAAAGTATCCGTTCGTGAATTTGGCGATGTGGTAATTGTGAGTTCAATCTCTGAGTGGCGCAGTGTATAACTGGATTCATTTGTATCGGCAAGTGAGAGCCTAGAAAACAGCATAATTTGCCATCTATTTTGATAAGTTGGACACCTTGGTTGAATGCCAGACACCCGCCTACCTATCTATACAAATCCTCTATACAGAGCTTGTATCTGGAAGGAGACCACGTGGAGCCTCACGTAATCGATTTAAGGATAAACTGAGAACAGAAATGTTGGACTTTTTTGGATACATATATACTGGTATATATGTATCCAAAAAGCAATAGCAACCTACTGCGGGATAATCTTCTGCCCAGTCAGTCACGTCTTTTTCGAGACATGATCGCCCAAGCGTGTTTCACGTATGGCACTTAACTGACTGATATACTGGTAAGATACCCATGAACCAACCCATTCTGTAATTCACCAATAGAAAGTTTAACCAATCAGGAAGTTCAAAATCTTCAATATGACGTGTATAGAAGGCGGCCATATTTTTCCTAGTATTGGAAATGAAATCCGATTCCGGAGAGTGTCTGATTCTGGGGTGATAATCTCTGTCGTTGTTTCATTGAACAGAATACTTGCGAAGAGGATACTCTATATCCAGGAACGTTGCCAACATTACCTTCATTCCTTTACTTTGTGACCATCATGAACTGTTGTTACTATAAAATATACATTCGGGAGATTGATTCTCTATTATAATCAATACATAAACGGACCCCGGCGCTTTATACATAAATTAAGGCAAATTTTACCTACAAGAAATGGATCCGATCATTTCGGAAAAGGAGTCTGCACAAAGAACTAATGCAGACGAGCAGTCCACAAAAACAATATCCTTTAAAAACACGAAAATGCAAATAGAACTGAAGAGAGCCCAAAGAAAAGCCAGAAGTTTCTATCATTTTAATCCTTTCAGGTGTTAACTGTGAAACAGCATGTGTGCATAGATGGGTTTGCGTGTATAAATGGTCACGTAGAGTCGTTAAAATCCTTGTTTTCCTAGCATTTGACCCGTGTTAGAAAAGATGAAAAATCTATGAAAAATCATTTCGTGAACGATCTATGCCTGAGACATTCTTTTCACAGAACTGGATTTCTTACCACGAATTGAATCGAGACATTTCATTGCAACCAGGTAAATGAAATTTTTCGGGAAGCATCGATGTTAGTACTGGCACAAATTCACAAGTCATCGTAAACGGCAAATTTAGCGTAGTTGACTTTTTCTAATACTATTCGTACCCAAGATAAAAGTTCTGTTCCTCAAACCACCGTAGTGTTAACGACAATAAACCACAGGTTGAAAAAATGTGCTAAGTAGGCACCCTGAAAAAAAAAAACCTTTTCATTAGAGATATATTCTTCTTCTTCGATGGGCCTTGTCTTCAAGTATGTTATCCGCTGCTTTCCTCTGACTTTTTTCCTCTGTCTGGCCTGATGATTATGTATTCAGTTTTCTTGCAGTTTATCTGCAGTCTTTTTTTTGTCACTCTGTTCAGCTATCTTCTGTCAGAGGTCTTGTAGTTTCCTTTCCGTGTTTTCAATCAGCACTGTTTCATCTGCGTATATTATGTTGTTCAAATTGTGCCTTCCAATGACAAATCCTGGCATAATATCTAGGGTCCTCAGAATAGTCTTGCTGTACAGGTTGAATAGATCCGGTGAAATGCTACATCATTGTCTTACGCCCCTTTCTATGTTTGTAAATCTGCTGAATTCTTTTATCTGTCCGTGTGCAGGCAGCTGAGCATATCCACCAATTCTTCGTGGCCTATTTTGTCGAAAGCGTGAAATTCTAAAATGATGTTTGTTTATTTTTTAATTTTAATTATGCTTGTGTTAAGAGCCAAATAAATAATACAAAAAAAAACTAGTATTAATTTATAAACGTTGCTATTATTTTGTGAAAATATTAAGGTTAAAAATAAATTGTTACTTTCAGCTCTAGGTTGTGCGACTGGTGAAATGGATAATGCCGAAGAATGAGAAATGGACAAACAGAGTTCGAATTCTATTCGAGTTTATTTTATTCACATAAGCGCAAATATCTTTGGCTTAAGTATGAATCCACCTCGTTCGCACTAGCTATCAATTAAAAAGCAGGAGGACTATATGGAAAAAAGCCTTGTTATCTCTAAAATCAAAATTAAGTATACACCCGCAAAAATAGATATTCTTACATTCGAAAAAAGGAATTAAAAACACAGTAAGGGTTGATAAGAAGTAAAATCAAATACTCCATGAGAAACATAAGTTTGTAATATTTTTTATTATTACAATTCTTTTGAGATTCTATTATTCAACCTGAAGTTATTTTTAATAATATTGCAAATTATAATCAAATGCATATTATGGTCAAGCTATTATGGTTTTACTATAATCTGAGAATTAGCATTCATGGCCAGTAATAAATAGAATTTGTTCAAAAGATGAAACATGCTATTGTAAAAAAAGTATTGAACTGACATCACAAAACAGTCTGAAATATGAATTGAAGACATTGATAAGATCAGAGCCAAAAAACCGTCTATGATAATGTTAAAGACCGAGTTTTTTTGGAAGAAAAATGAAAGTGCAAGAAATGCAAAAAACGATACCAATTACATTAGAGGTCATAATTTTGAATAAATATAAATAAATATACATTTTAAATAGGGGTTTCAGGAATGGAAACAACCAATACATAAACATGTGGATTACTTAAAACGTAATGCATGATTAGCAATGAAATTTTTTCCGAATAAAAGTTAGGGTGTCATGCATAAATATTACACAAAGTTGCAAAAATTTACATAATAGATTTCTAAAATAAAGATGACATGGAACAAAGTTTGTGTTTGTGTATAATTATTAAATCTTTCCGAAAGCTACTAGCATTTAAGTGAATATATATATATATATATATATATATATATATATATATATATATATATATATATGCGTGTGTGTGTGTGTGTGTGGTTGTGTGTGTGTGTGTTTGTGTGTGTATTTGTGTGTGTGTATATAATTATTATCATATCGTTCTTCAACTAATAAGCTATCAAATTTCAGTGCACAATGTACCATTATCAAGCAGTCAGATTCTGCATTGGGCATCCAATCTTGATAGAATTTGAGTTGCAGTATTCTTTTATGATAATAATAATAATAATAGTAATTACTGTACATCTTGAACTGCTCTGCATTTGTATTGAGCATTTATAAAAACTAAATATTGAACTGTGAAATATATATCCATTAGTTAAACCCCTTACTAAAACGAAACTGCAGTGGTTCATACATGGTGCTGCTCCAGCAGATTAAATAACGTTCTTCACAAAGCAGGTGGATGATATCTATAATGAAAGGTGGATAGATAGAGGAGGATCAGTTTCATCTTCCCTCGAGCTCTAGCAGTGGATTTCATCTGTGGGGTCACTTAAAACAATTAGTTTATGTAGCAGACATTAATAATGCATAGCCGCTTTATTAACGTGTGATGGGGGCCTGCTTAACCGTTCGACATTTTGTGGGAGAATTTGTAATGAGTCTTCAGTCGATGATTAGACAAGTGCTTTGCATGCTTGTCTAAAAGTAACTGAAGTACATTTTGAAATATGTTTCTGTCTTGATGTACAACTATGGCGTTTTCGACAAACATTTACCTTATTTTTGTGTCAAGAACCCGCCCCATATAATGTGTGCAAAATTATTTTAGGTTTGTATATTGAATTGTACTGTAAACTTTAAACATAATAACTCAAGAAAGAAATATTTGCGGACTTATGCTTATATTAATGTTTTCCTGGCCTTGATACGAGGATCTAGCCTTAAAATTTTGTAAAACTATTCTTGGTATCCTATATATATATATATATATATATATATATATATATATATATTACTCATCCACATACAAGCCTGTTTTGCTGTATCACAGCTCATTGATGTGACCAGACACATCCAGTTGCTTGTGACCGGGATCGAAAACAGGGGAAAAATGATCTTGAATATCTTTCCTTATAATAAGTAGGTGATGCATTAGTAACAAAATGATGCCATATAATTTTATAGAAATTAAAATGATCACCCTATTTAGCGGGGAAATTTAAGACACCCCAAAAATAAAAGTGAAAAAATGATGCAGCAGATTGGTCTATTTTGCCAAAATGTCATTTAGAACCTAATAATGATTCGCAGTAGTTTGTACGCATGCCTGACAACGTCGGAGCATGCTTCTAATGAGACGACAAATGGTATTCTGGGGGATCTCCTCCCAGATCTGAACCAGGGCATCACTGAGCTCCTGGACTGTCTGAGGAGCAATCTGGTGGTACCGGATGAACCTAAACATAAAGTTCCACAGGTATTCTATTGGGTTTAGGCCAGGAGAACGTGGGAGCCAGTCAGTGGTATCAATTCCTTTATACTCCAGGAACTACCTGCATTCTCTAGCCATAGGTGGTCGGGCATTGTCGTGGACCAGGTGTAACCCAGGTCCCACGGCACCAGCGTAGGTTCTTACAATTGGTCCAAGAATTTCACCCCGATACCTAATAGCAGTAAGTGTGCAATTATCTAACCTGTAGAGGTCTGTGCGTCCATCCAGGAATATGCCTCACCAGACCATCACTGATCCACCACTAAACAGGTCATTCTGAATTATGTTGCAGGCAGCATAACGTTCTCTACGGCATCTCCAGACCATTTCACGTCTGTCGCATGTGCTCAGATTGAAACTGCTCTTATCGGTGAAGAGCACTGGGCACCAGTGTCGTAGTTGCCAATTCTGGCGTCTATGGCAAATGCTAATCGAGCTCTACGGAGCTGGCCGGTAAGCACAGGACTCCCTACGGGACGTTGGGACCTCAGGGCATCCTTCTAGAGAATGTTTCTGATTGTTTGGTCAGAAACATTAACCTCAGTGGCCTGCTGGAGTTCATTTTGTAGGGATCTGGAAGTGCTCATCCTGTTCCTCCTTGCACAAAGGCGCAGATACCGATCCTACTGCGGATTTAAGGATCTTCTATGACTCTGTCCAGCTCTCCTGGATAAACTACCTCTCTCTTGAAATCTCCTTCATGCTCTTGGGACTGTGCTGGGAGACACAGCAAACCTTCTTGCAATAGCACGTATTGATGTGCTATCCTGGAGGAGTTGCACTACTTCTGCAACCTCTGTAGCGTCCAGGTACCGCGCCATGCTATCAACAGAGATGTTGATCCAAGACAAATGAAAAACTACAGCAGTAGAATGTCAGTTAGTAAACAATCAGCCAAATGAGATGAGAAGGGAAAATAAGTATCAGTGGTCTCAACCATTTCTCTTTTTTTGGAGGAGGGTGTCTCATTGTTGCACCTTTGAAGCAGCTGTTGCTAATTTCATTAGCCACAAAGCAGTTGAAACTGATTATCAACCCCTCGGCTACTTAACTGACAAGATCAATATCTCAAAAGTTTGACTGCTAGGTTGCTATACTCTGATTAAAAAGTGTTCCTCTAATTTTTTGGAGCAGTGTATATATAATGTTAATTTACGATTTCACTGAAAACGTATTTTTACTGGATATTCGAGTTTGAAATAGATGTCCATTTATTATGGATTCTTGATTTTGTACGTCGACGCTCACAAGAAAACATATTTTAAAAAATCTGTGTCACGGGTATCCAAATAAAAACAGAAGTTTGAAGTAATATGTGTACCTATATATGTATGTATATAACGAAACCAGATAAAGCATTCGGTAAATAGTCAAAAATGTTTTTATCACGATTAAGCCCGCAAAAAGAAGGCATGTAAAGAATGAAACGAAATAGAAAAATCAAGTGTAGACAATGCATCAAGAAATATGGGAATGTAAACACAAAAAAGAAAGAAAAACATAAACCTACAATCACAAGACGCCAAAGGGATTAATTCATTTAAAATCTAAACTAATCTGCATTAACAAAGCAACCAGGAACTCTGATCTACATTGTAACAGCGTTTTTTAAGGTACAATCCTTAAACAGCAAGCATGATTTTGATCTCAGTCTGTGTGTTCTATTTGGTTTGGTTAGAATATATATATATATATATATATATATATATATATATATATTTATGGGCGGAGAGAAAATAACTAAGTACTCAATATTATTGTAACGGAAATATACAGAATGATAGGTATGATAATAGTGTATTTAAACTAGCTACGGCAACAATATAAACAGGGAAAATGCCCAACGAAAAAGGAAACGTTTTTTTACGTCTTAATACTTCTTTTTTTATTTTCTGTTGTTGCTGTTTTGTTGGGGGTGGTTATTAACCTGAAACAGTTTTACTCAATGGACATACTTGCCAATTACAGAGTTCCATTTCCCGAGACACCGAGATAAAATGTTGTATGGAAATAAATCGACTTGGAGGCAAATGATTTTCATATTAGACGTTACAATCATGGACGCTTTCATTCCATCTACACAGATTACAATTTACAATTGAGGTAGAACCCACCTGCGCAAAGCCGTATAAGTTTATATGAAGTTATTCATACAAGCTGCGAGCGGTGATAACTTAGCCATCTCTACTACGAAAAAAAAAGAAGTGTAGCTATTTTTTATAACTTGCACAAATGCGCCTGAATCTGAACGTACGCACAAGTATTCTGTAAAAAGATGATTACTTTTTTTTCCAAGAAAAAATGCCTCAGAACTGTTATTCTAAACACAGGCAATCCATACAGATGCTTAGGTTGTTCGGAAAGTATCCAGCGCTATTTTTAAAAATATATCAATAACCAATATCACAGAAATTGCTCTAATATTGCAACCAGTGACAATGTAATGTTTTCTAAACGATGAGTCTATAGTTGTACTAGCAGTATAGCCTGGCGTTGCTCGGGTTTAATGAAAGCTTTAAAACTAATCCATGGTCCTGGAGCTCAGACTCTTTGGACGTTGGCACGAAAAATTAAAAAGCAATAGTTATTTCCATTTAAAGCGAAACCGTAGGTATCGATTTCCGATATCGGGGAAAATGAGTCGTCTGAGAAGATCTACTCATGTTTAAGTCTAAAAACTATAATTTTACCAACTTAGAGCAGATTCTGAAGCAAGAACCACGATAAAAGGGCTGAAATCCTGATCTTGGTCAGACCTGATTGGATATCGGGGAATCGAGTTCCAATATCGGGGAGAAATTGGGAAAAAATAAGTCATCCATGACCTGACTAGAAGCCTAAAGAATATTTGTGTGAAGTTTGGTGATAATCGGATAAAAATTGTGGATTAGTATAAAGAACATACAGACAGATAAACTGATACACACACAAACATCTTGCCTTTTATATATATATATATATATATATATATTATCAATTTTCTGCACTCTTATAAGAATTGCAACCTTGAAACTTCTGAATATCGTTTCTTATGTCTTTTTCTATGAGTGTATCAAATTTGATTAAAAATCGAACCACTTCTTCTATAACCCGATTTTTTGATTATCGATTTCCGATATTTATCGGGGGTACCTCGACACAAAACCTTAAGAACACTCGCAGACGCTTATAGTACAGCTGTGTGAATTGTCAAGAAAGTCGGTTCAGCCGTTTCGGAGTCTATTGGTAACGGACACACATACAGAGACACACACACACAGAGACACACACATACATACACACACTGACAAAGTTCAATATATAAATAAGTTTAGATTGCTCAGCAATAGGACGCTGGTAATTGAACATATGTAGGTCATCAGCAGGTCATTCAGAGAAATTATGAATAAATATTTGATTGAAAATTGGGTATTTTTTTTTTCAAAATTTCGAATATTTAAAAAGATTACGGGAGGGGATTCGATGGTACAATTTTTTATGGGTGTTTCAAAATTAACTACAGACTCCTTTAAATGTGCAGAGGGTTCTGAACCCTTGTTGAACATGTAAAACTTTTAAGGGTCCTTCATTGCATGAAATAAAATTTAAGATTAACAGCGAGCGAAAAAGCATAATAAATGGGGATTATTTAATTCTGTTCGGGAAATGGCTATCGATAATTTGCATTTTTTCATATATGCTCGCGAAAAAAGAGAAATAAAACCGAGTATCCTATGAATGCATACGCAAAAGTAAATTCTTCAGATGTTTTGAAAATGGCAATGGATGTCGAAAATATAGAAAGAGGTATTGACAGAAAAAAAAATATTCCATAATAATAAATGTTATGATTTTTTTCCTTTCAAAGCTCGAAATGATTTTTTATTTCATGTCTCTTAAAAACGTACTTTTGCTCACAAGACGCAAACACACACACACACACACACACACACACACACACACACACACACACATATATATATATATATATATATATATATATATATACACCCTTTTTTTCTTTATTTATCTGTAAATTCAGCTGTAAATGTCGATTTCCCCACTAAGGTTTATTTGAATTTACAGATAAATAATGAAATATCTACTCTGTAAATTAAACTGGTTTGTACTGAGCTCTCTATTGGATCAGTTTTAATATTTTATGGATATTACTAGGATCCTCCGGGATTATTTACCAACCTTATCCCGGGTTTCACCATTCCCTCCCGGAATTTTACATCCGCTATATATATATATATATATATATATATATATATATACTAAGAAAGTGAAATAACAGATAGATTAAAAACCTACTGATCGTTGCATTTACATTTATAAAAATTGCAAAATACTGAGTAGATCTTAATATTGTAATTTTGTTATTGCAGTGGTTTATGAAAGAACTATATCTCTACACAAAAAATCATCGGGTGATTAAAAAAAAACGATATTATGATTTTATGAACCATTATAACTAAATAATAATAATAATAATAACAATAATATATATATATATATATAATTTATTTATATAGTTACGTATCAATTGTATTTTGCGACACGGGAATTTCTATGTTTCGAGATAGATTCTCATCATCAGGCAATGTTGATGTTAGTTATGCAGATGTAAATCATCTGCATAACCTACACCAACATTGCATGATGATGAGAATCTATCTCGAAACATAGACATTTCCGTGTCGCAATGTACAATTGATACATAACTATATAATTATATTAAGCTCTATAATACTCATAATATTGAGCACTGTTCATAATAAAATAAATGCCAGAGCACTCAAAATAAAAAAAAACAAACCTTGAGTCCTCCTCACCTGGATTTTATATATATATATATATATATATATATGTGTGTGTGTGTGTGTGTGTGTGTGTGTGTGTGTGTGTGTGTGTGTGTGTGTCCAGATTCATTAACTCGTGACTAAATGGTGAAGAAATGGATTTATTGCATTCACGTCATTTGAACACGGCACACTAGTCATAATTTACGTACTGATCTCTATAAATACTTTCATGGCTTCTGCTCAGACGAACTTAAGTCTCTCCTCAACAGGTGTTTACTCGTGCAACCAAACTGGCAACTGGGTCCCACCCATTCACAGTCAGGTTAGCTGAATGCAGACAACAATTCTACTCCTGCAGCTTCTTCTCTCGCACTTTCCGCCTGTGGAACTCGCTCCCGTATTCTTGCTTTCCTGACGGCTACAACCTCCAGAAATTTAAATGAAAAGTCAATACTCATCTAATAACCACTGGACTCTAGCTCTCTCCCCAATCCCTATATAACCTTCCCTTTCTCTCCACCTATGTGTCTGTCATCGCACCTGCTTTCTCAGCTTTCCATTGTTCCTTTCTAACTAGTTTGTACTCCTCACTCTTTTCTAATTAATCTTTTTACATTTATGTAGCCCCCTGCACATCAGTGGCGATTCTGCCTTGCTCGGGGTGAAATGATTAAAAAAAAATAACCATTAAATCATTTTCACAGGCGCATGTATAATTTGTTAGTTTGTTAAATCAATATCTATCTATCTATCTATCTATCTATCTATCTATCTATCTATCTATCTATCTATCTATCTATCTCTTCTCATTATCTTTCTGAATCTGTTCATTGTGTGTTGCAGTCTGTCTATAATTATCTATTTATGTACCTATCTATGTATCTGTCTAGCTATCTAGCTATCTATGTAATTATTTCATTATCTAATTCATCTGCATAATTATATGTTCCCGTTTGTTAATATCTACCTGTCTATTCAATTTTTTTCATTATGTATCTGGATCTGGATCTATCTATCTATCTATCTATCTATCTATCTATCTATCTATCTATCTATCTATCTATCGTTTGAAAAAAAAACATATCTACTCACGCATCTAAGTATCGTTCATTCAGTAATGAATCTGAACACTGTCGGCTTTTGATGTGTGTTTACATGGTATATAACACGCTAAAGTCCGCTTTTCTCTACTGAGCGCCCATAACCCAGAGGCAGAATCGCCGACTGATGTCAATGTGTGTGTGTGTGTGTGTGTGTGTGTGTGTGTGTGTGTGTGTGTGTGTGAGAGTAAAAATTTAGTTTACTAGATTAATACTTACTCATGATTCACGGTTGTTCCTCTTTTCTATTTATTTATTTATGTAAATATTTTCATTATCAGTCTGAATATGTTCATTATGTCTCAGTTTGCTCATATCTATCTATCTATCTATCTATCTATCTATCTATCTGTCTATCTATCTATCTATCTATCTACGTGTTTACTCAAAGAACGCAGACAATGTATATATATATTTTTTAATTTTACTTATTATCACCTCTAATATTTGGTCAGTGCATAATGTAACAATTGTCCCAAAAAAAAATAAATAACGATTTAATTAAATATTAGTCAATAATAATAATAATAATAATAATAATAATGAATAAGTCATTTCACCAATTTTGACTAAAATAATGTCCCACTTGCCATCACTTTCTATTACCGAAGGCGCTGCACAGTAATTGGTGTGTTACTTTATCTGATTGAGTGCTCAGCGAACAACTGACAATTATGCAGATGATTATAATAACCTTGTCTTTTATTGTTGAATTTTAACTCTATGAATAATCAGTACCTTTATTGTCGCTTTCTTGTTCTATACCTTCTTTTTCTTTCTCTTTTTTTTTTCACTCTTTTTTCTCTCTCTTTCTCCCTAACTTTGTCCGATTTATGTTCAAATTAAGAACATGAGAGGAAAATTAGCAGTTCTATTGGATTAATTAAAGATTTGTCTCCCAAGAAGCCGAATACATGATCAGAAATTCTAGTGGGAGTGAAGGCTGCTAAAAAGTCTTTGAAATTCATTAAAGACTCACACACGAGAGTCTCCTTTAATAAAAACAAAAATTCGTATTATTACAAGTTTGAAAATAAATTCTTAAAAATATGAGAAGCAAAACCCTTCTTATTAAACAAATATAGCACTTGAAATAAAAACATTGCCAAAGCAAATATATTCTACTTCTTTGAATAATATGTAACACTTTAAAATCATCAAACAAAACTCTATATTTCTAAATTCGAGATTTAGAATTTGGGATAAAATGCAAACTATTTTACTTGAAAGAATAACGAATCAACCATCAGTAACGATGACTATGCTTAATCGAAGAAATATCAACTACAACGAATGCTATTACTAATACTGAAATTTTCCGATTATATTTGAATGATAAACACAACTTACGTGACAAAAACAACTGAATAAGATTAAACAATAGGTCAACATATAAATCGAAACGACAGAATTATTCAAAGCCAAGGCAGAAATTGAAATATGAAAACTTTCATAGAATAAAGACAATCGGTTAAATGTCATACGTGATACACACTTCGTCGACAAAAACGACAAAAGTTTTTTTCGCATTGGATTGCCATTACAGTAGATTGGTTGCCAAATAACACTATAGACGCATATCTGCCCTGCTATTTAACCTATAGATAGAGGAAGAAGAGACTGATTAATAACTTTTCCAGGGGTATTTGCGTGTGAGTGAATGCAAGAAATTCAACTGGAATTTGAACTCGGCTCTACGATATTTCGCACTGAGCCGATATTCACTGCACCACAACACAAATGCTACAATAAAATTGTAATTATTATTTTATGCAACTTAAAAATTCAAGCGATCTTTAATTGCTAATGTTCACCCGGTAAAAGGCTCAGGTGTCTCTCAATGTAGTCTAGGTAGATATGTTTAGGTAGATATGTAGACAGGTGGTGAAGATGACCGTTAATCCTAGACATGAATGTGTTAAGAGTTTAGTGATCAGCAACACAGAAATTCGGGAGTTCGTTTTAAGAGAACTTGTTTGCAGGATGAAGCGTCTTCAGTAGAACTTACATCTCACAAATAAAATATGAGGGGCATGAGGATAGTTCACTACAATGTGGCGTGTCTGAGACGTGAAGGTTCGAACTGTTGGATTGAAGGAATGCAGTTCGTCTGAAGACTTTCCACAGAAATAACGAGAGATATGTGAGAGCCGCGTGACATTTTGTCAGTGAGAATGCTGTTGTAAGGTGTAAAATATTTCATCATCCGAAAAGAATGCAGAGTCGTTTTTGTACTCATTTTTACAACTTTCAATTATAATACGCGAAAAATTATCCGTAAGTATGAACGGATTTTATAAAAAATAAGCAGACACAACGTGTACAATTTATTTAATCTGACATGTCTAAAAAATAATTGCTGCCTAAATACACAAATATATATATATGGGTTATGTCTTGAAGGATATATATATATATATATATATATATATATATATATATATATATATAGTATTGTAACTAAGTTGTTGAACTCGTAGTTTTATTAACCTTTTGTTCATGCATTTACTTTTATAAAAAGTGCTCAATACAAATGTAGAGCGTTATACTGTAATGGTTGTTACAATGTTTTTATAAATTCATGGTATCACTACACAAAAGTTATCGCGTTTCGAAGCCAGCACATTATGTTGTTGGCTTCAACTTCAGATGATGTTTTAGAAATGACAATTATCTAGTTGAAAAGCCAGTTTATTTGTGTTGGATTTGTTTTTTTTTTGGGGTGTTAGAGGGGTTGGTCTGTATTTTGAGTTCTGTTGATCGTTTTAAGGTCTTAGGGTTAAGTGTTTGTTTGTGGCTGAATTCAGTATAGGTTAATCTATTAATCTTGTGAGGGCTGAGGCAAAACAACACCTACCAACCCCTAAACCAAATAAGAACACGCAAGGCGCCAGCAGCCTCAGCCTTTCATCATCGCCAGGCAAAACCGAAATATTCGCCTATCATGGTGAAAACCGCATTCAGAATGAGACTTCGTACGTTAAACGTCTATTGGTGCTCAATTTCAGTACAGACCTCGAGGACACGGCATATATACGATCGATCGATAAGTTTCTGGTACAATTGTATATTTCTTGTCAGTCAGTTAAGTGCCATACGTGAAACACGCTTGGGTGATCAATGTCTCGAAAGGGACATGACTGACAGGGCAGAAGATTATCCCGCAGTAGGTTGCCATTGCTTTCTGCAGTAGATTGGTTGCCAGCCAAGGTTATAGAACCCAATCTGTCCTGCTATTTAACCCATAACTGGAGGAAGAGATGGATTTATACTTTTCCCAAGGGTATTTGTGCGGAAGTGAATTAAATATATTCAACTGGAATTCGAACTCGGCTCCCCGATTTCTCGTTCCGAGTCGATATCCACTGCACCACAACGCACATCTAATGTTTCTTGTACTATTCCAGAAATGATCTGAAAAGTTTTTAAAATGACGTTTTGAAACTTCCCTAGCAATAACCATTTGGAATATTTTTCTGCATTCCTTCAGTATGGCTGATTCTAACCCCCAGGAAGAAAACTCTTTGCACCCCTTCGGTTGATATTTTCAACTGACATGAAGTGAAGTGATTATATTGAATTGGACTCTACTGTTTGGAAAGGCAAATTCTCTTGTCAGAATCTATCTTGCACATTTAGCTTTCATTCGTACATGAATTGAATCGTGCTGCCTTATCTGGACTGGTTCGTCTCCTATATAGAGAGAAATTGACAAAATCAAAAGAAAGTTCTAGAATGTAATTGATCGTCACCTAGCAACTCGTCTGTAGTCGCATTCTCACCGCTCAACATGGAATTTCTCTCTCTTTTCTGTAATTAGTTTCATAGCAACTATGCTGATCTGCCCTGAGTGAATGAATTTATGCTATGGCTAGATTTTCGGATATCATTTGTTGTGCTGGTGATATTGGCTCGGAACGAGAAATCAAAGAGCCGAGTTCGAATCCCAGTTGAATTCGTTATATTCACTTACGTTTGAATACCCTTGGAAAATCTATTAATCCGTCTCTTCTTTCTCCCTCTTTGAGTTGAATAGCGAGATAGATTGGGTTATATAAGCTGGTTGGCAAACAGTCAACCATAGAAATTAATGGTAACCTACTGCGGGAAATCTTCTAGCTAGTCAGTCATGTTTCTTTCGATAAATTATGACCCAAGCGTGTATCATGTATGGCACTTAATTGACTACATTTGAAACAAATATCTGATTATGTGACCAGTTGACATGAATAAACTCAACTGTATTTTCTTTTAATTGTTTATTTTCTCGCGCTTTTTGCTGATGGAAATCTCTTCCGTTCCTTTTTCTTTCCCACCATTGACGATCTATGAATAACTCAATGCAACCCCAGTCGCCATCTTCTGTATTACTGCACCCTCTTCTTTTATTGGCTTTCGCCTCACTAAAATCTTATCATTATCTTTCACTGCCATTAATCCCGTCCGTTTTAGTCACCTTATTTCCATAATTAGGATGAAATGATTTTGAAAAAAGAAAAGGAAAAATAGTGACGTGTCCGCCAATACTTGTTATGAAGATTATATATTCTTAAAGAATTAATTTTGAAAGTACTTGTGTGTAGTTTTTACGGTTTTAGTAATAAATCCTATGTGTTAGTTTTGCTTTAAAAGTTTTTGAAATGTCAGTTATGATATATTTGATGAACCTCGTTCTTGAAAATAACTCATTATGAATGAATTAATTTGGAAAAATTTATTAATTTGGATCCAGTTTAAATCACCAGAGAATTACCGAAAAAATTTAAGGCGTCAGTTTTAACAGCCTAAAAAATAACAACTCTCAAGCGAATTTGGAAATCTGCTAAAGAGATAAAGTGTGTTCCTCGTGAGATTTCTCTTGGGAACTCGACGTTCCATCAGCTGCAATAGTCTTTTAACTCGGAATGTCAACCTTTAATTTTACTATCGTAGTCTTATAAGTGGTATAAAATAGGCTTTGCCTGCCAAGAGTAATCGAAAGAAAAAACAACGGTGGTTAAAGACAAATATAAAACAAGTACCAACGCCAAAGTAAGAAAGCGTTGTGAGAACTCCGTGATGGAAATTCCTGATGGAATATGAAAATGTCAATTACGATTTTTGAACTATAGAAGGACAAACACTGACGACATCTATTGTCAGAAATATGAAGTAATAATCTATTTCCAACAACAATGCTCAACAGCCTACAGCTTTCCAATTGTTTTTCGTCTATAGATAAAATATTTCAGACATGGTCGGTTGGTTGGTTAGTTGGTTTGTTGGTTGTTTATATTTAGCGACATAACCCACTTCTGTGGGTTATTTAAAGCCGAATTTTAAATATTTTAACGCATTTGTATATATTCAAATAATGTATATTGTACATTATATTATACATTCAGTGCAAACGTATGCTTAGGTATATGGTTTGTTGATAAATCTATTGCTGAAAATTTTGCAATAAAAGTGTTTTTTACTTTACTGCATTATTATTAGTCATTTTGAGATAAAAATATATTAATTTTATTCGATATATTTTTAAAGATATTGTTGGTATATTACAACAATATATTTCTTCACATCGTAGACCACAAAAGAAAAAGAAAAACACTGTTTCTCATAGTAGGATCATAACAAGTGCTCACACATCATGCCAGGTAGAAAACAAGCACTTAATTTATGCTCCCATATTCCTAAACACCTCTGCTCTCTCTTTTAAAGCCTATGCTGCCGTCAATGAGTTAAAATATAAAACACAGGTAGGCTCTGTGGCGGTTGAAAAAACACAAAGTGTGCCTTACCATGCGTCTGCAACGGGCATTAGGTAGCCCCCTATTATACAGGTATCCTTGGATACGAGTGACTAGCAACACACACACACACACACACACACACACACACACATATATATATATATATATATATATATATATATATATATATATATTTGTGTATTTAAGCAGCAAATATTCTTTTAGACATGTCAGATTAAGTAATTTGCAAACATTGTCTCAGCTTATTTTTAATAAAATCCGTTCATACTGAGGGATAATCTTACCTGTATTATACTTGACAGATTTAAGAAATGAGCTGCAAATTTGACAGAGGATTTTATTATTCATTTCTCGATATTCCTAAGTACTTTCAATCTCTTTCCGAGATAATCTTCCGGGGTGTGAGTTGTGGTATTTTTGTTACGTTAATTACAAATTATAATTGTATTATGTTGTAAAATATATTTAAATTCACAAGCATTTCTAGTATTTACCCATACTAAAAAATCTTCAATAACAACAATGTTAAAATCAGTTACAGTTGCGTTAAAAACATAGATAAATATATTTCACAATATAATACTATGATAGCAAATAAATATGTGGCCCACATAAACAACATCTGTCACCCAACTAATAGCAAAATAACACCTCTAAAATTAAATATAATTGCCAAAAAAAGAAAAGAAAGAAATCTGCCTATTTAATGTCCAGTGTATATCCGAAAGCTCGAATTAATTCAGATGATAATAATGTTAAATTTTATTTTGGAATCACTTCTAACAGTTGAAAGATAAAATTTAACGAGCACATGTCTTTAAACAACAGTAAATACAGTAAATTACTGCTTTATTCATACATTATTGGAAATTTAAAAAATTAAAAAAAAACAATTATTACCTAGAATGTCGTAGCTAAATCCAAACATTACAATAAATAAAGAGATGAATGGGATATATTCCTTTTAGAAAAAAATTAACCTGAAATAATAATCCTAAATTGCTTAATAAAAAAATGATTTAATGACCACTTGCTGTCACAGAAAAAATACTTACTTCAATTCTGAGACCCATATTGATATAGATTCTTCTACGTTTACCCTTTCTTTCTTTCTTTCTTTCTTTCTTTCTTTCTATCTTTCTTTCTTTCTTTCTTTCTTTCTTTTCCCGGCAATATAGCCTTTAACAATTATGAATTAAGCACTATTTACTTTTGCTATCTAAATTTTTTAATTTTAATTCTAGATTTTACGTCATATTCTTAATTTTATATTCATTTTATTTTATTATATTTTATTTATTTAAAGTTTTAATTTTTTATCTGCATATAATATATAGATTTTAAATTTTTTACGTTTCATGATATACGCCCCTTTGATTTCTTTTCATAGATTTTTTGCTTTTAATATTTTTGTATTTTTTAAAATATTAGGGTGTTTTTATTGAGAAAGTTGATTTCGTAAGAATTTGAAGAATAAAAATTATTTTTATTTAATTTCATTTTAGAAAACTGAAGGTGTCTTCTAGTTTTGTATTTAAAAATGTATTGTTAGTAATAAATTTTTTTCTTCAAAAATGTATTATAGCAATCGTTTTTTCCTTCGAAAATGTGTTACGGAAAATTGTTTTCCTTCAAAATATATTGTTTGTAATATTTTTCCATTAGAATGCCTATTTTCTTATAAATGCCTATTTTTATGTATAAATTTCTACAAAATATTACTTTTAAACTTTTATAGAATTTTGACCACAGTTTGGAAAAAACTTTTGCCCATAGCTGGGACCCGAACAGGTCTTACCAATCCGGGTCAGGGTGGATGTGGGAACAACCGCAATTAAGAGGTGGTTCCATGCGCCTCTCAACCGCCCAAAAAGAGGCCTTGATCCTAGATGCAGTTTACCATCATAAGGAGGACCGATAAACGTGAAGACAACAGTTTGAACAATATAAATAATGGAAGTATATATATATATATGTTTGTGTGTATGTGTAGGTATCTGTGTCTGTGTTTGTGAGTATGTATGTGTTGTGTGTGTATCTGTCTTTATATATATATATATATATGTGTGTGTGTGTGTGTGTGTGTGTGTATATTTATCTGTACATATTCACTGATATTTTGTGGTATTAATTACAATTATAAAAGTACTTACGTAGTAACTTAGAAAGATGTAAGTGTCAAAGAGAAGTTATTGTTTGATAGAAATGCAATGTTTAGAACTCAAAAAAGTTGAACGGAAAATAAAAAAAACAAATTTTATTGATTGACAAGATAAGGAAAAATGTCTGGCTCTTAAGATGGTGCAGATAATTGAGAAAAAACAATTAAAGATATTAAACAATGAATTGAATTGCAATAAACATTAAAAAAATCGGATATTGTGGTAAAAAGGCAGACTTGAGTTTTGTCTACAATTCTAAGATTTGTGGAACTGACTTCCATTTGCAAGTTTCCCTGATAGCTCCAATCTTCCAAAGTTTAAACGCTAGGTTCATTACCATCTTTTATCTATTTCATTGCCATCCAACCTTTATATATTTTTTTAGTCTCACTGTAACCCTCCTGTACACCAGTAGCATTTCTGCCTTGCTTGGGGTGAAATGATATTTTAAAAATTATACAATCACAGAACTAGTTTGTTTTTATAAGTAACAAGTACGCATTTACGGAAATGATTAACTGATAATTATCCTCCTATAATAAAACTATTGAGGAAAATAAATGCCCTTATAATGACACTCTAAAGAAAGTGACTTTAAACAAACATTTTATACCCCAAATCCTTGAAAAGAACCATAACAAATATAACTAGACAAAGAAAAAAGAAGTTATATGTTTCATTCCCACCTTTCTGCCAAATATCTAATATAAATATCGATCAATGTTTTCTGAAATAGATTAAAGACCGTTGACTAAAATAACCCACTGAGTAAGATTTTTAATAAAAAAAAACTTGAAAATTAGCTACTCTTGCACAAGCAACATATACAAAATTATTGATCCACATTATAATAAAATACTAAACAAATTTTATGGCTATCACCAAATAGATAGCAAACCTTTTTTAATTGTAGGGACAAAGATAGCTGCACAATTGTAGGTATATGCAAATCTGAAAAAGTTATAAGAAACAATTTTGGTTAAAGTAAAGAAAATAATAAAAATGTATATATATCATTATTTTGTCTAGGACCTGGATGCAAAGATTATACAATGGTAAGCACTGTTTCTCTGAACCACATTTAAAATTCTAACCCCCTCTTTCTAAATAATTATGGGAAATAAAAAACAGAAACATTTTCACATGTATTTAATGGAATATTATAGGTAAATCTCAAACCTCCTAACAGTTTCAGAAATAGATGTAATTTATCCTTAGATGAAAAAATTAGAATAATCAAAGTTTAAAAAAAGCCTACACATTATTACAGCTGAGGAATATGATAATTTTTAATGATATCATAAAATGCGATAGAGAAGTGAGGGGCTTGTCACATCCCGTCTGCGAAAGAAAAGGTTGGTTTGTAGGAAATATTTTGTCATTTAAAAGGACTCTGAAAAACTTTTGGACTCTACCAACAATGAAAAGTGAGGATTAGGCAGACATTTACCAACATTCAGTCAGTTAGTGCCATACGTGATACACGCTTAGGCGATCATGTCTCGAAAGAGACATGACTGACTGGGCAGAAAATTATCCCGCAGTAGGTTGCCATTGCTTTCTGCGGTAGAATGGTTGCCGACCAAGGCTATAGAACCCAATCTGTCCTGCTATTTAACCGATAACTGGAAGGAAGTGACGGATTAATACTTTTCCCGACGGTAATTGCGCGTAAGTGAATACAATTTATTCAACTGGAATTCGAACTGGGCTCCCCGTTCCGAGCCGATATCCACTGTACCACAAATTAGACAACCGTATTCCTTATATATATATATATATATATATATATATATTTTAAAATACGTACCTACAATAAAGTAGCAATAATTAAAACTAAAGTCCGAAAAACAAACTCTAACTTATCAGTAACCAGTAACGTAAATTGTCAACAACCCAACGAGGGCTACCAAGTGGGTAAAGGGGAAGAAAAAACGAAACAAACCAAGCCCAATAACAATGAATCAAGAGCTTGTTTGAAAGACAAAATCCCCAAGGCGAAAACCATACCAGCAGAGAGCTCAATACGAAAGTAGGAACGTACGAAAGTAGGAACGTACGAAAGTAGAGCAAAAATACAATACACTAAATCTAAAGATGAACCAAAGCCCGACCGCGGTTTCACGCAACGGATATATATATATATATATATATATATATATATATATATATATATATAAATTGGTATCACCACATGCAAGTTAGTAAAGTCAATAAGATACAAGGGGTTACAGGATATGGAAGAATTAGGAACGGAAACATTAATAATGAGTGGGAAATGAAAAGAGTTCCCAGGAGGTGAGTAGATAGCGCTTGACACTGAATTTAAATATTTGCAGAATAAAGTTGACAGAAAACCATTAAGCCAGAAGAGAGTTCCACAGTCGAGAAGTGCGAGAAAAATATGAACGTACGTCTACATCTATCCAGCTTACCTGTAAATTGATGGAATCTCGACAACAGTCTCGTACTAAGCTTAAACTTCAAATGCCTAGGTATCACAGCGAATAACTTATCCAATCAATTATCATTAAATTATTTTTGGAAATCTCAAAGACAGGCTAACTTATGCGGTGAAAAAGAGACTGGAACCGAGGTTCCAGATGAGAGCCCTATAACATTGCTGATTTTTCTTTAGATTTTATCAAGGTGTCCAAGGTAAATAGCAGAGGCACCAGACCATATTTGACATCAATATGCTAGGCATGATTGAATAGTAGACATAGATACGTAACATAGGTTCTGGAGAGAAATGTTGTCACGCGCGACTCAGGGAGGGTATATAAGAAAAGAAAGGGAAGAGATAGAGAGCTATGCTTGGGTTTGCATTTGTGCTTATCAGTTAGAGAAAGCTATGTCTCTATTTGCGTGTGTGCATGTCAAACATAGAGAGAGATATGTCAACGCTTGCCTGTGTGTATGTTAGAGAGAGAGAGAGATAGAGAGACGGAGAGAGAGGAGAGCAATGTCTATGTTTGCGAGGATGTCAATGAGAGAGTGAAAACTCTGAAACTGAGGATTTGCATTCGTTCCTATTTTCACATTCGATTTTATAATTAATTGCTTTCATATGTTCGTCTTCATTATTGTTGCCACAGACCAAATTAATTATCAACTATTAAATTGCCTTCGATTAGTTCTCTAATTTAGCTTTTCAGTAATCGAATTTACCCCTGAACATTTTACATTGTTGTATATTTTAATTGTCTTCAATAATTATTCATCCAGTCTTTATACAAATATTTCCATTATTTCTTCCCGTGAAAAAGGAGAGAAGATTCTCTGCATCATTACAAAGGGAGATAATAGAAGATCTCCAAATTAAGGTAGTTAATCACGTTTTGAAAGAGACACCAAAGGACAAGATCTAATTACTATGTCTCAGAACGAGGCAGTTTGATTGAGACGATAATATCATTTACTTACTTTTTTATCCTATTTAAAAACCATGTGTTGATTGCTTTAACACCTGTTTAGTTTACACTCGCTTCCAAATGGAATGTGAGAGTTTAAAACACAAAATTAGGAGCTATACGAAACTAGGAATTTGCGACAAACGTTCAAGACAATCCTTCAAATAGTCAACTATTCGACTATATAATAATTTAGATTTTACGTATTTGTTAGTGTTCAAGTTCGAAATGTAAAAAAGTATATTTAATTAAAATACAAACTAAACAAATTAATATATTACAATATAAAAAACATTGTTAACGTTATAAAGTTCGAGGATACATCTATATATTAAATATTCTTTCGAATATATATATATATATATATATATATATATATATATATATATATATATATCTTTAATGTACCATGTCAGCAGATAATTTTCTATGAATGTCTACATTAACTCAAAACAAAGCACACATAATAAAATCACATTTCAATCTGGTGATAACACATTATATTGCATTTAGCGATATGATTCTGTTAACAATTCGGTCTCTCATGCAGCGTGACATCATAGAACCGTATTACAAATTTACAAACGGCGTCTTCTATTCGGTGACTGTTATCGTTGCTTAGCAATGTTTTATGTCTACACAAAATAAAATTTCGATGGTGGATGTATTTATGTTAACGTCCCTGTAAACTCTGTGAAGATGGCTCATATGAACCGAAAGCTTAGTACAAGCATAATAAAAAAATTCCAAATGTTGGACAATTTTTTAATTTATTTTCACCTGAAATTAAAGCCAGGTACGATGTTTAGAACGGTTCATGATTAAACATCATAGACATTTATTGTCTGTTATATTTGAAGTATATGTTTAGAATATATATATATATATATATATATATATATATATATATAGTACATTACTGTATATAAAGTGTTGACTGGTGATGGTTCAGAGAGCCAAGATTTTTATATTTTCAGTAGGTTAAAAATATTTTGGAAAGTAGGTTTTTTTTTTATCCTAAAGTTCCAGATATCGGGGTGGAAATGGAGAGGTGATCGGCTTAGTGCAAAGAATTTGTCACTTAAATTTGCCAACTTTGACATTTCGTAATGATAATGTATTTTGCTGACTAAAAAATCACAGTCCGATTTGTAAAGATATCATAATGGTGTTCTTGCGAAACCTGCACAGTTCAAGTGCCAAATTTGTTACACTATATATATATATGTATACTAGCAGTATAGCCCAGCTTTGTTGCTCGGGTGTAATGAAAGCTTTAAAACTAATCCATGGGCCTGGAGTTCATACACTTTGGACGTTGGCACTAAAGACTAAAAAGCAATATTTGTTTTCAGTTAAAGCGAAACCGTAGACTGAAAGAAAAATGAATGGATGTAAGTCAAACTTTGATTTCCTGGTATCGATATCAAATAAGTTTTTTTCGTCGTAAACTGAATTTTAAAGGCTAAATAAGTCCTCTGAGTAAATAGTATCATGGCTGAGACTAAGAACTACAATTATACTTGCTTAGAGCCAAATCCGAAGCAAAAACTAAAATAAAATGGCTGAAAAAATACAGACATACAGGCAGATAAACAGACAGACACACAAACATCTTGCCTTATATATATATATATATATATATATATATATATATATATATTATCGATTTTCTGCATTATTGTAAGAACTGCAACCTTGAAACTTCTGAATAACGTTTCTTATGTTTTTGTCTATGAGTGTATCAAATTTGATTAAAATAGGACCACTCCTTCTATATCCCGATTTTTTCGATTATCGATTTTCGATATTTATCAGGAGTACTTCGACACAAAACCTAGCTAAGAACACTCGTAGACGATTATAGTACAACTGTGTAAATTTTCAAGAAAATCGGTTCAGCTGTTTCGGAGTCTATAGGTAACGGACACAGACAACACACACAGACAACGTTCCATTTATAAGTTTATATATATATATATATATATATATATATATATATATATATATATATATATTAGGTATGTTCTAGAAATGTTTATAAAAGGAAAAGTTTTCTCATGCTTTAACTCGTGCATGACTATGACATTAAAACATAAAAAAATAATTTTGGATAATTTACACATTTTGATGAACGCTAAGCAATTTGTCTACTATTATATTTCATGCAAGTAGAAAAGTTATAGTAATTTTTAGCATTAGATTTTTGCGGTTATTTTCTGTTACCACAAATTTGACAACTGAAGATGATCTTAGAAATAAATAGGAAGAACTTAGGAACATCGAGAAATAGACAGATATTTTTGGCCGGTCTATATGGCCCGGAAGAAACACATAAAAGTGACCTTGTGTGACATTTCACCTTAAGTGGGAAGGCCAGCTAAATATTGTAGCTCCAGTAGTGCGCATCCGCGTACGACTACCAATATTGGACACCATTGGATAGTAATCTCCGCTTACACTATTCTTTGTTATCATTCTGTTTAATATATCTTTCTTTACCTCTAACTCTTGTTTCGTGTTTTCCTTTCATTGCCCCCCACTTTAGGTTTACATCAGTGGCGACAGAGGATTCGAGACATGCACCCACGCCGAAACCCCAAAGCCCCAGTCCCACATCACTAACGACAGAAAAATCGTTTAAACCCACTGGTTCCCACATCAGTGTTGAAATATAATTTTGAGCTGGCGTTTCGTTCACGACATCAACGAACGAAACCCAATACTCAGCTACCTTTTACAAATAATATTCGAGGTTACTCAAGTATGTGCAAACAATAAAAGAGCAACCAAATATCGAGAACGACTGGTTACAAAAAACCCAGCTTGTGCACAAAACACATTGATATACTCAAGAGCTCGAAGTACTACGTTTGATTCAAGTTCGAAAAAACTATTCAAAAAGTTGCGAATACAGCAAAATGTTTAAAATTTTTATGGAATTGATTTGAATTCTTACAAATCTCGTGCATAAAATTACCCTCCCCTCAAATTCACCGAGGTGAGTTTTTCTAAAAAAAAAAAAAAGAAGCTCTCCCAAAAGAAGGAAAACATCCAGTGCATTTTTTATTTTTTTACTGTCTAAGTGATATTCTTCTCCCCACACTTCTAAAAAAAAAAAAAGAATTTTTTTTTGTGTCAACAATTACAAAAGTCACCCGGCGAAGGAAAGAAAAGAGAAAAAACTGCTTAATTGCAAATACTTATGCAAATGGACTGTTGAGCGCCTACCAAGAAATTGTTTTCCCTTTCCTTGCTGAAATCTTTTTTTGCTTGAGGAAAAAATATAAGTGTGAAGAAAATTTGTATGGTCACATTGTAATTAAAGGAACAACGGTATCTCGAAACCAGTAAGTAGTTCGTCTTATTTTTTTTTTTTTTTACAAAAAAGAAAAAAAAATCTGTCTACATTTTCTTGTGTACCCTCCCCTTGCTACACGGGTTTTCAAAACAACATTAATTGCTTTCATCTTTTTTTCTGTTTTGTCTGATCTTTCATCTCTTTATTCTACATATTATAAAATCGCTGTCATATTTTTTTTTATCTAAATATGGAAGAATTCCATAAAATAATTGTCCAAATGTTAAAGGTCCAGATAGACCACCAACAAAACTCAGATGAAAGACATCAGAAATTGGAAGAAAGATTCCTCTAATTACAGTCGGACCTACAAACAGAACAGAAACTTCAACAACAAAAAAGCGAAGAAAGACAGCAACTCTACCAACAAAAATCAGACGAAAGACAATTGTTTATGGATTTACATAAACAACAAATAGAATTCAAACAATTTACACTTCAGAAAACAGAACTACAGCAAAAACAACTTGAAGAATTACTTGTAAATTCATTTAACGGATCTAAAATCTCTGAAAAAGATACGACATTTTCCCAGAGTACAATCTACAACTCGATTGAAACATTCGAATACGTACAAGAGAATGACAAAACATTCGAGGCTTTTTTTACAGGCGCTATGAAGATATTTTCAACGTAGACTGTGAACAGTAGCCTAGTGAGGAAAAGGTACGTCTGTTATTAAGAAAACTGGGAACTATCGAACATAGTAAGTTCGTAGACTACATATTACCCAAGAAAACGGACCTGAATTTTTCAGAGACGATTAAGCTCTTTTCGGAACTATTCCAGCCTAACATATTCTTGTTCCACAAACGTTGGAAATGCCTGAACACAGTCAAGGACAACCAGCAAGATTTGCTAACATTTTCAGAGTCGGTAAACAAGCTCTGTAATGATTTTAAACTGGCCGAGATGACTGCCGACAATTTCAAGTGCTTACAATTTACACAAGGTCTAGTATCAGTACAAGACGCCGAGGTCAGACGTCGGGTACTTATCAAACTAGAAAACGAACAGGGATTGACTCTCCAAAAATTGGCAGAAGATTGTCAAAGAGTAATGTCTGTCAAGTGTGACTCAGAAACGATTGAGGAATCAGGTATGGCTCAGATTAGAAAAAAGCAGAAGTAACCCAACCTCTTATTCCTCGCAAAAACACAAAAGGCAAATCTCATGTTCGAAATCCCGCCATAAAAAAACACGAATAGGCTAAAGAAAACTCCCCGTCAATGTTACGATTGTGAAAAATGGCATTGGATGAAATTCTGTCAATCCAAGAAAAAAACATATTGCAAAAATTGCAATAAAAATGGTCATAACTTAACTCAGTGCTGGTACGCCAACAAAACGAGGAAGCACAAAAGTAAAAGTAGGTAAGCCGTATCAGACAACATAGTTGATAAGAATTTAAGAAAATATGTGACTGTCGATATTTTCAATAACTCTATAAAATTCAAACTTGGTTCGGGTTCTGACCTATCGATCATCAACTGGCGTACTTGGCGAAAGGTAAACAAGCCGACCCTATTAATGACGGATAAAACAGCAAAATTCATAACTGGCGAGAATATTAACATCTTAGGTGAGGTGATCCTTACAGTAACACTCAATGGAGTTACCAAAAAGCTGAAAGTGTACGTACTAAAAACTACGGTTAACCTATTCGGAACAAATTGGACAAAAAATTCAATTTATGGGATTGCCTAATGAGCACTTTTTGCCGAAAAATATAAAGTACAACGTCCAATTCGAAAATCTTAGAAAGGAACTCAAACAACAATTTCCCCAGATTTTTTTCTGGCGGCCTGGGTAAATGTCCTAAATTAAAAGCTAGTTCAAGGTGAAGAAGGTGAAGGACCGGATTTAAAAAAGAAACGGAATGTCCCTTTCGCTGCTCTAGAGCAGATCAACAAAGAATTAGATAGACTCGAACAAGCAGTTATTGCATCAAAAATCGATTATAACGTTTGGGCAGCACCTCCGGTCTATGCCAAAGAAGTCCAACCAAATACGATGGCTAAACGGGGCTAAACGATGCCTTGCAGGATCACCATTATCCCCTCCCAAGCCCTGATGAAATCTTGAACAAATTGAATGGCGAAAAATAATTTCCAAAATAGACCTCTGAGACGCATACCTTCAGATAGAGGTAGATGAAGAAAGTTCCAAATTGCTCTGCATAAACACTTTTAAAGGTCTGTACAAATATAACAGACTGGCTTTTGGTGTCAAGGTTGCGCCTGCAATCTTTCAGCAGGTCATGGACGCGATGCTGAGCTACCTTGACTACGCAACAGCTTATTTGGATGATATACTGGTGACCAATAGAACGACAGCAGGACACCGGAACCATATAATAAACGTATTTGAGAAGTTACAAGAATACGGGCTTAAGGTTAATGAAGCAAAGTGTGACTTTTTCTTACCAGAGATCATAATACCTAGGTCCCATAATAAATAGAGACGGTCGTCAACCGGATCCAGAAAGAGCTAATGCGATCAGAAACATGCCGGCTCCAGTTAACGTTCAATCGTTACAAAGCTTCCCCGGACTTGATAACTTCTACCAAGGTTTCATTAAGAACATGCAGAATTTGAGAGGCCCTCTCAACGAACTCTTAAAAAAGGATAAAGCATGGTTATGTAAAACTGAATGCCAAGACGCATTCGAGAAGATCAAGAAAACACTTACTTCGGATCTCTCCCTCACCCACTACAACCCTAATCACGACATCATAGACGTAAGTGATGCAATTCCATACGGCATCGGTGCTTGCATTCTCCATAAACTGCCAGATGGTTCGCGAAAAGCCATAGCACATGCATCAAGATCTTTACTATCATCAGAGAAACAATATTCCCAAATAGAGAAAGAGGCTCTAGGGGTAATATTCGCCGTCACTAAGTTCCATCGATACCTACATGGAAGACGGTTCATACTGCAAAAGGAACTTAAAACTCTAATAACAATCTTTGGCTCCAAGAAAGGCCTACTGGTATATACGGCGAATAGACCGCTTCGTTGGGGAACAATTCTCTTGAATTATAACTTTAAGATCGAGTTTCTAACATCTAACAATATTTGTCATGAGGACAGTTTATCGCGACTCATTCCTAAAAATACTGAAGTTGTTGAAGACTCCATTATTGCTACACTAAGGACGAATTATGAAATCAAAAATATGATTGCGAATACAATTAGAGAGCTCCCAGTTACTTTAGCCGACATAAAAAGTGAGTCTCGAGAGGATGAATTCATCCAAAGTATAAAAAAAAAATTCGCAACAATGACCTAAATGTGCCTGAAGTTTTCTCACTCTGTGAGGATGTTCTACTATATGACCGAGTAGTGATTCCAAATAGCCTACAAAGAAAAATCATCAAGTATTTTCACATGGAACACCCGGGGAATAGCCGTACGAAAATCCTCATGTGCTTTTACATATATTGATGAAATATGGACAAAGACATAGAAGACATGACAGAATCTTGTAAATGGTGGGCGCTTGCAGTAAAATCTCCGACCACGACGTGCAAACCATGGCCAAACAGAGACCATCCATGGCAGAGAATTCATGTGGATTTTGCAGGGCCCCTAAACAACATGTAGTACCTTATGTTTGTCGATAGCCACTCGAAATGGCCTGAGGTCCTGCAATGTAAAAGACCACCTACCAACTGCATGACCGGATTTTTACACGAGCTATTCGCACGTTTTGGCGTGGTAGATTGTATAGTGACAGATAATGGCACTCACATCAAGTGAATTCAGAGGCTTTTGCAAGTCGCATCAGGTGGACCACATTACGACGCCTCTGTATCAGCCCAGGTCGAATGGTCAGGCCGAGAGGTTCGTGGATACCCTAAAAAGAGCTCTCAAAACGCCACTAGGCACACCGACGGATAGAGCATTACAACAGTTTCTGCAGGTGTATAGGATAACCCCAAATCCTAACACACTTATGGGACGCTCGCCTGCAGAAGTTCAAGAAAACCGTCTCGCTCCCTAAGAAATACTTTAATCCTGGAGACAAAGTCTTTTTAAGGCTTACAAAAACAACATTACATTCTGGGAAGTAGGCAGCATCAAACAGAGAATTTGCGAACTGCTCTATATTGTCAAGGGACCGAAAAATACCCACAAATGCCATATGAACCGGCTCAGGAAATGTCGTTTGAATGAATCTGAGAAATCACCACAAAATATCTGCGAAGGGCCGATAGACTTAATATTCGAACATTTCGATATTGACACGCCCCAAGTCTCTCCGGAAATAAGACGCTCGGGGAGAAAGAGAAAATTTACTCAACCATTCGACGTGAATCCTAAGAGGAAGAAGGATGAACAGTTTTACTTTTTTTTCCTATCAAAAAAAAAAAGGAAAATTCTTGGAGGGGGAGGGTTGTGAGACCGATACTAACCTACATCATGGACTCTTGCAGTACTATATTACTATGTGAATGGTAGTATATAGTAGAGTCACGACTATGGAAAGATTGACAGATATTTTTGGCCGGGCTATATGGCCCGGAAGACACACATGAAAATGACCTTGTGTCACATTTTGCCTTTAGTGGGAAGGCCGACTAAATATTGTAGCACCAGTAGTGCGAAGCCGTGTACGACTACCACAATATCGGACACCACTGGATAGTAAGCTCCGCCTACTCTTACACTATTCTTTGTAATCTTTCTGTTTAATATATTTTTCTTTACCTCTAACCCGTTTTCCGTGTTTTCCTTCCATGGCCTCCACTTTGGGTTCACATCAAAATCAATATTAAAAATTGGGAATTGTTTAGCTGAAAAAAAAATACTGAATTCTGTAAGTCCATATTTTTAACTTCCTGAGATTCATTTTTTTCTAATAAATAGTGTAACCTAAATGAACTCTCCGACCAGGATATAAACAATACTAATTTCTCAAACATTTGCCTCCTCAAATGAATTATATGTGCTTAAAATTCTTGTTATGAATTATTTTTTGCTTTAGAATTATGTTCAGACATAAGGTTTCACAATTTTTTTAGGAAATCTCCAAGTGACTATCAGCGCAATAAACCAGCTTATTTCGGGCTTTGGTGTTATTAGTTGTATTTTCACTGGTGCTTAACCCATTAGTGCCCATAACCAAAATTTCATTGCATTATTCTAAGAAAAAAATAGGTTTGTCTTATTTTATATTTGATCAAAAATACTTTCATACATTCTCTTGGCGACAATTAGTGCATTCATATATACTGTATAAAAATATGAGTTAGTTATAAGTACCACTTAACAAAATGTTTTAGTTTGAATGATAGCTGAAACTGATTGTATTCTTCTCTTAAAGATTTTCACTTTATATGAAGACTGAGACATCAGTGTTGCTAATATACATTAGACAGTAGGTGATATATTTGAAAGACACTTCACCCTTTATCACTAATCAAAGATATATCTGAAAACTGCAGAAGTTGCTGAAATATGGTAAATTATCATCCTGATCCTAAAAACAAATGGACTATGAACACTAATGGGTTAAGGATTAATGTTTAGAATTGTCTTTGTATTACTGTATAACATATTTTCTTTCTTTTTACATCTGAATGCTCTTGTACCTTGCTGGCATTATCTCATTGCTTAGGTGTTGACATTTTGTTTGTAATCATTGAGTGGTACAGGAGCCTTGTACAGAGCTGATTTCGTTTTGTACTGAGTACGATTGATGAATTTTTGTCAAAATTACCCCAAAATGAAAATAACTTTAACATTTAATTTTTATACATATATCTACCAACGATATGCAAAAAAAATAGTTTACAAATGTTATGCATTGTCAAATCAAAGCAATCTAATTTTTTATAATATACAAACTGTTTTCCGTTATAAAATTGATCCCCTTTTATATATATTATAACGCTGAATCGCATAAGCAACACTTCTATAAACAAGCTGATACATTTCTACAATAATTTGATAGGAATTCTGTGAAAATGATTGTTTAAATCTAGGGATTGATTTTGGTTTGTGCCTGTCAATAAGATATTTCTCAGAACAACAAAAAGTTGCCTTCATGAAACAATGTTCGCTTAAGTAAGAAACTTCTCTACATTAATTCGATTAATTTTCTGTCTCGATATTGAATAACTTATATCAAAATATTCATTTATTTCCAAAATATATTTTTATCAGTAAACCATTCAGAAAACACCCGTCTTGTCATTAACTATCATCGCAAGACAGCACTATATATATATATAACCATCCTTTTCCTATCTACAAAGAAGACTAGTAAATTCCTCTTCTGATAATATGACTTCTGGCTCCTGACAGCAGATTAAATTTGACAAAATATATAAGTAATCTGCCGAGAAACATGAACGTAAAATAATATTACATCGGTTTTATTACGAGGTTTCTAAGCCAACCAAATTTCAAGCAAATACACTTTATTGACCAATCATAAACCTCAAATCATGGATATAAACTGTAAACTGAAAATACTTTTCGCGAAAACAGTTAAATAGACTTATAAAAGAAGCAAACAAATATACCTGTATCGGTAACCGGCAACAACAAGGAAGACTTACTATCATATATCCACAAAGTTCAAGCCCGCGTTCGCATTATCAACAACAAGGACAGTGATACTTCGAAAGCCAACATTAGTTTATTTAATTTTCTTTTAAAGGTTACTTTTTCCTTACTTATTAAGTGACTTTTTTCTTTAGATAGCTTTGTACAAATAAATGTTAGCTGAAGGAAGTATTTTCATTTTATCATATCTGTAAGATGAAAGCAAATATAAAATTACCTTCATTACTCATTATTTCTAATGTCAACAGAATGACATTTCTTTATTCGAAAAAGGTTTGCGTGTGTGCGTGTAGGTGTGTATGTGTGTGTATGCGTGCGTGTGTGTGTGACCCATTTAACATTTAACTGTGTTCTTTATGCAACCTTCATTCATCAGCCAATTTCGAGCAACTGTTATACAAAAATAGAAAAAGCTGTAAGAAATGGATGGTTCTTCTCAACAGACATTAAAACTATACAGCGAATCGATTCAGAGAAAATTATTCTACCAGAACACAGTATTGTCGACGAAAGTCTTACCGTGAAATATGCAGGTTACACTGTGTCTCTAGTAGACTCAACATCAATTGGGTATGTCGGCAACTGCATGCGACAGGAAGGTCTCTGATTGGGAGGTTGTGAGGTGCATGAAACCACCTCTTAATTGCAGTTGTTCTCAGGTCCACCCTGAACAGGAGTGGTAGCATCTATTAGGGTCCCCGCTATGGGTAAATAGTCAAATAGTCAAAAAACTCTGAAAGTATAAATATACACTTTTATAGAAATATTTACATAAAAATAGACTTTTATAGAAAAATATACATTTTTGAGGGAAAAATATTACCAACAAAATATTTTTGATGAATTATTACCATAAGACATTTTGAAGAAAAAATATTCTTAGCAAAACGTTTTAATACAATACAAAAAGACATTTTCATTTTTAAAAAAAAAAAACAATAAAAGCAAAAGGTTTTCAGTAAATTCTGACTAAATGAACTTTCTCACAATAAGAGAATATTAAAAAAATACCTTAAAACCCGAGCTTTTTGGCATTCAATAACCCATAGAGTTTGATATGTCGTTAAACAAAACTCATCATCAATTACAAGAAGACGAAATCCATGGTTGCTTATATATATATATATCATAATGCAAAAATTAACTGTAAATATTTATTTATATATATCTGTATCTGTTAAATTATCTCTTGAATATTTTTATCTATGTATCTACCTATATGTATATTTATACACCTACTGATGGTATTGCGATGGGATATTCTTTAGGTCCCTTCTTATCTAATTATTATCTGGCAAATTTAGAAAATAAAATAATTAATGACAACAATAAACCCTGTATATATATATAAGATTTATAAATGACATCTTCATTTTAGCTAAGAATATCGATCAAATTACACAACTTAAAAACAAATTTGAAAGTCACTCCGCCCTCATATTTACATTAGAACTTAATATTAATAACAAAATCCTATTTCTTGATGTATCCATTGATTCTAGCATGATTTACTACTTCCTTATATAGGAAACAAACTAGCAAAAACTCGTGTCTTCTTAATTATAATAGTGAATTCCCCCAACGATATACGTTAGCTGTTATAAAAACTTAATTGAACGCAAACAATTGATATCTTCTTCAAAATCCATATCTTATAAATAATTACACCGCATTAAGCAAACACTTGTCAATAATGGATTTCTTAACTCTGTTATTGATTAACAAATCAAAATGTATCTCAACAAACTTAACAACAGCTCTAACAATATTCATAATATTAATAATAATGGTGTACATCAAAATAAACATAACACTATTAAAGTATACTATTGCACCAAATACATAATAATTGCAAACAAGATGAAAAACCTCTCAAAAACATAATACGTAGAAATGTTAAACTAATAAATAATAATAATCAAATTAAACACATCATATGTTATATAAAATTCAAAACAATTGACCTAGTCTCTAATAACCCTACAAGCACTCAACTAAATCCTCTACAGAAAACCAATGTAGTGTATCAATTTACATGCCCGTTCAGAGATTGTATCTCTGGTACTAATAATAAACCACTACATATATTGGTATTACTACAACCACGCTCTCTCGCAGACTTACCTGCCACCTTTCTGATTAGAGTACAGTTAAACAACATTTCTTAGAAAAACATAACCATATAGGTAATATCAGACAGATTTTAGTCAACAATAAAATAATACTCACTCATGCACACAGGAAAAAACTTCAGGTATTAGATGCCATCTACATTAAATTCAAACAACTCACACTTAATAAAATCAAGTTCAAATCTAATCAAAACACATTACGTTGCATTTAAATATATGGTTCTGTTATCATTTCGAGCTCTCACGCGGTGTGACGTCATAGAAACGCATTACAAATTTTCGAACTGCGTTTGCTATTTTTCATAACAGTTACCGTTGCTTAGCGGAGTTTTATGTCAACACAAGATAAAATCGTCGTTGATGGTGACGCTTTTTGTGTTAATGTCCATATAACCTCTCTGAAGTTGGCTTATGAGAGCCGAAAGCTTAGAAGCAAATTAATAAAAACCTATCCAAATGTTGGAGAAATTTTGTCTTTATTTTCACCTGAAATTAAAGGCAAAATACGATGTTTAGAACGGCTCATGATTAAACATAATGGACACTCATTGTCTGGTATATTTAACACTATATGTTTAGAAAATATATCGATGGATAGAGGCAGCATATAATTTTTTATACATATATTGTTAAATATAACAGACAATAAATGTTTCTCATATTTAATCATGATCCGTTCTAAACATCGTATGATGCCTTTAATTTCAGGTGAACATAATAAACAACAATATTAAACCCACTACATATATATGTTTTACTACACCCACGCTTTCCTGTATGCTTACCTGCCACTTTTCTGATTACAGTTCAATTAAGCATGATTTCTTAAAAAAAGCATAGGCATGTATGTAATATTAGAAAAATTTAGTAGATAACACAATAATACTTCCACATACATAAAGTAAAAAACCTTCAGATATTGGAGGCCATCTACATTAAATTAAAGTAACACACACTCAATAGAATCACATTTCATTCTAGTCACAATGCATCACATTGCATTTAGACACGGTTCTGTTAAAATTTCTGTCTGTCACACGGTGTGACATCATAGAACCGCATTTCAAATGGACGACCTGTTTCTATATTCGGTGAAGATTTTCGTCGCATAGCAATCTTTTATGCCAACACAAGCTAATATCATCTTTGATTATGAATATCTTTATGTTAACGTCCCTGTAATTTCTTTAAAGATGGCTCATGTGAACCAAAAGCCGAAAACCAATATAATAAACAAAATATCCAAATGTTGAATAATGTTTGTCTTTATTTTAACCTGAAATTGTTTATAACGGTTCATGATTATAAATATTTATATATATATATATATATATATATATATATATGTGTGTGTGTGTGTGTGTGTGTGTGTGTGTGTGTGTGTGTGTGCATTCATATGCATATATATATTTGTTAATGTAACTGGAACAACCTATATCTATGCATGTGCATATGTATCTATCTATCTATCTATCTATCTATCTATCTATCTATCTATCTATCTATCTTCCAGTTTGCCTTTTTCTCTATCAATCTTTATAATTTATAGATTTATTACTCTCCATGTATGTAATAAGTCTATATATCTGTATGCGTAAATTCAGATATATATGAGCATTTGAATTAGTGTATTTTCATATGGGTGAGTGTCTCCTTAAAAGATACAGAAATAGTTGAATGTGTAATTGTATTGTGAATTCCTCATATTCCTCTTATGTATTTTGAGCTCAATTCCGGGCGTGATATATTTTCCCGCTAAACGACCAAAATTTGGGCATTTCGAAATGGGACGCGACAGGGGATGGAAAAGCGTTTTGAAAATAATAAATAGCTAATCAGACTACATTCATCTTTATGAATTCAATATCAACGCTATTTATAGACTTGTACTCAGACAGAATTTATTTCAACATAGATACCAAAAAAATTGGATATGTGTCTCTCTATAGAAAAGAGACTTTTACTCATTTCTCCAATCTCACTCACCAAATATGTATACTTAGCAATGCACCTGTACATTCCTATATATACATATATATATATGTGTGTGTGTGTGTGTGTGTGTGTGTGTGTGTGTGTGTGTGTGTGTGTGTGTGCGTGCGTACCAAGAGGGTTTAGAGATACACCGCTTCTTACCGCATTTATCTATCTATCTATTCACACACACACACACACACACACGCACACACACACTTAATAATACGGATATTATTGGTGTCTGCCTTTTAACTGTCATTGAGTTGAGGAAATAAACAGTAACCATCAGTCTAAAACGTAAAGAAAAATGTGATCGAAAGGGAAACGCAACATGAAGAGATCACGTATACTTGGTCAGGGAAAGTGCTAAATATCATTTCAATTAATTTGCAAAAGTCTATATGATAATTGCCATATAAGCGAACTGATACTAACATATATAAAGTGCAAAACATTAATTATATATATATATATATATATATATATATATTGTTAAATATAAAAGACAATGAATGTCTATTATGTTTAATCATGAGCCGTTCGAAATGTCGTACTTTGGCTTTAATTTCAGTTGAAAATAAAGACAAAAATTCTCCAACATTTGGATAAGTTTTATTAATTTGGTTCTAAGGTTTCTGTACATAGCACATTACATTATATTTGAATACATAGTTCCGTTGTCATTTCGCGCTATCACGCGGTGTGACGTCATAAAACCGCATTGCAAATTTACGAACAGCGTTTGTTATTTTTGGTAACTATTGCCGTTGCTTAGTGGAGTTTTATGTCAACACAAAATAAAATAGTCGGTGATGGTTGATGTTATTGTGCTACCGTCTTAATAACCTCTCTGAAGATGGCTTATGTGAGCCGAAAGCTTAGAACCAAATTAATAAAAAATTATCCAAATGTTGGAAAATTTCTGTCTTTATTTTCAACTGAAATTAAAACCAAAATACGACGCTAAGAATGGCTCATGATTAAACAAAATAGACATTCATTGTCTCTTATATTTAACAGTATATGTTTAGAAAATTATTTGATGGCTCGATATACTATATATATATATATATATATATATATAAATGTGTGTGGAGAGGGAACGAATTCTCAGTTGTGCACATTCTAAGTTGCCTGAGAAAATACAAACAAGGGTCTGTAATGTAATCGATCCTGACCTGGCATCTCGACTTTAGTCAGTTTGTCTACCGACGTGACATGTTTTTTTTTCCGTTTGATGTGCGTTGTGGTGCAGTGGATATCGACAGATCCGGGAGTCGAATTCCAATTCCAGTTGAATTCCTTTGCATTCACTTACGCACACATTTCCTTGGGAAATGTATTAATCCGTCTCTTACTTCCAGTTATGGATGAAATAACAGGACAGATTGGATTCTATAGCTTTGGGTGGCAACCAATCTACTGCAGAAAGCAATAGCAACCTACTGCGGGATTAACTTGCTCAGTCAATCATGTCTCTTTCGAGACATGATCACCCAAGAGTGTATCACGTATGGCACTTAATTGACTGACTATTCTACAAACGGTTCTGATGAGATTTTTTGGTCCTGGTCTTCAGAATCTGCGTTGTGAAGCAGTAGATATCGGCTCGGAACGAGAAATCAGAAAGCCAAGTTCGAATTCCTGTTTAATTCATTGCATTCACTTACGCGCAAATACCATCATTGGTGCCACTGCCACAAGACTTTACTCGTGCAACCAGACTGGCAACAAGGTCCTACCTATTTACAGTTAGATCAACCAAATGCAGCCGACAATTCTATTTCAGAAGCTTTTTTAACGCACTTCCCGGCTGTGGAAATCCTTTTCATATACTGACTTTCCTGATGGCTACAACCTTCAGGAATTTAAATGCAATGTCAGTACCCATCTCCTAATCCACTTGACTCCAGATGTTTCTCCATTACTCTGTCTATCTTGTTCTTTTTCTTTCTCTTTACCTTTACAGCTGACTTCACACCTTTGTTCCCATCCATCTCTCTGAAACCCTCTGTAACTAGTTCGTCTTTCTCTTTACTCTCCTATTATTGAAGCTTTTACTCTTACGTAGCGCCCTGCGCATCACTGGCAGTACTGCCTTGTGTATGGTGAAATTATTAAAAAAAGATGCTAATCTCTTTGTTCTCTCTCTAACTATGGATTAAAAAGCATGACAAAAGGGCTTCTATAGCCTTGGTTGGCAAACAGTCTACCAAAGAAAGTATTCGCCAGATACTGTGGGGAAATATTCTGGCCAGTCATTTATCTCTTTTGAGACATGATCGCCCAAATATGCATCACATATGGCACTTAATTGACTGCCTGTTTCAAATAGATTATTTGTAATCGGAGGCCCCAATTTTAACAACATAAGGTATGTAGATGATACCGTGCTGATAGCAGACACGGAAAGGAACCCTCCTACAGAAGGTAGCTGAAGAGAGTGACAAAAAAGAACTACAAATGAATTGCAAGAAAACCGAAAGCATTGTCATCAGCATAAAGGGCAGGCCCCGATGACAAATACAGGTGTGGATACCAAAATCAAGCAGATACAGAAATGTAAATATCTGGGACGTGTTCTAACAGAAGACGGAAAGTTCGTCATAGAGATCACGAATTGGCATGGCGAAAGACGCATTCCAGAAGCTGAGTAGGGTATTAAGAGAGGAATATTTCAGTAGAAACAATGGAAAGAGTACTAGATTGCTATTTGATATCAATTCTTTGATATGGCAGTGAATGCTGGACAATATCATCAAAGATGAAGGAAAAAGTTGAAGCAACTGAAATGTGGTTCTAGAGAAAGATACTGCGGATAACATGGATCAAGCACGTAAGCAATGTTGAGGTTTTGGAAAAAATAGAAACAAAAACGAAATTAATACTGAGCATTAGGAAGAGACATATTAAGTTCCTGTGATATGCAGTGAGGTAGGTGGGCCTGGATAACCTGATACTAACAGGCCAAATAGAAGTAAGGAGAGTTAGAGGTAACAGCGAGTAACGTACTTGGCTGGCCTGAGCGAGTGGATGACAGAACGGGGGTTGCGTGGTGTAACAGAAGAAAGCGAGCTAAGAGCCAACAGGTATCTGGAGACGTTGAAGGCCTGATTACCGCATACGTCTCTGAAAGGACAAGGCATACAGAACAAGAACTAGATCCCGTCTTTTTACCGTTGAAATAGTTTGACGCATCATACTCTTCTATTGTTTTTCTTTTCTTTTATTTCTCACCTGTGGCACTCCTGACTTCTTTGATCTCTACCACTAAACGAGCTTCAACAATGTAAATGCAACGTCAGTCTACCTTGTATTATGTTCGTTTATTGTTAATTCGCTTGACTAACATTTTCTCATTGACTTTAATTCTTTGCGTATTATTAGTATTTTCGTCTTGCGTGTGGTGAAATGATTACAAAAAAGATGAAAATATATACGGTGCCACCTAGGTATGAATTTGCACGAGATACTAGATTAGCAACTAGGTCCCACCCTTTTACAGTGAAACAGATAAGATGTAACCGCAATTTCTACTCCAACAGCTTCTTTTCTCGCACTTCCCGCCTGTGCAATTCCTTTCCATACACTTGCTTCCCCGACAGCTACAATCTCCAGGAGTTCAAATGTAAGGTCAATTGACATCTCCTAACACACTAACTCGCATCCATTCTCTCAAACACTCTTCCCATTTACCCAACCCCTATCCTTACTATCCTTACCCGTCTATCACCCTCCTTCTGAGATTTCCTATATCTAACCACTCTTTCTCATCACTTTCCCCTATGTAACCCCCTGCACAATAGTGGCAGTGGAATGCCTTGCTTGGGGTGAAATGATTCAAACAAAAAAAATATATATACATTGATATCGGGCAAATAATAGATATCCCTCATGATACATGATATGTTTGAAATGCTATATTCCTTGAAAATATGAAGGATAATAACATACATTTATAAAGCTTTGAAATATCCGTGGAGGTGATTTCAATATGTTCTCCATGTTTTTAAATCTCTTAGCCCACCATGGTATAACAATTATAGAGATAAGAAACAATCTTCTTCTTCTTCATTGGCTGTGTTCTTTCAGGACGTAGGGGATCACAGACCTCCACTCATCTCTGTCTCTTGTCACGCTCAATATTTTTTCTCTTGGTATATCTAAGTCCTTCTCCGCCATCCATTTTCTTAGATCTAACAAGTAAGTCTCGCGCTGTTTGCCACAGTCTCTCCTTCCTTTTATCCCACCTGTGAGTATTAAGCACTCCAGGTCCTCATTCATCATCTCATGTCTCAGGTACATCACTTGTCACTTCCTGATATTTAGTATGAGTTCTTTTTTTTTGCGTGTGCATTGTTTCCAACATCTCATCGTTATATTACTATGCGAATCGTTGTATTATGGGAGTAGCACCAGAAGTGCTACCTTTGTCACTGTCAGCACTCTGCCTTCATGCAGAGAGCATTAACCCAGTCTAGCTCCACCAACTGAGGAATAACAGACATTACACGTGCCCCGTCGATGATTGAACGGGGCTGATTGAAAAAAAAATGACATAAAAAATTACTATGTTTATGTTTCCTAAATAAAGGTATACTTATTTGAGATCACGTCAAGCAAGGTAGTAATGCCACTAAGATATATTGTGGAAGAGTCAGAAACAGAAACGTTATTAAGGAGCGAGTACAAAAGAAGAATAACAAAAGAAACATTAGATAGGGATTGACATTCCATTTAACATTAAGATTAAAGTGAGCTAGAAATCTTTGATGTAAGTTTCGCAAGCAATACCTGCAAGAAAGGTACTGATAGCAGAAAATTTACGTATATGTATGGCTAGTTCGACTGTAAATTGATAAACTTTGTCGTCAGTCAGTTCATTGCCATACCTGATACACGCCTGACTAGGCTGTGGAATTACCTGCATTAGTTTGTCATTTCTTTCTATAGTAGAACGCTTGCCAACCAAGGCTATAGAACCTAGTCAGCCCTGCTATTTAAACCAGATGGAGAAAAAGGGATTAAAACCTTTCCAAATATATACTTGCGCAAGTGAATAAAACTAATTCGACTGGAATTCAAACTCCGATTTCTCTATCTGAGCCGATATTCATTCCATCTTCTAGTTCTGAGCTTAAATATATAAAGTCTCGTTATAATTCGAGCTATTAACATGATGGTAGTTATAGAAAGGGCAAACTATATAGAATATGTAAAAGTGACGGAAGCAGAGCCGGCATATCAGGATAAATAATATTGCCGATAATTTTTATTTTTATTCTATTGCATTCGGCGGAGTAGAACCCATGAAAAATATTTGTTGAAGAGGCAAAAATAAGACACACCCCGTCGGTGAGAAAGTGACTGGCATCGAGCTGCCAGGACGTGATCTATTACATTACAAATTCATTTCTAAATCCTGTAGAGAACCCCAAAATGATTAGTAGAGGCGCCCGACTAGATATAACAGCTGCATAGAGTGCATGGTTGGATGGTTGATTTGTATGTGTAAGATGGATTCAAGCAAAAAGATATTCCTTGGCAGACACAGTGACCTAAACTTCCCATCGGTAGATTTAGCTGTTGATACAAAGTATTCGTTTCACTCGAGGTCATCTGAGAGGACGAGGCTAAGGAGGCGCAGTGTATTGCTTTCGGGGAGACTATCTTGATCTGTCCTTATGAGAATTGGACAAGTGTATCTGTCTATGATGGCTCAAAGATAGCAGCTTCGTTTTGGAAGTATTAATATTTACGAACGATTTCTTACCCCAGTCAACATCAGATTGGAGGTTCTTTTGAAAATCAAGAGCGAGGTTATCTTTGTCCATCTTGGCAGATTTCTTAGTGAGGGGGGACTAGTTGTTTCTTTTTTTATAACGATAGAAGAGGCAACGTGTCATTTACATGAAGGTCAAAATCACCGATGCTGATGGGTTCGAAAAACAAAGCAGGGAGTGTTTATGCATTAACTAATAAATTGAGGATTAAATTTTGAGGACAGTCATCTCTGGTCAAATTGCCTTGAGTGCGTCTTCCTACATGCAATAACAATCCATGCAGTTTTAATCTTTCGGAAGGTACATTTTTATTTTCAATCCTGATAGTTTGACATTAATTTCACTGTGTAAGTAATTAAATGAAAAACAATATTTGAACATGTTAACCTAGTAAGAATAACGTTTAAAGTAATCAGTAGATGTAAATGAAATAATACATATTTTAAAGCTTATAACGAACACACACATATATATGTGTGTGTGCATATATATATATATATATATATATATATATATATATATATATATGTTGTTTTTCTTTAATTCGAAGTGGAAGAGTAGGAAGGGCAATTCAAAGAACCTAATCCTAATTAATATTATAAAATTTTAATATTAAAAAATGAAGCAGGTGGAGAGGTCAATGTACTTAAGAATACAGAGCCAATATAAATAAAAGAAAATTTTCGAAATTCAAAGGTGGAGGATGCACGTTTCCACATGAAATCTCTAACAGAGATTCCACGTCACCTTAGCGACATTGTTCTGTTCTAAATGGTGAAGGCCCTGGGGTAAAGGGGGGAGGGGCAAGGTTAACAACGGTCAAGAATTGAGAGTTCCCTTAAGATCAGGGAAGTGGGATGTTTTTTAAGTTGGGGAATTAGGTTAAACAAAACAGAACAGGACAGAGCTGGGAGGGGCGGAGATTACAGGGTGTATAGAGACAAGAGACAGACGGGGTATCAAATATCAAATGGTAGAGGTTAGTGAATGTTTACAGGGGTTTGAAACGGTATATTTAGGAGAGGAAGGAAACAGGGATTTAAATTCTAAATTTAAGTATTCAAAAAAATTGCCTTGTGGCGGCACTTACTGATAAATTCCCTTCTAAGATTCAGTAGCCGGTGTTGGTGGTGGTATTTTAATATTGAAATTTTTCCTGTAAACATAGACAGCACCTATCACGAAAATTACTCGGAATACGAGCTGAACCTACTAGTTTCCAGCTAATTTCAGGATCCAGCCCTTCTGCCTTCATTTTCCAGAATGCTCGTAAATGCGGGCTTCATAAATCACCTGGGTGGATTTGCATTTTCCCTTCACCGGGCAGGCGTCCACAGAATTACAGCTGCATTCGTTTAGAATTCCGGACCGAGATTCAGCATTGCGCAAGTTCACCAGAATACTCCTATTATGGGAAAATTAAGGCTGTCCATATTCGGGGTGCAAAAATAACTAATTTTAAGTGTGTACCTATTAAAAATTTATTAAAAATGAGAACTAATTGTAAGGGGTAATAACTAATTTTAAGGGTGTACCTATTAAGACTCTATTAAAAAAGATACTATACACTTGTTTAACAAGATCAAGAACAAATCTAAATCCACCTTCCTTAAATTCGATATTGTTGATTTCTCGAACCAATAAGGCTGTCCATATTCGGGGTGCAAGAATAACTAAATTAAGGGTGTACCTATTAAAAACCTATTAAAAAGGATAACTAATTATAAGGGGTAATGACTAATTTTAAAGGGTAATAACTAATTTTAAGGGTGTACCTATTAAAAATCTGTTAAAAAAGATACTATATACTGGTTTGACAACATCAAAAATAAATCTAAATCCACCTTCCTTTAATTCGATATTGTCGATTCCTATTCATCTATATCAAGGGACCTTCTTGAAACGTGTTTAAATTTTGCTATAATTTACATGAACATTTCGGATAGGGTCTACAAAATTATCTTTGCGGCCGGAAAATCCATTCTCACCTTTGATGATTCCACTGGACAAAGGGGCCGGGGGAGGTTTTTGACGTCCCTATGGGAGAGCATATGATTCAGCCCAGGTGGCAGATCTTGTGGGAATTTATATTTTAGATACTCTAAGCATGTTTTTAGACCCCAAAAAGTTAGGCCTATATCGGGACAATGGATTAATAATTATCCCTAATTGCAATGGGCCCTACACAAATAGGATACTCAAAAAAATAATTATAGCCCTAAAGTACCTCGGTTTTAAAGTCGAAGTCACCTCTAATCTTAAAATTGTAAACTATCTAGACATCACCCTTAACTTAAATGATGGATCCTACCAATCATTTCTCAAAGAAAATAGTTCCCCCACTTATATTAATATTTCATCCAACCACCCCCAAAATATTATAAAACGGATACCCAATATAGTGAATAAAAGAATCAGCCAATTATCATCCAACATTAAAACTTTCAACGCAAGTAAAATATTTACAATAAGGCCCTTCAAAAAAGCTGATATAAGAACAAGTTAACATATAATAAACCTACAATAGCCTCCGAATCATCCAAAAATAAAAATAAAGGAATTTGCAGAAAAAGAAAGATAATTTGGTTTAACCCCCCCCCACACTTTATTATAAACTAACGACCATCAATATTGGTAAATATTTTCTCAAGTTAATAGACAAAGATTTTAAGAGCAGTAACCCTCTACGGAAGATTTTTAATAGGTACACACTTAAAACAGCCTTATTGATTCCCATAATAGGAGTATTCTGGTGAACTTCGCAATGCTGAATCTAGGTCCGGAATTATAAACGAATGCAGCTGTAATTCTGTGGACGCCTGCCCGGTAGAGGGAAAATGCAAATCCACCCAGGTGATTTATGAAGCCCGCATTTCTCCATCAAACAATAAAAACGACTTCCGGACTTATATTGGTATGTCCGCCGGTCCTTTCAAACAAAGACTGTATAACCACAGGTACTCTTTTTCGATCCCAGTCAGAGGTATCAGACATCCCTTTCACGAGCATTCTGGAAAATGAAAGCAGAAGGGCTGGATCCTGAAATTAGCTGGAAACTAGTAGGTTCAGCCCGTATTCCGAGTAAATTTCGTGACAGGTGCTGTCTATGTTTAAGGGAAAAAATTTCAATATTAAAATACCACCACCAACACCGGCTACTGAATCTTAGAAGCGAATTAATCAGTAAGTGCAGCCACAAGGCAAATATTTGAATACTTAAATTTAGAATTTAAATTCCCGTTTGCTAGATGCTAACATCTAGCAAACGGGAATTTAAGTTCTAAATTTAATATAAATTTAATATAAATTTAATATAAATTAAATGGATTAAATTTAAATCTTAATCTTAATTTTACTTTAACGTTAACCTTAAAAAAGTATTTTAACCCCCCCTACCTTCCTATCCCAATCTTCTTTATTTGCCTATCTTTATAAAATATGGATTCTTTTACTAAACCCCATTTTCCTTGGTTAACACAGATATATATATATATTTTTTTCTCTAATAATTTTAAAAATTATAACTTCCTGTAATTGGCATTTAGCTCGCATCTACCTAAAAAGTTTAATTAAATAAACTTAATTAAATTTTTTTTAAATCTTATATTTAAAGCCATTCCTTCCCACTAAATACACCTCTTCAAACAGCTCAAAATCTTAACCTTAAAAAAGTAATTTAACTCCTTTAGTTGTCTATCTTTATAAAATATGGATTCCTTTACTAAACCCCCTTTTTCCCTTTGTTAACAAAAACACACACACACACACGCACACACACATACACACACACACACACACATATATATATATATATATATATATATATATATATATATATATATAATTTTTTTAATAACTTTTAATTCATGACTTCCTGTAATGGATAAACTTAATTAAAAATTTTTGGGATCTTACATTTAAATCTATTTCATACCCCGTCTGTCTCTTGTCTCTATACACCCTGTAATCTCCGCCCCTCCCAGCTCTGTCCTGTTCTGTTTTGTTTAACCTAATTCCCAATCTTAAGAAAATCCCACTTCCCTGACCTTAAGGGAACTCTCAATTCTTGACCGTTGTTAACCTTGCCCCTCCCCCTTTATCCCAGGGCCTTCTCCATTTGGAACAGAACAATGTCGCTGAGGTGACGTGGAATCTCTGTTAGAGATTTCATGACGAAATGTGCATCCGCCACCTTTGAATTTTGAAAATTGTCTCTAATTTATATATATATATATATATATATATATATATATATATATATATATATATATATAGTGTAATAGTTGTTACAATGGTTTATAAATTCATAGTATCACTACACAAAAATTGTTGGGTTTCGAAGCTAGCCCTATATGTGGACTGCTTCATCTTCATGTGATTTTTTAAAAATGAGAATTATCTAGTTGAAAAGACCGTTTATTTGTGTTGGATTTTTTTTTGTGTTAGTGGGGTTGGTCTGTAATTTGAGTTCTGTTGACCTTTTTAAGGTCTTAGGGTTAAGTGTTTGTTTGTGGCTGAGTTCAGGATAGGTTTCCTATTTATTTTGTGTGGGTTTAGGCAGCTGGCACATTGCGTGTTGTTATTTAGTTTGGGGGTTGGTAGGTGTTGTTTTGTTTTGGGGTTGGTTTCTTCTTACTTTAATTTTTGTTATTTTATATTGGGATGTGTGCTTTTTGTCTTTTTTTAAATTTTTTTATTCTTTTTATTTTTTTTTAGTGCCGATATTTTTATTTATTTTTCTACTATTTTGCTGCACCTGCACTATTTTTTGTTGGTATTGTGTTTTTTCGTATTGGGGTGTTTATTTGTTTACTTAAATTCTAGCGAGTAATATTTGCGATGTTTGCATAGTATTGCTAACTCGTCTCTACGGTTTAATAAATCGTTGCTGTTGGGGTACTGAAGAATGTGTACTTTTCACTTAGTCATGAAGGGCAGATGTCGTTAAATGAGTTGCAAGTTCTAGTTTTTTCTAGGATTTTCAATTTTACTTTGGGTTTCTGTTTTGAGTCCTTTAGCTTCCAAAAGCATGAGGAAAGGGATGTTTGGTTTCGGATTAAGCTGTTTTTAAATGAGGTTAGTTGCAAGTACCAGCGCTGCTTAAAAGTGTTCTTACTTGATCCGATATACACTTTAATTATAGTTGGATTTTTGATGGATGTTATGTTGCATTGATACATTATTGAGTTTGTTTTACATGTATTTTGTAGTGGGCAGTTGCTAGGGTTTCTACAATTGCACATGTTTTCGTTGTTGGATTTGATTGTGGATAACGCTCTACATTTGTATCGAGCACTCTTTATAAAAGTAAATGCATGAACAAAGGGTTAAAAAACCTACGAGTTCTACAACTTAGTTACAATATATATATATATATATATATATATATATATAGGATGCAACAGAAATATCTGCCACTATTTATTCGAGAAATAACCCCACATAATAGTAAGGCATTAACTAGATACAGATATCATTGCCACTAATATCATACCATTTTGCAAAACTATCTTTGAGAGTTATTAAATGTGAGTTGTTTTTTTTTCAACCTATAAATTATACATATTCTAGTATACACACACACACACACACACACATATATATATATATATATATATATATATATGAGTGTGTGTGCTTGTGTTTTTGCGTGTGTGAGTGTGTATGAATGATAAAATGGATATAATAAATCTAATTATGATGTTTATTTCCACAAAAATATTTTATATTCATAAAGGTAATGATAATGTTATTTATCTATTTGGGTTTTATTTTCGAAGAATCAGTCTTGCATATATATATATATATATATATATATATATATATATATATAATAAATTAAATTCCGATGTTCAAATCAGTTTTATGGCCATTTCTGCAAGAAATCCTTCAGAGAAATTTCATGCATTATCGGCAATTTCCCATTTTGACACCTGGAACGTTGCACTTCCTATGCGTATCCTTCCATCTCGAGTGTTGACCCTTCTTTGACCCCGTTTAATCAAAAGAATATACAAACTCTTTTAGTTGCGTTTTGCATCCAGCGACATCTCCTTGCGTAGCTAAGTGCAAAATACTACTCTTGGCAATCATGAATGACCTTTAGTAACATTCCACACTGCACCATCGAAAATACAACAGATGAAATTTGATTCCCGAATAGACCTACCATTCTGAGCAAAGCCTCATAATATCCAGACACTGATGTTTGTATAATATATTGAAGCCGTAGGAAGCTGGTTAATGTTTATTTAATTCAACCTTGTGTCAGACATGACCGATCTCCCTACGGCTTACAAGTTTATCCAGTATAGTCATCATCAGAAGTTTTTCATCATCAGAAGGTTGGATGTCAGTTGGAATGTGTGAATTAGTGTAGAAGATTGGAATAATAAACATACATTTTTCTTGTTATAATGGAAATTTATTAAAAGAAATAGCAAGAATTCGTAGAGATTAATGTTCATTTAGAAAGTTAAGGGTATCAAGAGTTGTAGAAAATGTTTATAGTAGTAATTGTTGAAAGAGTATATGCATACAATCTTATGTATATAATTTAATAATAATATAATATAGTATATATTCAATAGGAATGTCTCTTAATGAAGAATAAAAAATCAGCCCACGAAAAGGAAAGCAGAGTAGAACAAGTTGCGAGCTGAGCTTATCTCCGGATCGATTTAAAGTTAAAGTTACATTATATTTTTTTAGCGGCCCCCATCTCACTGACTGATTGCAGCTGACCGGCAACTTTTATATTATTCAGAATGTTTGCATCTGATCGCGAAGTCCTTTTTCGCCTTGCAAGCCGCTCCCATTGGTCAGCAAATCAATTTAACACCTACTTGCAAATTCCGGTTTCGACTTTTTCTTTAAGCACATGGTCAATCCTTTTTCTATTTGGAAAAAAACAGGATTATACACGTCTTTGTGAATGTTTGTAAAAGTGAAGAAGGTTGATTTTAATTATTAATTTTTGGATGTTAAATCATCATTAGTTGACGATTAATTATAACCTGTTATATAACAAATAAAAATTATGCGTTGAGCGTCCTGTGCAATAACATGTTTTTATTCTTGAAGATTTAGATGAGGTCGAAGTTCCGGTATATTGAGTACAAAAGAATAAGTAACATTAGAAGTCTTGCTGGATAGTTGACGAATATCTCATGGAATCAGAAAAACATTGGTAATAAAATATACTAAATTGATACAGAATGGGGCAGAAGATTGACAAGAAAATCTGAGACAGTGAGGTCTAGATGTTAAAAAGGTGACGATACTAGATGTTACTGAAATCGTTCTTTTTGAACCAGTCAAATTGGATAGGATGAAATTAAAATCTGAAAATGAACATTGTTAGAAACAATCTTAGTGCTGAGTTCGGAAAAAACACCGACAACCTGTAGTCAAGAAAATGGAAGGAAAAAATTTTAGCTTCATAAGCATGAAGATTTTTGCATCAAATCCAATTATACAATGCGGTCAAAATTTTTGTAGAGTGTTACATGATAACTTCTAAAAGGAATAAAATGTAAAATTAGGAGGAGGATTTAAAAAGAAAGAAAGCTGGATATAGAGGTTCACTCTATTGAGTGGGTGAGAAAATTTCGTCAGAAACTAATAGGAGAGTACTGAAATGTTATGCGATATCAAATTTGCAATATGGGAGTGTATGCTGGAGAATCTCATCAAAATGAAGTGGTTCTGGAAAAGAAATCTGAGGATAACATGGACCGAACATGTGAGTAACGACAAGGTTTTGGAGAGTATAGAAACAAAAATCTTATCTGTCCTTTTATTTAACCCATAATTGGAGAGGAGGGACAGATTAAGAAGAAGAAAATTTATAAATAACTTATCAGTATTAAGTGAAGGTGGATTCATACGTAATCTGAATATTATAAACAAATTAGAATTTATAATGTAGATATAAATGGTGAATCAATATTGACTATAATAAATATATAAAATGATCCCTCACTTAGTAGTCATTCTAGTTCCTATATTCTAGAGGTATGGGCTTTAGTAAATGAATGGCAGAGCAAAGTTTTAGAGGGATAACAAGAGAAAGGGTGTTAAGTGATATAAGGGATAACCCATCACTCAATAAATCCCAGGCCTAACTTATAAAACAACAACCTTTATTCAAAATTCGACTTTATTCATCAACATAGTCCCCTTCTAGGGTTATAAACTGATTCCAATTCTAACAATTCGATGTATTTATTGTAAAACAATATGTTTTAGCTTCAAATACGCCTCAGTTTCCGATATCATTTTTTCACTTGAGCATCAGAAAATCTCTTTTCCAGTTGCATTAGTTTGAGGTCTGCAAACAGCCAAGAGTCGTTAGGAGCCAGATCTGGAGAACAGGATCGATGCGGAGCAATTCGAAGTGCAATTCATGTTGTTTTGCCATCGTTGCAATTGACTTGTGATACGGTGCGTTGTCTTGTTAAAAATCGCTTTTTCTTTTTCATTTGGCTCCTTTTTGGGCGATATTTTATCAAACGCACCAATAATGCTATATTCACTCCTTTCTCAAGGCATTCGATGAACAAAATGCTTTACGTATCCTAAAATACGGAGGCCAAAAACTTGCCTGCTGATGTGTGTGTGTGTTTCGCCGCTTTGTATGGCTTTCACCTGCTACTGTCTACTCAGCTGACTACGGATTTCACCCCGGAGGGAAGTAGTGGATTACAACTATTACACATATTTACGTATAAACTTCTACTTGTTGCGTTGAAACAGTTGCAAACAAAGCTGTGAATAGTCGAGGCGTTATAGTTTTTGATCGACTGCGAGAAACGCGGTTCCCAATGTAAACACAACTTTCATATTGACAAATGCTCCCGCAAAATAGTGAATAAACTGCCTTCTGATATGTTCAGCTTCTTTGCTATCTCAGGTAAATTCAATTGACGATCTACCAAAACGGGTCTATGGAAATTTTGGTGTTTTCCGGGAAAACTGCCGATTTGGGTGACCTGAGCGTTCAACAATATTTGTGTCCGTACGGCCGTGTTTAAAGTCAGCATACTACCTCTTCACCTTAGTTTCCGATGGAGCAGACTCCGAATAACGCTTATCAAGCTATTGATTTGTTTGAACAGTTTTTTATTCGGCTAAAAAGTAATGCTTTATCAACACACGAAATGTACACTGTTTTGAAATTTGCAACAGTAGTTTCACTTAAATAACTGTAACTAATAATGGGCCCAAACTTTTTCACGTTTTATCTGAAGGTTCGTACTTCATAAAAATCATATATATGTTTTTAGTGGCCTTATCTGTATATCAGACCCGGGATTTATTGAGTGATATGTTAGAGTGATTTGGAAAGCCATGGTCGACTTCGGCACATAAAGAAGATGCAGTGTCAATTACGAGTGACATTAACAATCAAACTTCGACGTGTTCAAGTCAAGGACACCTAAAAGCTAGTAAACGTCACTTTTCGCTTTAGAAATCGATGAATGTATAGAGAACAAACAGACAAAACTGTTACAAACAGCAAATATGACCACTCTGAAAAAAAAAGAATAGATTTTTAGCCATAACAAACACGAGGTGGATGTAAAAATGTAATGCGACAAAATAGAGTATGTCATAAAATGAAAAGCGTAAAAACGAATCAACTTTGACCATGTCAGCTAATCTACGGCTATATGGTGCTGAATGCACCGATTCCTGTCCGATCACCGAAGTTAAGCAACACCTAAGCCTGGTCAGTATGGGTGACCATTTGGGAATACCAGGTGCTGTAAACGTAAGGACAAAGAATGGTCCACCGGTCCTCTAGGTTTGGGGGATTGGACGCAGGGCTAATAACCCTGCCCCGTAAAAACAGTTTGTTACAACAACAAAACGTTTCTGCCCTATGCACCATCTGGGTGTGATGGATAAATGATGATGTCAGCTCATTAACAAAGTGTATGAATACTAACTTGAGGATGCCAGAAAAATGAACAGAGTAAAATATGCGTAACCACTGAAAAAAAAAAAAGCTTCCCCAAAAATATGACAAAGAATAAATATTTTAAAAAGTTAAAGAAAGTATGTGTCAGAATAATAATTAGCGTGACGGGTTCAAATGAAAATTTTAATAAAAATGCAAAGCAGAGTTCAATGGATGACAAATTTATACATTTCACCATACTCAGCGAAGAAGAAAATGTATGACGAGAGAATAAATTAAAAAAAAACATTCAATGTGTACAGATTCATGTTTTATCCTCGATTAAAATCTGAAGGGTTAGAAACGGAGATCTGTATACCTTCTTTCCTTTTTCATTTTTTTAAAATTTATTTCGATTTATCAGATAAAGTAATTTTGTCCTTGATCTTATTTCCCCCAGGTATTTAAAGAATTGTTGATGAAATATTTACGGTATATTTGATCAGTGCAAAAATTGGTACCTGATTTTTATGGTTAATATAAAATGACCGACAACTTGACATTAGTTTATGTTTTGGTACCGATTACTGGTGTGTTCGAACTTAAATGCCTGAATCTTTCCGTTACAAGATAGATTTTGTTTGATGTTAAGGATTTATTTTTTAATGGTGGAGTTACACTTTCGCCATGTTAAGCTCTATGTCTGTGAAGTATTTTAACAGAGGATGGAAAATGCGACACCTTGATCCGAAGTCGCATTGGCACGGACAAGGACGCATTTCAAAAACTAACCAGAATACAGTCAGAAAGAAAAAACATTATTGCAAACAATGAAAAGAGTGCTATTTGTCCTTTTGTATAGCAGCGAATGTTGGTCAATCCCTTCTGTTATAGTGGGACATCCTGCCATCCCCGAGAATAGAATGCTCTATTTTATAAAAGACGGTAATGAACGGTATTAATGAACAAAGTTTTAGCGAAGGTATTCATTATTCGATAGTCGATTCCGCTTCAGCACGTGGCTTGCTTATATGTGTATTATTGTTAATTGTACCTTAGTACAATAAATCTGTATTTCTTATTTCTGGTGTGGAGTTTCATTCTTCAATTTATCATTTTATACTCTGTTCCTTTTCGGGATATATCACCTTCAATGATGAAGGAGCTCGAGGCAGCAGAAATGTAATTCTACAGAAGAATGATGAGGATACACCTGAGCAATGACGAGGTGTTTGAGAGGATGCAAGCAAGAAGAAAATTCATAGTAAACATCAGAAAGAGGCAGCTTACGTTCCTGGGTCATGAAATGCGGAAGGAGGACCTGCAGAATCATATACTCACAGGACGGGTAGAAGGAAAGAGAGATAGGGGAAAGCAGTGCTAGACCTACTTGATAGGTCCAAGAATATGGATGGCGGAGCGGGTTTCGTGAGAGATAACAAGAGAAAAAATATTGAGAGCAATAAGAGAGAGAGAGAGAGAGAGACAGAGAGAGACAGACAGACAAGTCTCTTGATCGTCTACGTCCTGAAGACGTAGGCGATGAGGGATATGAAGAAAATGAATTTTGGAAAAAATCTTTATTATGATTTTAAATTATGGGTTTCTGTTGTTTGTGTTGTCATTTTAACCATATATTATATTCTTGAGTTTTGAAACTTGGGTATTTAGTAAGGCTGACGGTGCGTTGTTTCTGAGAATCCATTCTAGAAATTTCTTTGCATAATCATAAATGTTTTTGTTAATTACTTGTTGTTTTGACTGAATGTGGATTGATTCTAACATTTATATTCTTTGTTTTGTTGAGTATTGTTGAGTTGTTTACAAACAGCTGTCTTATTTTATTTTTTATTTATTTTTGTCGTGCATATGTTATCATACCGTCATTAACTGAATCAGGTGAAATCGTTCCAAGAAGTCCCTGACGGAAAACGAAACGCCCGTGGAACGAAAAACAAAAGAAAAAAAATTAATATAAGAAATAAATAAAAAGATGAAGTATGAAAAGTCGCTCTTTCGATATATTAAGCTTTGTGTACTTCGGAAACGGTTAAATGTCGGAAACGTGACAAACACAACGATAAATTTCATTTGGATCCGACTGCAGCTCTTCCGGTTGTCTAAATATGGTTTGTCAGGTTTCATCACGGCTACTTTAACCAAAACGATCAACCAAGCTCCGCGTGACAATCCGAAGTCGATGAAGACGCTCTACTTGCCATCGAAGATAAAACCTACGATTTCAAAGATAGGATTTCTTAAAAGTTTGAAAACGTTATCTCAACGATCTTTTTTCATTTAAAGGATATGACTTCATAAAAAACTGCTGATTTTGGCAAATCGAAAAGATACCATTTTCCAACACTGCCATCACATGAGCGCTTGTTGAAATAACAGAGATTGCAGTAGCTTCATTCAGTTAAATGTCATATAGGATACACGCTTAGGTCATCGAGTCTCGAAAGAGACATGACTGACTAGGTAGATGATTCTCTAGCAACACGTTGTCATTACTTTCTGCAGAATACCGATTGTCAACCAAGGCTGCCCTGCTATTTAACACATACCTTGGGGGAGAAGTGACGGATTTTTACGTTTCCCAAATGATTGCAACGAATTTAACTGGAATTCGAATTCGGTTCACCGATTTCTCGTTTCAACCAATATGGATTTCTCCACAACGCGCATAGATTAAAGAGTTGAAATAGGGAAAACTTCTAGCACTCAAATTAACTTCCTGACTTGACTTCACCGTTCTCTACGAAACAATATAATTAACTCTGCACAGCCAGTCAAAATAATTAACTCTGCACAGCCAGTCAAAATAATTAACTCTGTACAGCCAGTCAAAAATACCCCACAACTGTCTGCTCATAATAAAAAAAGAAATGATAGGAAGCTTCTACGAAACGACATCTCCAAAATTGTCGAACGGTTAGAGGTAGTTGTTAAAAACAACAGATACTATGTATTTAACTAATAAAACTAATAAAAAGGTTACTGGGTTATGAATATTTTTTCTTTAATTTTCTAATCTGACCCGAACTTTTGCAATGAGCAAAAGGTAAGTTTTTGAATTATATGTGAACTATATTTGTACCATATGCTACATCATTCTACATTCAGTATTGAAAGGCGAACGAATCAAATCAAATCTAGGTGAATGCCGACTTTTAAAAGCATCTAGCTAGAAGTAAAAATATCAATATCCCAGCCGGTTGGTATGACATTCTGAAATATGGTAGTTAGGATATTAACAAAATAATTTCGGAATGAATGACAATAGGAAAATATTACAAATTCAAGGAATTATGAACACGTCAATATGATTCTTTAGACAATCACCTCACTCTGCCTTGTTGAGATAGAGATGTAGATACTGACATATTAGGTGATTTTGCAATCTTGTCACCTTGTCTCCTTCAAAATGATGCGATGATTAATAAAAGATTTTTGTGTCTAGGTATATATATATATATTAGTCATCCACATACAAGCCTGTTTCGCTGTATCACACCTCATCAGTGTGGCTAGACACATCCACTTGCTTCTGGTCGGGATCGAAACTTGACCGATCTGGCGTCAGTCGAAGTCGCTACACCCTAAATCATCGATGCATGGAATCAGAGAAGGGAAATTTTAACGTGTTGTATATAAGCAGTGTATACACACGCGAGTCACCGAGAGAACTCAATTAATTTCTGAAAAGTCACGCATATATATTCATTTCTGAAGAGTCACTGGATATATATATATATATATACAGTTAAAGAGAACTCAAAGTTTGATTATTTTGAGTGCCCCGGCATTTTTTTTTATTATGACCAGTGCTCATAAATATTATAGAGATTAATATAATTATAAAGTAATGAACTAATTGTATATATATATATATATATATATATATATATATATATATATATATATATATATATATATATATATATATATATATATATATAGTTATAGTTATGAATTATATATATGAACTAATTTCTTTGTATAATATTGGCAATTATGTCTTTTCAATTTATTATTAATTTTCAGTTTTCCGAATTACTTATTTCATATTATCGATAAATTTACCAAAGTTCATATTTATTTTTATTTCATTTTATTTATTTCTAGACTAATTTTAAATGTTGGTAATTTCGTTTTTAAGAATTGTGTTTTGTATTTCATTTTCTGTTTTTTGGGTTAATTTAACATTTAAAATTCTAATTTAAAAACATTAGATGATTGCAGATTGAGCAGGAATAATAAATCAGAAATGCCTAAGAAAATAAAAGATCTGACAGGATAAAAAACCTGCTCTTCTAAAGGATGTCTATAATCTAAGGATGGAATAATCATTTTGGAGCAAGAGGAAATACTCCAACGATGGAAAGAAGACATAAAAAGATCTTTTACACGACAAGAGAGAACAACCAATAATACGCAAAGATGTGGATGGAGCGGAAATATTAAAGTCTGAAGTGGAATCTGCAGTATCCAAACTGAATAGAAACAAAGCAGCGGAACCAGGCGGCATAGTCATAGAGCTGCTGATAGCCCTGGAAGAATTTGGTATAGAAAAAATTACTGAAATAATAAATGAAAGTTATACCAGATGATCTCAGCAAGTTTATCTTCATAGCACTAACTAGGAAACCAGGAGCAAACGAGTGCGAACTCCAAAAGACCATCAGTTTAATGAGACATATAACAAAACTTATCGTTCGAATCCTGATGAACAGAGCAAGAAGCAGAATCAGGCCAGAGATAGATCAAGAACAGTGTGGTTTCGTTAAAGAGATTGGAACAAGGAATGACATATTTATGATTAAGATGCTCTCCGAACCGAAAAAGAAATACAAATGAAGAAGGGCTTACACCTGTGCTTCATTGATTATGCGAAGGCGTTTGACAAAATACGCCACAAAGAACTGATGGAGATCCTCGGCAAACTGGACATATTTGGGGAAGACGTAAGAGTAATAAAGAATCTTTACCGGCAGCAAATTGCTTGCATACGGACAGGTAATTAATTCAGTAGAGAAAGGAGCGTAAAACAGGGGTGTGTCTATTCATCAGAACTGTTCAGAGAATATTTTGAGGACCCTAGAAGTTATGCCTAGATTGGTAATCAGAGACCAAAATTTAAACAACTAATTTGCTCAGATGATACAGTGCTGATAGCAGACACAGACAGGAAGGTACAAGTCCTCCTAAAGAAGGTAGAAGAAGAAAGTAACAAGAAAGGACTAGAAATAAACTGCAGGAAAACGGAATGCATGGTCATCAGTAAAAAGGGCAGCCCAAAATGCCAAATACAGTTCGGGGATACCAGAGTCAGGCAGGTACAAAATTTTAAAGTGCGATACAGAGATCCGAAGGCGAATTGGCATGGCGAGGGAAGCATTCCAGAAGTTGAGTAAAGTATTAAGAAACAGGAAAATTTCGCTAAAAACTAGGAAGAGAGTACTGCATCGATACGTGCTGTCTGTCCTTCAATATGGCAGTGAATGCTGGACAATATCATCGAAGATAAAGGAAAAACTGGAAGCAGCTGAAATGTGGTTCTACAGAAGGATGCTGCGAATTTCATGGACTGAGCATGTGAGCAATGATGACGTCTTGGAAATGATGGAAACAAAAAGGAAATTAATACTGAGCATCGGAATGAGACAGCTGAAGTTCCTGGGATATGCAATGAGGAAGGAGGGCTTGGAGAATCTGATCTAACAGGCCAGATAGAGGGAAAAAGAGACAGGAAAAAGTAACAGATAACATATTTAAATGACCTAATCAGGTGGATGACGGAACGAGGATTGCATGGTGTAACAGAAGAAGGCTTTTTCAGAAACACCAAGTATAGGAAAAGTGGAAGGCCATGAACGCTTACGTCATGAAGGGAGAAGGTACATAGAAGAAAAAGATGATTGCAAAATTTTATGCCCGATTAGAAAACTTTAAAAAATTGCGTACTCACAAAAACTTTTAATATTGAGTATAGATTAAACACACACACACACACACACACACACATATATATATATATAGATATATATATATATTTGAACGGATATGTATTTCATCATTGTCATTCACACATACTAATGTTATCGACATATACATTCAATTAGACGCTCTTTTGTTTGGATACATTATTTTGGGTTACATATATCTGCATTCATAATAATCATCTATTGTTTTTATTACTAGTTGGCGCGCACACATACACTTAAACAGACACAAGATTTTCTTCTAGGTTTAATATTCATCCATTGCTTTATCAAATGTGACGCGTATCTAAAGCTATACCTCAATCAACATACTGTCTCTTAGATTTTTAAACAGTTCGTCATTAATAAATCTCAGAAGAAGCTTGTTAAAAATGAAACATACCAGATTAAAGACATTTTTTCCTACTTGTTCTTTTCTCATTCTATTCATCTTGTCGAATTCTGATCCATATATTAATCTCATATATATATATTCACTTCCGTGCAAATACTCTTGGGAAAAGTAATAATCTCTTCCCTCCAGTTATGGGTTAAATAACAGGACAGAATGGGTTCTACAGCCTTGGCTGTCAGCCAGTCTACCGCAGAAAACAATGGCAACCTACTCCGGGATAATCTTCTGCCCTGTTAGGCATGTCCCTTTCGAGACATGATCATCTAAGCGTGTATCATGTATGGCACTTAACTAAAAGACTGATGTTAATTGGAAAAAATCTTTTCATTTTAATCTAGAAATGACTAGATTTAACAGTAAGTTAATGACAAGAGTTTCTTCTATCGTACTTCTCGCTTGTAGAAATGTCTTCTGGGTTCTTGCTTTGGAATTAAATTTGATTTTCAAAACTTAAATATTCAAGTTCAATCGCTATATTTTTATCTTCTCAATTCTTTTTCTTTCATTGCTCTCTTCTTAATAGTAATTTCCACTTATTCTTTCACACGTAGTACTGTCTTTTGTGCATCTTAAGAGAGAATCGCTTAACGATAACTATAAAAAAAAAGAGAATTTTCACTGACATGTGTTGGCAAAATTGAATGTTTTCATCTTAAAACGATGAAACGCAAATTTAAAGAAAATCGCCAAAATATATATGAAAATATAAGGAAATAGTTGGTTCTGGTAAGACACGTATGTCACATGACAGCCGCTTCGTGATGTCTCCGAAGCGCTACTGATCAGACAGTTCACGAAAAGCAACCAAACGAGAAGATTGTTTCCTTCAAACTAGGCCATTGCACAGTAGAAGCAGGCTAAATCTGCCTACACCACAAGCTTGCAGGAACATGAAATGCATCCGACCGCGTTCTGCTGGGGCATAAGATAAATCCTGCCACGTCAAGGGGAGACAAACAACTTACAAGCTGCGGCCACGTTCCACTCGAACATGGATAAATCCTGCCGCGTCTCGCTTGGACAAACAGCTAACTGTGCCATCCCAAAGGGATATAGATAAATTCATTCCTTTAAATCAAGGGTCAGAAACATAGCTTCATGGATCAGAAATATCTTCAACTATCTGTAATTCCTTTCATTTTTACTTCCTTATACTTTGTTTTGCGTTAGATATGTGATATATATTTCTCCATGTGGACATTTATATATATATATAATTTTTAATTTGAATTTTTATTTTTGGTACGAGCCTTGCTTCAGATCATTATAAATTATAAATCAGGGGAGCGATTTTTATTTATTGAATAGGGTTTGTACCGAAACATAAAAATTGAATATAAAACTAAAGTCATTGGAGTCAAAAAAAGAGAAAATGTATTTGGGTGTGGTGGGGTGGCAATTAATTTATCGTAGGTTAAACGGGACGCCACTTATATTTGTTTATATTTTTACGAAGACGGCAAAAGAATAAGAAATAAAAAAATTAAAAGTACGCATACACACATACACAAACACAGACATACACACACATATATATGTATAGATAGATAGATAGATAGATAGATAGATAGATAGATAGTCATCCGCAGACAGATCACTTTCGCTGTATCACAGCTCATCAGTACGGTTAGACTCCGACTGCTTTTTAACCCAGGATTGAAACCCGACGGAATTGGTGTCAGTCGGCGATTCTATCTCTGGACTATGAACGTTCGGTGGACGAAGGCAGACATTTTAGCGCGTATATTATCATTATACGCGCCCAATAGCCAGAGTTCTCTAATTCATATATATATATATATATATATATATATAAATAATTATATATATATATATATATATATATCCCTTTTAAGGGATCGACCATTATTTTTATTCGTTTTCTGAGGCCTTTGTGAATATCATTCGTGTAAAATTCTTTGTATGATAAAAACGGAAGCTGATGATGGTTCGCGGAAATACGCACATACTTCCGATTTACCATGACATAACGTGTATGCCTTAATTTATCTTATATATATATATATATATATATGTAATTCTTGTATGTCATTGTATATAAAATTCTCTCTAAGAATAAGAGATAAGCGTTCATCATTCTTTTCCCCCTTTCCACCTTACTCTTACAGTTTGATACATATTTTGCGTGGGTCAGTATAAACAGAGGCCTTCTTTGTTTTCATATATGTAAAATAGAATTGTAAATTATAATTTTGGAATGTGAGTATTTCATGGAAATATGTTTCAAGTTTTCACCCGAAATCCTGAATATACGAATGTAACAAAAATAGTCAGAATTGCTCTAAAATAATTTGGCACCAAATGCAATTGACGTCCGCATGATGAATTTTTAAAATGATTAAAAAAGAATTATTTTCTGGCGTTAATTACTTTTCAAGATAGTCTCTGTCCTTTCTAAGACATGTTTAGTAATGGCCATCACATAAAACGGCCATCAAACCAAATATATATAAGAGTTCAACATATTTTCATATATGTCATCTTAACCGGTGTTTCTCGATGCTTGCTGTTACCTGTAATAACCTCAATCATTATTCTCTACCTTGATTGTCTCATGAGCATTGTATTAGATGAACAATTATGAAAACAATAACCTTAGTTTAATCATTCTCTGACTCGACACTATGTTTAATGAGCGCATAACAGTAAATCCTGAGCAAAGCTAATTTGAAATTCATCAAAGATCAGCAAAGAGCTTTTTTGTCGCTTAACAAAAAATAAAAAAAATCGGATTTCATCCGAACGAAAATAAAAATAGACCAAATTACCAACATCAAACGTTCTAAACAAAATGTCTCGTCGTATTCGCGATAGTTGACGAATTCTTGTTCATTTATTTTCGGCTTTTGTGATTTTCCTTACACTTTTTTTCCAAGTCCATTGACGTCTACTATACAATAAATGCTTTGATATATTTATCTACCAAGGTTCGCCCATTTTATTCGAAAGTGAGTTACGTAGCTTTTGTAAAGAGATCAAAGAAGGATAAAGAGATATTCTTTAAAAGATAGTACGAATCATTATTAAAACTGAGTCAGTTCTGGTTATATATTATAAGTAATGCCAAACAAAGTTAAATTATAATTGAAAGATCATATATTATTCAATAATGTCTGAAGTATATCGAGAGGGTAATATGTGGTAATTATTAAATTAATGAAATGTCGACACGCTTGTAGGTAATCCTTATGGGTACCTTCAAATTGCGACGAATGGTATTCTCATATCATGCAGTATAGTTAGCTTAGAGGTCATTGGCGCTAAAATGGCAAATCGAGTGAAAGTTTCGTCCTTGTATTTGTGTTGATTATCTAATAATATCCAAACCCAAGCAGAAAAGCATTTATTTTATCCGTTCAACCTATGCGTTAATTGCTAAGGTACATTAAGCCCGTTAGACTGTGGTTGCATACGGTCGAGTCGAAACTAAAATTCCATGTAGAGAGCAATGAGAAATATGTACATTGTCTTTCCCAAAAACGGTTGGTTGTTTGGTTGGTTGGTTTATTTAACCAGCATATCAACCTTCATTAGGTCATTTAATGCTGAGAATCGTACATTTTTCATTCAAAAAAGTTTTGTTGGTAACATTTTTCATTCAAAAAAGTTTTGTTGCTAATATGTTTCATTCAAAAAAGTTTTGTTGGTAAATACTTTCATAGCATTTTTTACCCCGGTTTGGGAGTAAACTATTTACCCACAACTGGGACCTTAACAGGTGCTACTACTCTAGATGAGGGTGGATCTGGGAACAACAGCAATTAAGAGGTGGTTTCATGTTCCTCACAACCTCCCAATCAGAGGCCTTGCTGCCGGATGCAGTTATGGTCATACCCAGGAACCCCTCCAAGGACGGCATTCAATTTGAATTTTTTAAAAATCATATTGCCCAAAGCAAGGCAGTTTACTGCCACTTGTGCGCAGGGGGTTATATAGAAAGTAAGTTATGAAAAAGAGGGACAGGTTATAGGCAGTGTCAGGAAGTGGGTAGGAGAATAATGAGAATACTGAATAGAGTCGAGTGGACGGAGAAAGGAGTATGAGAAAGAGGATGCATGTTATTGAGATAGGAGATGATTATTGACTTTACATTTAATTTATTGGAGATTGTGGTTTTCGGAGAAGCAAGTAAACGGAAGGTATTCCACTGCGAGAAAAGAAGCTGAAGAGTGAAAGTTGCGTTTACATTTTGTTGGTTTTCACAGAAACAGAGTGGAACTTAGTTGCTAATCTCGTGGTTCGAGAAAATTCATACATAGGGGGCACCAGTTAGCTAAGTTCATCAGAGAAGAAATTGAGATAAGTTTTCTATTTGTTCATTTCTTTATGTTATCACCTTGTTGGTTTTTATCCATATATTCAACTCAAAAAGAATGCGAAGATCCATGATCATCTATTTCCGGAAAGGTGGTAGAATTAAATAAAATTTTCTAAAAATAATATTAAATTAATACCTAGTTAAGGATGTGCGTTGTGGCACAGTGGATATCGGCTCGGAACGAGAAATCGGGGAGCCGTGTTCGAATTCCAGTTGAAATTTCTTGCATTCACTTACCCACAAATACCCTTGGGAAAGGTATTAATCCGTCTCTTCCTTCCAGTTATGGGTTAAATAATAGAACAGACTGGTTTCTATAGCCTTGGTTGGCAACCAGTCTACCGCAGAAAGCAATGGCAACCTACTGCGGGATAATCTTCTGCCCAGTCAGTCATGTCTCTGTCGAGACATGATCGCCCAAGCGTTTATCACGTATGACACTTAACTGACTGAGTTGAGATTGTTCCATATTATAATAAAAAAAACTGAATGGAAGATTTAAATGCAAACATATGGACAACTTTTATTGTTTCACTCACAGAATCGACGCCAATAACGTTAATCTCAACCAAAATCCCACAAACGTGTGTAACGCAAATATTATCCTCACTTTTGCTGTAAGATAAATATAGATATAACATACTGCCTTCTACCCAGGCGTGCTTATAGTTGGTAATATCGTATTTCCTTCCTCTATATTTAAGATTGATTGCGCCAGTTTTCTTGCTGATGTTATCGTGGAATTATAGCTGCTGTGAGGAATAGGAACAAAGACCAATGATCTTATTTTTCTGCCCTGAATTTGTGTCAGGGGCTGAAATTATGCGGAGTCTTTGGACAAAATATAGCAACAGTACACTACGGACTAGATATGTGCATGAGTGGAGGGGAAATATATATAAGGCCAGAAAAGTGTGATGCATGAAGAACAAAATGCCTGCCAAACACCATCGCTGACAATAAGGTTCAGCAAGCTGGAGAGATGATTATGTTGAGCCGGCGAGCCATCGTCGATGAGAGCTCGATCAGGTGACCACGTCAGTACCAACTTTATGCAAGCCTGAACAGAAGGCAGTGTGACAAACCAAATTGTATATAATGGACAAAAGGCAGGTAATGTTTCAATTATTCTCCGTATGTTGGCTTGAGATTGAACCTTCCTTTACTGGAGTTGACTCTGTAATGTGAAACGGTAAAAGCACGCCACATATTTGATTTTAAATCTTCTCCAGATTATGCCTATCATAACAAAAGAACTAATCTCAGCAAACCCTTCAAATAATATTGTTTTCAAAAATAAAAACCGTGTATGTTTTTAGCATATATATATTAAATAATAATATTATATATCAAAACAATTCCACATATGCTTATTTACTGTATAGCCTTATCATTTTTTTATTATTAGGTCAGGTAGTCCCTTTTTACTTTGTATAATAGCCGTTTCTTTAACCTGAGAACACTAACCATAGGTGTATAGTACCCAGCGCAAATGACGCCATTTTAATTACGATTTATTTAAATTTTCCATACCTGACTATCTTACCTAAATAATGTTTTTCAGTTTTTATTAATGTTAACTCAAATTACAAAGTTTGAAGTGCCTGCATGTATAATTTTTCAAATATAGATTTATATCGGGTATGATATATCTATGGTTAGTAGTGGTGTAACTTTAATTGATGGTCAGTATTCCAGGGTTAATGGAAACAGTTGGCATTCATTCACCGAAAAGCTATAATTTTAAAAAATCTACCTTTTAAAGCAGCGGGAAATATCTTTATCTTGATTATGTCTTTATTTTCCTTAAGAGCTGAATGTGCTAACCATTTTAATTGATAGTTCTCAAGTCATGTGGTTTCTGGTATTTGGTGGATATTTCTTTTACAAAGCGATAATTAAAGACGAATTGTCATTACTAAGATCCACCGGCTTCATTCCCTTAAACACATTTTTATCCATTGAACATAAAAATATGTTCTACACAGTTATAAAAGAAAATATTTAATCAAAGGTTATGTCGAACATTTAATAATAATGCTTGTGATTTTTTCCATTTGAGAGCCGTTAGTTGTTGTGTCCGAGCTTCTTTTAAGCAGAACAATATTTTCTTAACATATTTTACTCAGATTTAACATTTGTAATCCTCTCAAAAAATTCAACGAGCAAACGTCTTGTAGTGCGCCTTATAAATTTTAATAAAAAAGTTTTTCATTTAGTGTTTTTTGTGTCTCTCAGTTTGTATTATATTTACGAATTCTGTCATCTAAATATTTTGTCTTGCCTAAATTCGATCTAAATATATGATCTCGTTTCATTTTAACAAATTTTAAGTTTTTCCGCAGTGAAATTGGACTTTTAAACTTGTCTCCGATATCTTTTTTTCTTCTGTCAGTAAGCCTGATACTAACCTCTGTTTGAGTGACTCACTTCGCGTTGATGAACTAAAGTTTTCCGATGTGAGGATATGGAAAGATTATATTGAAATAACTGCTAAGTCTGCTGAGAGGATTTTTGGTTCACTGTCGTTATAGACAATGTTTTTTGCCTGAATCTTTTTTTTAAACTCATAACACAACCACTGGTTTATGCATTGAATACTGCTGTTAGAATGGTCTGGTCTTTCTGCTATATAGATAAAAACTCTTGAGAAAATCTAATAACATATTTGCAGAATGTTTTCAATTCTGACATGGCGTTTCGGTTTCTGTCACCTTATCACCCCTGCACCGAAACTATGCTTCTCAGTGCTTTTACTATAAATATATTTATACCAATTTTCCTCTCCTCTTTGATATTATGTTTTAATGAATCTAGCGCAGAACTCGATTAGTCGTTAGGTCTCGTCACTTCCCAGCTGAAATGGTTAGATATAATGAGTATATAATATGCTAATACTTTCTCTTTTTGCACGTCTCTCTCGTGGAACTCTTTCGGATTCTTGTTTTTTAGTTACTTCAGTCAGATTGGGCGATCATGTCTCCAAAAAGGCATGACTGAATGGACAAAGAATATTCCCACGGTACGTTGTCATTACTTTCTGCGGTAGACTGCTTTCTAACAAATGTTGTAGAAGCGAAACTGTCCTGTTATTTAACCCATAGCTGTTAAAAAGAAACGGATTAAAACCTTTCCCGAGAGTATATGCGCGTACGTGAATGTAACAAATTCAACTGGTATTCGAACTCGGCTCTCAGATTTCTCGTTGCGAGTCGAGATAGATTGCAATGATCTTATTTCCTGCTTTGTAACCTCTTGTATTTTAGTGGTTTTATTGTATCATTTGCGGTGAAATGATTAAAAAATATGTTTGGATCCCTTTTTCCGTTTGGTTGTGTTTCATTCATTCTGTCATTGCTTTTTTTCTAAAAAAATAAATTTACAGAGTCGACTGTATGTTATAGTGTTGACATGCTTCATATCGAAATAAAATCGGTTGATTCTCTTAAATTTATTTCTATTGACAATTGGAAATATTTGTTTCCACGAAAATAAATTGAAGCCAAGTCACCACGTAGGCGCGCACACGAAAATATTCATCGGCAGATTTAATGTCATGAAACAATAGGGAAAATTGCGCATTTTTGTTTCGACGTTATAGTTCACGACATTATTAAAAAAATCTATTTTTCGATAATGGTCCTTCAGCAGTAGAGCTGACATTGTGAATGTCCAAAGATCTGAATACATTCATGGCGGACACCACCAATACCTGTCGACACTAGAATCATCTTCAATGGCTCTCTGTCTGATCAGCAATCGAAAGGATCACCAATTTCCAGTCAAATAGCAAAAATGAAAGCTTACGCTGACATTTTAAATGATGGAAAGCAAATAATTCATCACGCAACAAGCGACTGAAGAAGGACTTCTTGTGGTAGACATCTTCAATCATTGCTAACCTTTTAAACGCCTGTCTTGATATATATATGACTCGATTGACATGTCTACATTCACAAGAGAAACTTCAAAACGTAAAAACAGCCCGTCAGATTCGCCCTGACAAAAGATCTTCGACATTTTCATTGCCAAAAGGTCTACATTAACAAAAAGGTTTAGATTTGGAAAATATTAATTGCATCTTTCTTAAAAACTTACCTTTACTTTTCTGTATATTGCTGCAAACCAAAAAAAATATATTAAAATATGTTAATGTCATAATCAGTTGTCGTGCTTGATATATACGCTTAAGTAATCATGTCTCTTGGGATTTGTAACTGAATATGCAGATGTTTTTCTACATTCAATCAGTCAGTTAAGTGCCAAATGTAATACACGCTTGGGCGATCATGTCTCGAAAGAAACAGAACTTACTGAGCAAAATATTATCCTGCAGTAGGTTATCATTACTGTTTTCTGTAGACTGGTTGCCAGCCAAAACTATAGAACCCAATCTGTTTTGTTATTTAACCCATAACTGGAGGGAAGTGATGGTTTAATACCTTTCCAAAAGGTATTTGTGCGCAAGTGAATGCAAGAAATTCAAGTGAAATCCGAGCTCAGCTCCCCGATTTCTCCTTTGTTACACCACACTACACCACCCTACACATCCTTTCCTAAATTATTTTACCGTTTCATTCCAGCAGCTGACCTGCTGCTAAAAGGTAGCTAAAATAGCCAGCCTGTTTTACGATTTCACCCATAGCTAGAGACTGAACTGATACAGTCATACCTTTTTCAATAGAAAATGCACGTAAAAGAATGCAAGAGGCTCAACAGGAATTTGAACTCGACTCTCTGGTTTCCTATTGTGTGCCTTTATCTATTTCATGACGTTTACATCAATGCTTACAGCAGCAGATATTCCAAAGTGGTTCCACATCTAGTTACTTAACACGTAACTCAATAAGTTCCGGAACCGACGTATAGATGGCGTCACTAATGAAAAATCCTTATGATTTTTATGAAGTACTGACCTTCAAATGACACAACAAAATTTGGGTGAAATCGGATTATGATTTTATTAATTACAGTTATTTAATTGAAGCTGCTGTTGCAAATTGTCCAAAACAATAGAAAAATCTGAATGTTGTGTTTTGATAAAGCATTATATTCTGATGAGAAAAATACTGTTCAAGCATAGCAATGACATGATAAGTGTGATTCGGACTCCGAATCTAGCAAATAATTCGCGTAAACAGTTTATAGTAATTTCTGTTGTTGGATTTTTATACCTGAAAACTTCAGGTCATTTACTAAAACTGTCTACCGTTATTAAGTAGCAATAACCGTGAATGGGTCTTGTGTAATCCGCATGGACTCTCGACCAGGTTTTGTCCAAATTTGGCAATGGTTTCTCTATGATATGTGGTGACTGTGTTGCCGACGCGCAGCCCTTACATTTTTCCACCATCTGTGTAATATTATCATCCATGTTAGGTCAGTACAGGTAACTTCTGATAAGTGCCTTTATGCGGGTTTTTTCCCGGATGTCCTAAATGAAAATCCTTCAAAATTCTTCTTTGTAACGATTTTAGTATTACCACTCTTTCATTGTAGAGTAGGACATTATCGCAAATTGAAAGACTATCTTGCCATGTTCCTTTCTTGATCTCCTATTTTTTCTTTGTGGTTTTTATGAATTCGTCTGTTTCCGCTTCTCTTATTTCTAATAGTGCCACCGGTAAATCTCTCACCGTATTGCTTAACACTTCACTGATTTCGTTCTTGGCTCTCAGTGCTGCTATTACCGATTCTTCTAGAGGTTCACTTTTCATAGCTATAAGTCTCGATAATCCATCTGCATGCCCAATTTTTCGATGGTATGAATTCTAATTGGAAATTATATTTCTTTGATCCAAATATGGTAAGGATAGGTTTATGATCCGTTTGTAGTGTAAACTCTCTTCCATATATATATATATATATATATATATATATATATATATATATATATTTTAATCATTTCACCCCGAGTAAGGCAGAAACGCCACTGATGTGCAGGGGGTTACATAAATGTAGAAAGATTAATTAGAAAGGAGTGAGGAGTACAAGCTAGTTAGAAAGGAACAATAGAGAGCTGAGAAAGCAGGTGCGATGACAGATACATGGGCGGAGAGAAAGTGAAGATTATACAGGGGAGGGGAGAGAGCTAGAGTCCAGTGGTTAGTAGGTGAGTATTAGCTTTGCTTTTAAATTTCTGGAGGTCGTAGTCGTCAGGAAAGCAAGAATACGGGAGTGAGTTCCACAGGCGGGAAGTGCGAGAGAGGAAGCTGCAGGAGTAGAATTGTCGTCTGCGTTTGGCTAACCTGACTGTGAATGGGTGGGACCCAGTTGCCAGTCTGGTTGCATGGGTAAACACCTGTTGAGGAGGCATCAGTGACTTAAGCTCATCCGAGCAGAAGCCATGAAAGTATTTATAGAAGAGACAGAGGGAGGCCACGTTTCGACGATGGGAAAGTGGCTGCAGTCGAGTCGCCAGATCAGTACCTATCACATTACAGACTCTTCTTTGGAGCTTGTCAAGAACACTGAGGAGAACGGCAGGGGCACCTGACCATAAATGGCAGCAGTACTCCATGTATATATATATATATATATATATATATATATATATATATATATATATGTATGTGTGTGGGGGTTGTATGAAAAGTGTGTGTATATAATTATAAATATCAATATATATATGCAATTTGTTATATATATTATATTATTTATATATTATATATGCGTGGTACTTATTTGAAAGTGCTCAATATCAATGATAGAGCTGACACCAACCGAATGCGTATGTATGTGCACAACAGCACACATATACATATATATGCCGAGCACCGCACGATTCGCATATATATATTTATGCAAGACCCAGTGGGCGAACGCGCGTGTTTGTGTGTCCTTGCGCGCGTCAATGGGTGTAACATATATATATATATATATATATATATATATATATATATATGTCTGCATCTGTCATGACTACAGATTTTCCCCCACTTCCACAAAAATACACGAATATACGCAACCCTACATATAACCAATTTTTTCAAAAATCAATCAGTGTGTCTGACGATCGCAAGAGCGTGAAATCCAGGGTTACAAACTCACACCTATCTATATGAATATATATATATATCGCGTGTTCTACCATGCTATCACTTTTACTTAAAATCCCATCTATATAAGCAGTGGTAAAGTTTTCTCCCGTAAGTATGATGTCCATTGTCTGTGGAAAAATCGCCGGAGCAACCTTTATTCCGAATGGCACTCTGTTGTATTTATAGAGTCCTTTCTGTGTGTTTATACATAATATATTTGTACTCTCTTCTCTAACTGGGGTCTGTAGAAACGCTTCACTTAGATCAATTTTCAAAAATACCCACCGTTAAGTTTAGTGAATATGTCTTCCGGGATTGACAATGGGTAATGATAATCTTTTATCGCGTTGTTTAATCTGCACACACACGGGTTTCTCCAGAAAGAACTAATGGGTAAATCCCATACATCAAAATTCTGCATCCAGTCTGTTTCTACCACATTTTCTGTGTTTTTCATAACGTGTACTTTTAATTTTTTTCTTTTTTCTATGAAATTTTACATTCACAACTTTTTCACCTTCGAAATTAATCTTTTTTTTCTGTGACAGATCTAGCAATTTTTTGTGTGTGCAACATGGTTGGCCTATTCAGTTCCTTCCATGTTTATAGGTTGATTATCGTTAAGGTTGAATCTGAATCTAATTGTGGTTTGATTTTCTTTTTTAATATTTCAAATTCTACGTTTCCTCGTGTTTTGTCTGTTTTCATAGTCCACCCTAGTAGGTCTTACACTGCTAGATTGTTTTTTGCTTTTGCATACAGCTGCTTTATGGTCAATCTTTTCACACAGTTTTTGTTTTCGAACCAACAATCTCTAAAGCAATGCAATCCACCCCATCTGTAAAATGCACATGGGGGAGTTTTGTTTTTTTCCTTGATTTTTGTCACTAGTTGCTTTATAGCTTTTAATTTTGTCGGTAATTCTTGTTTTACTTTTGGGGAGGATGCAAAAAGGTAATTTGTTTTAGCTTACCAATATGCGCTACTCCTGATACTTAAACAACTTTACTGTCTTTTTTAATACTTAGGTATTTTTGGCAATCCTCTGATAGTTTTCGCAGCATTAAACCTGGTTCATTTTGGAGTTTGGTAAGCATACTTTTTCGCATTTCGCTGTCCTTAGCAGCGACTAATCCTTGGACAAATATAAGGCATTTAAAGTTATCTGAAGTTTGTTGACGATTGATGCGAATGTTGAATAGTCCACGTTTTCGCCTTTCACGAGATTGAGGTATTTCCACCTTTTGTGAAACAGTGAAATCTTAGGACTGAATAACTCCGTGAGGCATATCACTGCCTTATCAAACGTTAAGTCGTTTATCTTTTTTGGCAAGATGTAGTCTACAAATTTTGTATATTCCTCCTCACCTAATGTCCTAAGCAATAGCCTTAACTTTTTCTTTTCTGTACAGTATTGACAATCCATATTAAGGATGTCTTCATAGCGTCTGTAATAGTCTCCAAAATTTTGTCATAATCAATAGAGTACTAAAAGATCTCCATGGCATTCCACACGGCGTCTTGCGAAAACATTGCCTATTTTCCGAGTTTCTTGTGGGTTGATTATCAATTCTAGTAATAATTCTTGAAGTTGTAATTGTCTTTCTTCGTTAATTCTTTTGGATTTCCATTTGTTTTTCTTCATTTGCCATTTGAATTTCATTTGTCTTTTCTGTAATTTAAGTTGTGCTTCAATTTGTTTTTCTTTTAGTTTTAATTGTCTTTCTATACTTTTTTTATGATTTCGTGTATTCATTTTTGAAAGTCACCCATAGTTTGTTGCTTTGGTTCCATGAAAGGTTTCACTTTTTAACTATTTTTTTTTTTTGCATTTAATCTTGTAAAAAAGTTATTTGTGAAAAACATTTTTTCCTGTTGCGACTTTCAGATGCCTTTTCACACATTTTTCTTTCTATCTCTTTCCGTTCCAAATTGTTATACAAGCAGCTTTTCAAAGTAATGTCGCCAAATTTTTTATGGTCGAGTTTTTTTTTCGGTATTCTGTATGACTTCTTTCGAGTTTTGTCGTAACTCTCAAATTTCCGTCGGCAAATTATTGCGTTCCACTTAAATTCGAATACTTCGTCTTTAAATTTGAACCCTTTGTCGTTAAGTTGTTGTTGCGTATGCGATTTCGAATCCTTGGTCAAAATATTGTGTCGATTTGCTTTCTAATCTTTTTTGGCCGCGTTGTTGTTGTGTACATGTGATCGAAATCTTCGTCGTCAAGTTGTTGTGAGATATACGTGAGTTTGAATGTTCGTCGCCAAGTTGCTGTGGATCCGGGTGAGGAACCACACAAAAATAATGAGCAGCAAAACAGATAATGAGAGAAAAAAATAGGTAATATTGAACGTAAATATACAAACTGAAACGCAGGTTAATAATCCAGGAATACGATTAGTAAGGAATATATATATATATATATATATATATATATATATATATACACAAGTGTTTGAAGTAAAGTCGTGTTTAAATAATATATGCGTGTAATATTATTCTGGCTGAGTGGAGCTCAGAGGTACTATGCCTACTGTCGCGGTATTCTCTGCGTAACTTCGGTATCGTTCGGTAAGTTACAGATCATTTCCAATGTCTCTAACGGATCTATGTCAGAAGTATATGTATACTCAAGTCGAGTCCATTATCATAGAAAAAGGGGAGGTTCCACAAAACTTACATGAGTCATAGATACAAATCATGGGAAAGATGAGTTGGATTCATACCTGTGCCAATCAAATTTGATCACAAGTAAATATATTAAACCTGACTGAAACTGGAACTTAGCACTCCGATGAACTATTTTGTGCCTTTATCCATACACCACTCGCACATCCAAGTTTACCTGTTATTCTTACGCGATCTAACATTTAATTACGTGCCGGAGTCGACTGTACTTAACTTAAAAGATAAGGCGAGAATCAATGTATCAACGTGAAACCAGCAGGTGCTTGATTAGAAAAGTTTAGACAATGTTTATATTAACTATTTTCAGTGGAGCTTGTACATTACGTTTCTAACAAAATAAATGTATTAAGATATATCGTCCCAGTCATCTGCAAATTATAAGTGAAACTCCGGAGATTAAAAAAGCCTAGTGGAGCACCAAAATCGATATACAACGCACTAGTGAATGACCCCAAACTACAGAAAGAATGCACTAACAGCCGAAAAACAAATACGAAGAACAAACTAGGAAAGGACACTCAAAATGGAACTCGCTAAAGTAAGCAATACTGACATCAGCAAACAACATTGCCCCAAAGGAAAATAGGCCCAGAAAGAAAAACGAGGGGATGACGGAAGAGATTCTGGACATGATGCAAAGGAGGCAGAAAATTATATCAAGACATGGAACGGAGTACAGGGAACTACACAAGGAAATAAGAAGAAAATGTAGACAAGCTAAACAGAAATGGCTCAATGACAAATGTGCAGAAGTAGAGAGATTGAGCAGGAATAATAAAGAAGACATGCATAAGGAAATAAAACAACTGACAGGACAAAAATCCCGCTCTTCAACAGGATGTCTAAAAACTAAGGATGGAACAATAATTTTGGAGAATGAGGAAATACTCTAACAATGGGAAGTATATATAAAATATATTTTCCACGACAAGAGAGGACAACCAATATTACGCAAAGATGAGGATGGACCGGAAATATTAAAGTCTGAAGTGGAATCAGCAGTAGCCAAAATGAATAGAAACAAAGCAGCGGGACCAGACGTTATAGTCATAGAGCTGCTGGTAGCCATGGAAGAATTTGTTATAGAAAAAATTACTGAAATAATAAATGAAATATATAATAGTGGGGTTATACCAGATGATCTCAGCAAATCTATCTTCATAGCACTACCTAAGAAGCCAGGAGCAAACGAGTGCACTCCACAGAACCATTAGTTTAATGAGCCATATAACAAAACTGATCGTTCAAATCTGTTATGTCGTGAGTAAGAATAAATAACTCCACAACAGGAATAGGTTAATTGTTGTATTCCGTGAGAATAGTATTTACAAAGGTTTTTAGTATCCAATACAAGAATAAAGTTTAATCGTCTCAACCGTCGTAAGATGAGCATGAGCAATGGGTACTTCCGGGTCGTCACCGGAAGTCTACGACTGACTTGTCGATCGGCTGCTCGGCACACTCCCGTCGTAGATGCCACCATTACTTTACATAGTAATGGAATAGTCCATTATAGCTGAATAGGCGCGGGCGTCCCAACACCCCCCTCCTAAGACTTTTGCTGTCAGTCATACTTTTTCCTTTTCGGATGCACTGTTAACTGGTGCGTCGCTTTCCTTTTTCTGCTGGATTTTCTACCATTTACTTCTTGACGCTGAGGCATCTGTAGCTGAAATGTGTCATACAGATCTTCCACATTTTCGTCCCACCTTTGAGACGCGACAGTTGTTTCCTCCGAAAGTCTTTTCTTTATTTGATTCACATGCCTTTTGTGTACAAATTTTGCCCTTGAACCATATAAAGCATGTTTCCTGCGCGTTCTTTTATTTTCCCTGGCATCCAGGAAGCAGTATTATTTTTGTAATTCCTGAAATAAACTTTTTCATTTATCAAGCATCTTCTTTTTTGTGTGCTCACGATGGGTGTATCCATCTTCTTCGTCGGGATTAATTTTTCGAAAACGATCGCACCTTTCTCGCGAACATCAGTTCGGCCGGCGACAGTGCTGACGGCGCGGCTTTGTTCGGTGTAATTCTATACACTTGCAAAAATAACTGCAAAGCCTTTTTTGTGGGTGTCCCTGTTGCTTTTCTTAGTGCTCTTTTCAGGGTGTCCACGAACCTTTCCGCTAATCCGTTCGAACGTGGGTGATAAGGTGGGGTTTTTATGTGTTCCACCTGAAACGTTTCGCAAAACTCTTTGAATTCCTTCTTGATGTCTGATAATGACACAGGTAATTCTCTGATAGTTTCCGTAAGCGTATTTTTTACTTCTACTTCAGATCTAAGTGCCGCTATTACCGTGTCCTCCAAACGTTCGCTAGATTTTGGAATGAGCCTAGACAACCTATCTGCGTGCCCAATCTTGCCTGATGGTAGGTATTGTAAGTTGAAGTTATAATTTAATAGTAAGGTACCCCATCTCAACAACCGGTTCGCAGTATACGTGGGGAGTCCTTTTTTGGAACCGTAAATGGTTAACAGCGGTTTATAATCCGTCTGAAGTGTAAAATGTCTCCCATGAATATATCTATGGAATTTGGTAACCGCGAAAATTATTGCCAATGCTTCCTTTTCAATTTGCGTATAGCTACGTTCAGCCGGCAGTAGTGATCTGCTCGCATGTGCTATCGGCTTCATTTCTCCGTCCTTCCACCTATGTAAAATACATGCGCCAATCCCGTATGTGCTGGCGTCGCAAGCTATTACGATTTCTAACTTAGGATCGTAATGAGTCAAAAATAAATCTGATGTTAATTTATCTTTGATTTCTTCAAACGCTTGCTTGCATTTCTTTGACCAGCACCATACTTTGTCTTTCTTCAGTAATTCTTTCAACGGCGCACGCAACTTATGTAGATTCGGGATGAAATCTTGATAATAACTCACCAAACCCAAGAAGCTTTGCAGAGTTTTCACGTCTTTTGGTTCCGGCATGTTCCGAATCGCATAAGAGCGATTAGAATCTGGTTTCTTACCATCTTTATTCACAATATGGCCTAGGTATTTGATTTCTTTTAACAAAAAATCACATTTACTCTCCTTGACTTTAAAACCATAATTGTGTATTCTCTTGAATACTTCACGCAGATGATCTTTGTGTTCCTCGACCGTTACACTTTTGATTAAAATATCATCGAGGTATGCAATAGCGAAGTCTAGTCCAGCTAACATATTGTACATAGTCTGTTGGAAAACCGCTGGAGCCGTTTTTATCCCAAACGCCAACCGTTCGTATTTGTATAATCCCTTATGGGTATTTATACACAATAACTTAGAACTTTCATTTTCAACCGGGATTTGAAGATATGCCTCACTGAGGACGATCTTTGTGAAAAACTTACCGCCATTTAACCTAGTAAATACTTCCTCCGGGCTCGGTAGAGGATAATGATAGTCCTCAATGACGTTATTTAACCCAGTAGAGAAATCAGTGCATATCCGGATATCCCCCAACTTCTTTTTCACATAAACTGCTGGCGCGGCCCAGTCACTATAATCAATTTTTGACAATACGCCTAATTTCTCTAATCTCTCCAATTCAGCGTCAATTTTGCTGATAGCCGCATAAGGCGCATTTCTTTTCTTCTTGAATACAGGTGTCACGTCTCCTTTGAATTTAATTCTTGCAGCCGTTTTAGTACACCTGCCTAATCCTTCTGAAAATACTTCGGGGAAATCTTTCTTTAACTCCGCCTTGAATACTTTTATATTGTCAGTCGTGTCTTCTTTTATATTCTTGCAATAAGCACTTATGGGCAGATCCCAAAAATTAAACTCATTAATCCAATCTGTCCCAAACAAATTCTTTGTTCCATTCATGACGAACATTTTTAATTTTTTAGTTTGGTTATTAAAGTTGACATTGAGAATCAGTTCACCCTCGAATTTGATTTTCTTTCCTGTAACTGTTTTCGCAACTTTATTCGCCTTCCTCAAGATTGGTTTATTCAACTTTCGCCAGGTTTTTGTGTTTATTATACTTATGTCAGTTCCACTATCGAGCTGCATTTTTACTGTCTGTTTGAGTATTTTTACCTCTAAAAATTTCCTAATACCGTGATTTTGCTCATCCCATCTTGCTATTTTTAGTTGCGTTTTAGTTCTATATCTACATTGGCCTTTTTATGACCTTGCCTGTTACAGTTTCTGCAAGTTTTACGTCTAAACGAGCAGTCGCTATACCAGTGCCATTCGTCACAGCCATAACAAGCTTTTGGAGGGGGTCTTTTTTCAAATTTTGTCCCACCCACCATAGGCGAGTGATTCTTTTGTCTCGGAGACAGAGACCGAAAACGTGACTTCCGTTTTACTTTTTTAACGCTTGCTACTGCAGATTCCTGAATTTTCTTGGCGTTTTCCTTTATGCTTCCGCATTTATGACAAAAATTCGCCAAATTTGGAGTGAGATATCCTGCTCGCTTTCCAGTTTCGTTAAAATTCTCCTCCTCATTTCACTGTCTTTCCCTGACACTAGACCTTGCACAAACATTAGCCATTTAAAATTATCTGCTGATAGTTCCGAAAGCCTAAAATCATCACAGTTTTTGTTGACAACCGAGGCGAACGTTGTATAGTCTTCGTCCTCTTTTTTTGTAAATTTAAGCACCTCCACCTTTTGTGAAACCAGGACAACCTTGGACTAAATAATTCCTTCAGCAGACCTACTGCTTCCAGGTCTCTTGTTTTTCTTGGTAGAATAAAATCTGTGAACTTATTTTGTTTATATATCCCTAGTTTTCTGAGAAGTAGTCTAATATTTTTTCAGAAGACCAGGACTTGCAATCAATTTCATAGAAATAGTGGTACCGATGATAATATCTCTCGAACGTTTTATCCTCGTCCGGATTATATGTAAAACTTTCGATGGTTGACCAGATAGTATTTTGCGAAAAAGTACTGTCGTCCGAGTTTTTATTTTTTTCGAGAATTGCTTCCCGTAAGAGCTCTTGCATTTCTATGCTCTTTTTTGCATTTTCTTCCTGCAATTTTTGTTGTTCTTCCTGGAATTTTTGTTGTTTTTTCTCACTATCCAACTGCATCTGTAACATTCTTTCTTTCAATTCCAATTGTTGTTTGTCGTTTCTTTCTTGTATTTCTATTTGTAGTTTACGAAATCTTTCTTCGCTTTATCTTTGTTGTTGCATCTGATATTTTATCAGTTCCAACATGGAAGCTTGAAATTGTTTCATTTTTCCCTTTTTCCAGAGAACAAAACTCAATTATATATTTCTCTCTTTTCACAGAGGAGAGGGTCACAAATTTCAACCCAAAGGTTTTTCGCAACAACAGAAAAATAGCAAAATGTAACGTGCAATTTCTTCGCTGTGTATACGACTTTACCGCGTACTTTTGCTTTTTTTTCGTCGTAGTTACAATTTTTGCTGTGCTCCACGAGAGAAAAAAATTTCCCCGTTCGCTTACTAACAATCATTCTTTCCTCTGAGTAACAACTCTCGTTACCACTGTTCTGCTGTGGCGCAAGTGTGTATTTTTTCAATACTTTTGATGTTTGAGTTCTTCTTCTACGTATGTCTTGCAAATCTTCTTCCACGTCAATTCGACAATCTTCTTCCACGTCTGTTCGACAATCTTCGTCGCCACTGTTATGTCGTGAGTAAGAATAAATAACTCCACAACAGGAATAGGTTAATTGTTGTATTCCGTGAGAATAGTATTTACAAAGGTTATTAGTATCCAATACAAGAATAAAGTTTAATCGTCTCAACCGTCGTAAGACGTAGTATGAGCAATGGGTACTTCCGGGTCGTCACCGGAAGTCTACGACTGACTTGTCGATCGGCTGCTCGGCACACTCCCGTCGTAGATGCCACCATTACTTTACATAGTAATGGAATAGTCCATTATAGCCGAATAGAATCCTGATGAACAGAGCGAGAAGCAGAATCAGGCCAGAGATAGAACAAGAACAGTGTGGTTTCGTTAAAGACACTGGAACAAGAAATGACATATTTATGATAAGGATGCTCTCCGAAAGAGCAATACAAATGAAGAAGGACTTATACCTGTGCTTCATTGATTGTGTGAAGGCGTTTGACAAAATACGCCACAAAGAATTGATGGAGATGCTCGGCAGCCTGGACATATTTGGGAAAGACTTAAGACTAATAAAGAATCTTTACTGGCAGCATACGGACAGGTAATGAGTTCAGCAGATTTACAAACATAGAAAGGGGCATGAAGGGATGTGTCTTTTCACCGGATCTGTTCAACTTGTATATCGAGAATATTTTGAGGACCCTAGAAGTTATGCCTGGATTCGTACTCGGAGGCCACGATTTAATCAACCTAAGGTACGCAGATGATACAGTACTGATAGCAGACATAGAAAGGAAACTACAAGACCTCCTACAGAAGGTAGCAGAAGAAAGTAAAAAGAAAGGACTAGAAATAAACTGCATGAAAACTGAATGCATGGTCATCAGTAAAAAGGTCTGCCCAAAATGCCAAATACAAGTTGGGGATACCAGAATCAAGTAGGTACAAAAATTTAAATACATTGGAAGCGTTATAACAGAAGACGGAAAGTGCACACAGAGATCCGAAGGCGAATTGGCATGGCGAAGGAAGCATTCCAGAAGTTGAGTAGGGTATTAAGAATCAGGACAATTTTACTAGAAACTAGGAAGAGAGTACTGGATTGTTACGTGCTGTCCGTTCTTCAATATGGCATTGAATGCTGGACAATGCCATCAAAGATGAAGGAAAAAGTTGAAGCAACTGAAATGTGGTTCTACAGAAGGATGCTGCGAATCTCATGGATCCAGCATGTGAGCAATGATGAGGTCTTGGAAATGATGGAAACAAAAAGGAAATTAATACTGAGCATCAGGATGAAACAGCTGAAGTTCCTGGGATACGCAATGAGGAAGGAGGGCCTGGAGAACCTGATACAGGCCAGATAGAGGGAAAAGGAGACAGGGGAAAGCAACGGATAACATATTTGAAGGACCCAATCAAGTGAATGACAGAACAAGGATTGCACTGTGTTTTAGGAGAAGGCGTGCTCAGAGCCACAAAGGATAGAGAAACGTTGAAAGCCATGATTGCCAACGTCCTGAAGAATTAAAAACATTAAAATATTATTTCAATAGGACGACAATTTTCCGTGTATACGCTTTATACAGTCAGTTAAGTGCCATACGTGATATACCCTTTTTCTCGAAAGAGACATGACTATCTGGGCAGAAGATTATCCCTCATTGGTTGCAATTGTTTTCAGCGGTAAACTGGTTGCCAGCCAAGGCTACAGAATCCAATCTGTCTTATTGTTTAACTCATAACTTGAGGGAAACGACAGATTAATATCTTTCCCAATGATATTTGTGCGTAAATTAATGCAAAGATTTCAATTAGAATTTGAACTTGGTACATTGATTTGACGTTCCGAGTCGATATCCACTGCACCACATACACGGTTTATACATTTTATGAAAACAAAGTGAATGCAGTGAAAATATATTTTCATTAAAAAAAAAACTTTATGAAATCTTTCTAATGACAGCTAAAATAGTATCATAAAAAATATTAATTTCATTTCTGCTGTCTTTTCACAAGAATAAAACTTGTCGATTTGTTTATTTTAACAAGTTCATGGCTTTTATTACTTATTTCTCAATTTTACGTCTCACTGTACCAGTCTTTAATCGCAGCCACCTTGACGTTCTCCAGAAGAGTAATTTTTGCTGCAACAAAAACAAACAATGACTCAGCTTAGTGAATATTTAAGCTGAAGCATTTGAGCTGAAAGAATGTATAGGAGAAAAGCAGCTCTGTTAACTATGGAATTAGGCAACCGCGCATAAAAGCTACTTGAAACATAGGTATAGAACGCGTGGTACATCTTCGAAATTTTCTTTCTTCAGGTGCCGTGTCCTTCCAAGATGTAGGCGATCACGGGCTTCTACTTGCGCCTGTCTCTTGTCGCTCTTAATTTTTTTCCTCTTAGTATTTATCCCAAACCCAGCTCCATCCATTTTCTCAAGCCCATCAAATATGTCTCGCGGTGCTTTCCCTTCTCATCTTTCTGTCTGTACGGCCTTTGAGTATTAGATTCTCCAAATTTATTCTTCAGAAACCCCAGCTGTCTCTTCCTGATGCTAGTATTTTTTTCTCGCCTGCGTCCTCTCCAACACCTTGTATACTCGGTCTATGTTGTCTTCAGCAGCCTTCCGCAGACCACTTTTCTGCTTCTTCATCTTTGATTAAATCGGCTAACATTCATTGCAATACTGAAGAACAGATAGCACATAGCAGTCCAGGACACTTTTCTTTGCTTCCAGTGGGATTTTTCTGTCTTTAGGTTCTCTGGTTAGCTTTTAAAATGTGTCCTATACTTTACTTCACATATAAATCTTCTTATTTTAGGTGACGTGTCCCTTCAGGAATTAAGCTTTCATTAACTTTCACATCTTTCTATCCATTGTAAGTTTATATTTCTCCCAAATCCTGCTCTGCCATCTAGTTGCTTAAGCTCATCATGTTTGTTACACGCTGTTTTCCCCTGTCCCATTATTCACCCTAGAAATATCATATTCTTCAGACTCTCCTTCATTATCGTGTGACACAGAAAAATTCACCTGTCTCTTCGTGGTGTTAAATATAACTTTCATTTTTTTCCATTCTCTCCAAAAAATACGTCAATGGTATTCTCAGCATCTTTCTTTAGAATCACATTTCTTTTGCTGCGTGCCTCTTTTTCATATTTGAGGAGACTGTCCAGGTATTAAATACATGAGAATATATATATATATAAACATATCACCCCAAGCAAAGCATTTACTGCCACTGTTGTGCACAGAGTTACATAGGAGAAAAATTACGTTAAAGAGCGACAGATTATGAGGATTGTCAAAAAGGGGGTAAAAGAAAGAAAAGAATACTGATGATAGTGGAGTGGACGGAGAAAGAAACATGAGAGAGGGTGCAGTGAGATAGGAGATGAATTTTGACTTTATATTTAAATTCTTGGAGATTGCAGCTATCGGGGAAGCAAGTAAACGGAAGGGAGTTCCACTGGCGGGCAGTGCGAGCAAAGAAGCTGATGGAGTAGAATTTGCGTTTACATTTTATTAGTTTCACAGTAAAATGGTGGGAACTAGTTGCTAATCTTGTGGCTCGAGTAAATTCATATATAGGGGGCACAAGTGTGCTAAGTTCATCCGAGTAGAAGCCGTGAAATTATTTTTAGAAGAGACATAGGGAAGCCACACTGCGTCGGTGAGAAAGTGACTGTATCTGAGCTGCCATGTCGGGATCAATCACATTACAGATTCTCCGTCCGATTTTATCAAAGACCCCTAGTTGGATATCAGGAGCACCCGACTAGATATGACAGTAGTATTCCATTCACGGGCGGATAGTAGATTTATATATGTGTAAGATTGTTTCAGACGGGAAAACTTCCTGGCTCTACACAGAGAACCGACCTTCTTAGCCGCGGATATATATATGGATTTAGCTATATATATATATATATATATATATATATATATATATAAAATGATTACTATCTGATAATGATGTTACATTTTCATATACTACACTACAGACAATATGAAGAAATTTATTTTAAAAATCTGTATAAGCAGGTTAAATGAGGAAGAAGTGAGCATGTTACTAAGAAATGTAACGCCTACGGAGCACAAAAATACGTGAAGTGCATTCTGACGAATAATCCAATGAATTGTTGTCTGAAGTAATTATGTCGTTAAGTAAAACTTTCAGAAAACAAAGTTCATTGTTCAATACATGTTGGCAATGCATAAATCTTGTGAAAAAATATATGAAAACGATATCAATTATCTGACTATCTTAAACAGGGAATTTCTAACGTTCAAGTTAAACTAAACCCAGGATGTTTATGCGCTTGAATTCTATAAGGATTGAAAGCATATAGGTAATCCGTTCTAGAAAGTTGACTACTCCTGGACAGGACTCAAAATTGACCTTGCAAGTCGTAGCTGAGGAATGTCAAAGAACAGTCAGCTTACGACACAATACGGCAAGAATTGAGTATCTCTCATGAAACTGGTTAGTACTAAAGCATACGGGAAAAACTATTTTGCAAAACCATATTAAAGATATGGTTAACTACGTTTCAAAGAGAACTGCCCTTGTAAAAATAAATTTAAAAGAAATTTTAACTCTGGAACTGTGGGGCACAAAGTTTTACATTGTAAAATTAACAAAAAGTATAAATAGTCAATATTTAGGAGTACGTAGCGTCGATATCAGACAACGCAAAAGAGGGTAAACAAGATTATAACCGCAAAATATATATAGAAGTAATATAAAATTTGAACTTTATACAAGTAATATAAAATTTGAACATGATACAAGTAATATAAAATTTGAAATTCATACAAGTAATATGAAATTTAAAATTAATATAAGTAATATAAAATTTAAAATTAATACAAGTAATATAAAATTTAAAATTAATACAAGTAATATAAAATTTAAACTTGATACAAGTAATATAAAATTTGAACTTGATACAAGTAATATAAAATTTGAACTTCATACAAGTAATATAAAATTTGAACTTCATACAAGTAATATAAAATTTGAACATCATACAAGTAATATAAAATTTGAACATCATACAAGTAATATAAAATTTAAAATTAATACAAGTAATATAAAATTTAAAATTAATACAAGTAATATAAAATTTAAACTTGATACAAGTAATATAAAATTTGAACTTGATACAAGTAATATAAAATTTGAACTTCATACAAGTAATATAAAATTTGAACTTCATACAAGTAATATAAAATTTGAACTTCATACAAGTAATATAAAATTTGAACTTCATACAAGTAATATAAAATTTGAACTTGATACACGTAATATAAAATTTGAACTTCATACAAGTAATATAAAATTTGAACTTCATACAAGTAATATAAAATTTGAACTTGATACAAGTAATATAAAATTTGAACTTGATACACGTAATATAAAATTTGAACTTGATACAAGTAATATAAAATTTGAACTTCATACAAGTAATATAAAATTTAAAGTTAATACAAGTAATATAAAATTTAAAATTAATACAAGTAATATAAAATTTAACATTAATACAAGTAATATAAAATTTGAATTGATACAAGTAATATAAAATTTCAACTTAATACAAGTAATATAAAATTTAAAATTAATACAAGTAATATAAAATTTGAATTGATACAAGTAATATAAAATTTAAACTTGATACAAGTAATATAACATTTAAACTTGATACAAGTAATATAAAATTTAAACTTAATACAAGTAATATAAAATTTGAATTGATACAAGTAATATAAAATTTCAACTTGAGTCAAGCAAAAAAATGGGAGAAACAATTGGCATAGCATTATTAACATTAATAAGTAATATTGCTTCGAAACGTTAGACGTTAGAAATTGAAATTTAAAATAACTTCATAACAGATCTATCGTTTTGTAGTAAAAATAGTAAAGGCTAAAGCACATGTGATAGAATGAACTTATAACTTATTCACATTAGATTCGATGCACCTTTTAATTTTATGGGATTTTTCCGTAAACTCTTTTTATAATGAAGTAGATGGTTTCTCTAGTAACACTGAAAGACTAAACACGTATTGAAAAAGCAATTTCTGAACGTTTGTTTCTGAAGTGTTAGAAAGATACACACAACTAACGCCAAGTTCCAGTTAAAGAAAAATGTGGTACCAACTGTTAGATGAACCAAAATGTGCTTTTTTTCAGGTTTGGATAAGATAAAAAATTAAATCTCTTGGAAAATATGGAGATTATCTCCAAAGTGGATTATAGCAATTTATTATTCCGACCCTCTACGTGAAAAATGAAAATTGAAAAATCCGTGTATGCGCCGATTTCTTCACGGGGTTGAATGATTGCCCACAAGCTTACAATTATCTCCTGATAAGCCCAGAAATTTGTGGGGTTTAATTTGAATGATGAGAGATGCAAAATTTTCATTACGAAAAGTAAATATTTAGACCAAATCGACGAAAATAATAGGAAACCACGTTGTAGGTAGTCTTAGCTGGTGAATAAATTCGAAAAGATCAGATAATGTGAGCCTAGGGACTATATAAACAATGTGTCAAAATATGATGTAGTCCCTTACATAAGAGACAAAAAACAGTAGTGTAGCAGTCGGTGAGCACTTGAGATCAGAAACGATAAGAGGAAAGATACTGGGGAAATCGTGGACGAGCGCAAAAATTGAAAAATCCGTGTATGCGCCGATTCCTTCAATGTGTCAAAATATGATGTAGTCCCTTATATAAGAGACAAAAAAACAGTAGTGTAGCAGTCGGTGAGCACTTGAGATCAGAAACGATAAGAGGAAAGATACTGGGGAAATCGTGGACGAGCGCAAAAATTGAAAAATCCGTGTATGCGCCGATTCCTTCAATGTGTCAAAATATGATGTAGTCCCTTATATAAGAGACAAAAAACAGTAGTGTAGCAGTCGGTGAGCACTTGAGATCAGAAACGATAAGAGGAAAGATACTGGGGAAATCGTGGACGAGCGCAAAAATTAAAAAATCCGTGTATGCGCCGATTCCTTCAATGTGTCAAAATATGATGCAGTCCCTTATATAAGAGACAAAAAAACAGTAGTGTAGCAGTCGGTGAGCACTTGAGATCAGAAGCGACACCAGGAAAGACACTGGGGAAATCGTGGACGAGTGCGAAAATTGAAAAATCCGTGTATGCACCGATTTCTTCACGGGATTGAATGATTGCCCACAAGCTTACAATTATCTCCTGATAAGCCCAGAAATTTGTGGGGTTTAATTTGAATGATGAGAGATGCAAAGTTTTCATTACGAAAAGTAAATATTTAGACCGAATCGACGAAAATAATAGGAAACCACGTTGTAGGTAGTCTTAGCTGGTGAATAAATTCTTAAAGATGTGGATTTTTATGAAACAGCAAAAAAGTATCCAAATTGGCGAGCAAAAGAAAAATAGACATTGTTTTGTTTGTTGTCAAAGTTAAGAATACAGGCAAAATTCCCCGTGTGAGGAAAACATTTGATTGTTTCAAAATCCACGTAGCCAAGATCAGATAATGTGGGCCTAGGGACTATATAAACAATGTGTCAAAATATGATGTAGTCCCTTATATAAGAGACAAAAAACAGTAGTGTAGCAGTCAGTGAGCACTTGAGATCAGAAACGATACCAGGAAAGACACTGGGGAAATCGTGGTCGAGCGCGGACTCTGGCACTCAAGATGCGTGCGTGATGACACCTCCAACTTCACCTCCTACTCTATACTACGTCACTGCTGAAATGTTTGAATTTTTTTGTTAAACTTTTGTGATAATGCATATCCAATCACCCCCTACCATCCAAGATCGAATAGGCAAACAGAATGCTTCGTTGATAAATTCAAAATGCATTATAAAGCTAATAGAAATGGAAATAAGAGTATGCTATTACAGTAGATTTTTGTGTATATAAGCTGACACCTAATCCTACCACTGCATCAGAAGTGACATCGGCAGAACTTTTATTCACATGGAAAATTATATTGGTTTTTGACAAACTCCTGCCGAATAAAAATGGCCGAAAACAATAGAAAATGCTTCAGACCAAGATAAAATATTCTTTAGAACTCACCAAAACATTAAGGAATGCGAGGAAGATGGGGTAATCAAGAGATGTATCAGAAGTTTATTATATCATAAGGGTTTACCAGATTCAAATATCCCGTGACTATAATATGTTGTACTGGGAACCACGTACACTACAACCGCAATAAAAATTGGTACTTCTTTGGACACAAAAGCTTGACAGAACAGAACCCTCCCCAGGTTGATTGGAATCCAGAGTTTTTCCTACTACTAGATAGCTTGCCACCTAAGACTGCAGAACTCAGTATGTTTTGCAGTTTTCCATAACGTGGGCCAGAAGGGATGGATTCATACCTATCCTAACGGTTTTAGCACGTTACTGAATGTAATGAATATGACTTGATTTCTCAATCCGAGTCGCTATCCATTACTCCAATATGCCTCCACTATTGGTATGTAAACCCATGGTAGAGTAATGGACATCGTGGTGGAATAATGGGTGCATAAAAGACAAATCAAATAAGAACGAACAGAGCATCCAAGAGAAGAGGCCGATAGTGGTTCTGTGTAATATTTTGATATACCTATACCTTAGATATTATGGACGCGTGTTCGAGTGGATAGAATATTTGCTTTCTGAGAAAGAAACCCGGGGTTGAATTCCACCATGGTCGTTTCGTCAGGGAGCTGATCTTGATATTATCGGTCTGGAGTAGGTGATTCCAGTGTGTCTGAAAACTATTGTGAGTGAAATTAGGTATACTGCTCTTTTAGAGGAGACTTCGATATTTGTACTGGCACGAAGTTCCATTTCATAATGACCGAGGGTTTGGGTGCCCTGGCCTTGTTCAGATTTCACACTAGATCACGGGCTATCAATCATAAACTATAACTAAGTTCCGCTCAGCATAGATGCAGTATAAATCACAGGTGTGTGTTGATTGTTAGTTGTTTTGAGTTTATGGCATATCCACCTCGGCGGGTCATTTATTGCCAACTAAATTTTATTTATTTATTGCTGGTAATACCTTTTTGCTTTCAACAATTTATTGTTGTTTTTTTTATAGATGTTTTGTGTCTAGTAATACATTTTTCTTTTCGAGTATCAAGATTCATTGGGGTTTTGTTTTTAAGGGCAGGGTCCCCAAGTACTATCCTGTTATTTAACCCATAACTGGAGGGAAGGGACAGATTAATACCTTTCCCACGGAAACTAGTGTCTAAGTGAATGCAGGGTATTCAACTGGAATTCAAACTCGGCTCACTGATTTCTCTTTCCTAGCCGACATCCATTGCACCCCAACGCACATCCGTCACTAACTGCTTACAGCACATGGTGTTCCCAAGCAGTCACCCATCTAAGTACTGACCAGGCTCAACGTTGCTTAACTTCTGTGATCGAGCGAGAACCGGTGTATTCAACGTGATATGGACGTAAGCCGGTGTGTGTTGAACACAATCAAATGTGCCTGAGCAAGCGTCCGCAAAAAAAAGTAGCTAGCCATCCTTGTAGTCGGTCAACCTCGGATAAATATACATTACTTAAGATAGCTCTGACAAACAAACGCTGCAGTATAAAAACAGACCGCCAAGAGAAAGGTTGGATCATAACGCAAAGATATCTTCCATAAGAAATAATTCTCAAAAGTAACGAGTTACTCTCCTCGCTATCATGAATAGACTGATCCGTGCATGGTAAGTGGCCCTAATACATGCCTAGAAGCGTGAGGGATGATAATGCTACTGCAGTAACTTGAATTGAGATTGATATCATGACTGACTTGGCTGAATTGAATGCTGTGTCTTGCCCGTCCCCTCATTCCAACATAAACCAAATTCCAAAACAAGCTAATGTAATTATAGTCCTCACCTTTTATTTGAAATCAATATTTCCCAGGATTAATCCAAATTATCACTTAACTGTTTCGTGTTCTATTCAGTACATCAATTTAGAGCGAGAAATTTCATCCTCCTGGGTATGATGAGAAACTATATTTAGCAGCGAGTTCTCTGATCGGAAGATTGTTTTTAAGAGCGTGAACGACGCCATAACTGCTGCTGTTCCTATGTCCACTCTGACCCGGAGTTTCAGCTGCATTCAGGGTCCCAGCGATTATCAGTAAAATTTTATAAAGTGTCCGAAAATTGTTATAGTAAAATGACAATAAATGCAACACTAAAAAATATTTTAAAAATACATTTTCATTCTAAAAAACTTTTCGAAAATACATTTTATAGTCTGCAAAATATATATCGAAAAACTTACATTTACGCTAAAAACATACTTATGTAGATAATATCTGTGGTTGAAAGGATAAAACTACGTACAATATATTTAGATTTCAACAAAATTAAAACAGAAAGATTGATATGACGCTAAACAAAATCAGCGAGAAAAAATCAAAATAAAGACCTCTTTTATGACATTCTTTTCTTCTGTGCCCTGTACCTCATTGCGTGTCTCAGCAACTTCAGCTGTCTCTTCCTGATGCTCAGTATTAATTTTTTTGTTTTCATCATTTCCAAGACCTCATCATTGTTCACATGCTCGATCCATGATATTCGCACCATCCTTGTGTAGAACCACATTTCAGTTGCTTCAAGTTTCTCTTTCATCTTTGATGGTATTGTCCAGCATTCACTGTCATATTGAAGGACGGATAGCACGTAGCAATCCAGTACTCTCTTCCGTGTTTCTAACGAAATTGTCCTGTTTCTTAATACCTTACTGCAAATGAAATCCTGCAATTTCTTGAAGAAATTCAACTGCATTCCAAAATTGTACTTCACCAAAACTACATTATATAAGCACCTCTAGTAATAATGTCAAAACAAACATATATATGCGCAAAAGCTTAGTTTATTTACCTTGTGTTTAGTCGTAAAAGAAGAATAACATATATTGTATAATTATTACTTCTACAATTCAGAGAAAATTAAAAACAGGCGATAAGGTTGTTGATATGCCGTTAGACAAACAAATCAAAGATCCTTTCAGTAATTGATCAGTCTCTTCGTCAGGAGTTTCATTTTTTAAAAATATTTTTGTGAAAATAATTTGCAAAGCGGAAAATGTGTAGAAGGTATTTAAATGGGTAGTTTAGCCACGGTAAATTTACGTTCAAGATTTTACAACTTTTCGCCATTCGTGACCAATTTTCTGTTATCACAACGTGAATACTTAAAAACAAAGATGATGATAAAAAAAAGAAAAACAACATTAATTTATTTGGCTGAATTTCAAAAGATTAATTTTGAAAAATATTTCAATGATCTTAAACCTGCCAATCCAGTCAGATGAATTCGTAACAGCTGAAACGCGTTTTTATTTTCCGCGGATTTACCGCTACTTTTCGTAATTTCCTCGATATTAAATTAGACATTTAATCAGTTAAGTGCCATACGAGATACACGTTTGGGCGATCAGGTTTCGAAAGAGACATGACTGACTGGGTAGAAGATTATCCCGCAGTAGATTGCCATCACTTTCTGCGGTAGACTGGTTGCCGACCAAGGCTATAGAACACAATTTGTTTTTGAACCTATAACTGGGGCGGGGAGAGACGGATTAATACCTTTCCCAAGGGTATTTTTTCCCCAAGTTTTTTTTAATTATAAGTAAACAAAAACACAAGACAGCAAGACAAATTAGGAAATAGTACATTAATAATATCAGCTCGGAACGAGAAATTGGGAATCCGAGTTCGAATTCCAGTTGAATTCCTTGCATTCACTTACGCGCAATTACCCTTGGGAACGTTGTTATTCCATCTCTTCCCTTCAGTTATGGGTTAAATAACAGAACAGATTGGGTTCTGCAGCCTAGGCTGGCAACCAGTCAACTGCAGGAACCAATAGAAAACCTACTGCGGAATAATTATCTGCCCAGTAGCTGATGTCGTGAAAGAGACATGTTCGCCCAACCGTGTATCATGTATGGCACTTAACTGACTGACTGACATTAATAAACAAAAAATATTGAAATGTTCGTTAATTTTTTAAGCCAAAACAGAAACAGAAACGAAAACGACAAAATATAAAAAGGATTGAAGTCAAAAATATGCGGAAATGAAGTCCATATTCAACATACAATAAAACAATGTATACTGCCTTTTTGACGGTATTAACACTTAAATAAACAATAGATAAAAAACGAGAGTAGAAAATGCAAAGCTGATATGAATTTGCGTAAGCAGATGAAGAAAGTAAAAATGAAACTGATATGTCCCAGAAATGGATATATATATATATATATATATATATCATTCGAGGCAGCTAAGAGGTTTAAGCAAATGTAACCGGGTAGGACAATCTATTAAGTAGACGAAATGGACGGTACTCGTCGTATGCAGTATCCTAAGACGTACACCAATAGTCCTAGGCCTCTAAACGTAGATGTCTACTCGAAGACATGTAGACCTCAAATGAAAGATCTGAATGCGTCTTCGCCTTCGTTTGTATTTATGGTTGACACCACCCAATCACATTACTGTGAGGGGGAACCAAGGTGTATGCATATTCATTGCATATTCATTACATCAAAAAGAAACAATTTTCAGGATAGTTGGGCAAAAATAAATAGATAATAATAAAGAACAATACGGCAACAGTGTAATAAGTTAAAAGAAATATTAACTGACAGCAAATATATAACTTCAAATAATAATATATACAGTAAATTAAACAGAAATAATTGCAAATTATATTAGATTATTATATTACTTTTAACACTATTTACATTTTTCAGTAAAACTTAAAATCGGTTTAATTCCGCGTTATCAGTCCTTGAATCCGGAACATGTTAAGTTACAAAAAATAAATAAATAACGGATAAATGCATAAAATTACAGGAAAATATTGATAAAAATGTTTGATTGATAAATGAGAGAAAAACAAATAGACAATATTACACGGATAAACGGAGATAAACGAAAAAAAAAAACAAAAACAATCATTATTACTCGATATGTTTCTTTTTCAACTTTTAAGGTTAAGTCCTCTTTCATAAAAATGGGAAATGTTATGTTAAATATAGATAGGATAGAATTATTCATGCCAATTAATTTAACAAATAAAACATATTAGATATTCTTGCTGAGACATTTATCTTAATAAATCAAACTTTCAAAATGATGCTTAACTTTAAAATAAAACAATGCATGTATATCACGACTTATCTTTAAAAAATAAACAAATATGTATTGTAATAATCAGAGATTATAAAAACATCATGAGTGCTGTAACCATAAAAGGTTACTGCGTGAGTAATTATTAAAACGGAGGTTGGGAATAATAGTATATCAACAAGTACAAAACTCGCACGCTGCGTGAAGCAAATATAGAGCTAGGAAACGCCTAGTCATTTTAATCTTTCTGTATTTATTTGTTTCCCCACATAGAAGAAATGCTGCAGAGGTCCATTTTAAAAATTAAAACTCAGCCTTAATAAAGGACAAAAATGTCCCGTCGACCCTGCACAAAGCCGGGTAAGGGCTTCTGTCGATTTTGCCTAAACAAGGCACTATCTATTCCGGAGCACCGGCTACGTTCCTTCTACCCGTTGGCAGTGATAGAGACAGAGAGAGATGACTGCTAGTCAGTATAATCACTCTGTTTTTAATGCCTCCCCACATAGGCAGAGTGCGGCACAAAGCCATTTTAAGATGATGTCTTCGATAGTCTTGGCCAGAATTATCCAATCAACCCGGCAAAGAGCCGGCAAAAAAAAAGATCGGTTTGGGTTCTTGTGTATTCACTCTAGACAAGACTCAACATTTTTTTTAATCATTTCACCCCAACCAAGGCCATAATACCACTGGTGTGCAGGAGGCTACATAAGAGTAAAAGATTAAATAGGAGGAGAGTAAAAAGAAAGACGAACCAATTACAGGGGGTGTCAGAGAAAGGGCAAGAGAAGGATGGGAATACAGATTGGAAAACAGTTGTAAAAGTAGTGAGAAAAGAAAATATATACAGAGGGATGTAGGAAGAACAAAGATCAAGTGGATAAGAGATGGGTATTGACTTTGCATTTAAACTCCTGGAGACTGTAGCCACCAGGAAAGCAATAATATGAAAGGGAGTTCCACAGGCGGAAACTGCAGGAAAAGAAGCTGATGAAGTAGAATTGTCGGCTGCATTTGGTCGATCTAAATGTGAAATGGTACGACCCAGTTGTCAGTCTGGTTGTACGAGTAAACGCCTCTGACATGGGTATCAGCAACTTAAGTTCGTCGGAGCAGAAGCCATTAAAATATTTATAGAACAAACAGAGGGAAGCCACACCCCGCCGGTGAGTAAGTGGCTGGAGTCTAGCTGCCAAGTCGCTAACTAACACATTACAGATTCTTCTTTAGAGCCTGTCGAGAACACTAAGATGAATCGCGGAGGCTCATGACCATATATGACAGCAGTATTCTATGCATGGACGGATGGTGGATTTGTATATGTGCAAGATGGATTCAGGCGTAAAAAACCTCTTAGCCCGACGCAGTGACCCAAGCTTCCTACCAATGGATTTAGCTATTGACTCAATGTAATGGTTCAACTTGAGATCACAAGAATGGGTAGGGTCGAGGAGGTGCAGTATATTGCTCTCAGGAAGACTCGCTTAGTCCATGCTTATGGGGGGGGGGGAGCAGAAGAGGTTGCCTGTGATGATTGACAGATTGCAGTTTCGTTTTAGAAGCATTGAAATTTAAAAGCCATTTCTTTCGCCAGTCCCCCAGTGAGTGTAGATTCCTCTCAAGATCAGCAGCGAGGTTATGTTTGTCCGCCTCGCCGGATTTGTTACTGATGCGGGAGTAGATTTTAGTATCATTTGCGTACTTGGGATTTGATTACGTCTGGGAGATCATTTATGAAGATCAAGAAATGTGTCGGACCGAGGATAGTGCCTTGAAAGTCTTCAGAGTTCGTTTAGTACGATGTGGAGGCATGCCCATTCGAGACGATTTCATTATGCAGTTAGATATAAAAGATTGAATCAGATCAAGCAAGCATCCAGTAATACCATAACCCCATAGCTTGCAAAGAAGGCCAGCGTGCCAAACCCTATCAAAAGTCTTGAAGATGTCCAGGGCAACAGCAAGAACATCGATGGACTGCGTGATGGTCGTTAGCATATCAGCCGTGGACCTAGCGAAGCGGAAGCCGTAATGTCTGAGGATAGTTTATGGGCGGTAAGATGTTGAACTATATGAGCATTGATAATGGCCTCGAACACTTTTCAGAAAATTGTTAGAAGGTTGATAGGGTGATAGTTGGATGGGTGCGAGTCTTTCCCCGAGTTCTTAAATACAAGGACCACAGAAGGGGATTTCCAGCATGCAGGTAAACAGGAAGCAGAAATGCACCAATTATAGAGTTTAGAGAGGACAGAGGAGAGTTCAGGAGTACATTTCTTAAGAACAATGACCGGGATTCCATCTCCTCCGCTCACCTAATGGGGGTCAAGTTTTGATATTACCTTAAATACCAGAGACGTGGTAATATACAAATTATTCTGTTTAGTCATAATTCTAAGAGAAAAGTCGGATGCCAATACTCCAGACGATTTAATTGTGGAGTTGGATGAGAATCTATGAGCAAATAATTGTCCACGGATGATTTGAGGACCTCAAATTCATTGATTAAGGAAGGGATGGAAGATTTGCTGTTGTTCAGCACACGTTTGCACAGCCGCCAATAGTTCTTGGAGCCAAACCTGCAGCCAGATATGCGATGCCTAATCATCTCAGCAAACAACAGCTTTGCGTCATTCAGTATCCTTAGGTTTGAGACAAAACTTCCTGATCGGTATGAAATCATCAATACCAGCTTTCACCCAGAAAATATTTCAGAGGCGCAGTCTTCAACTGTTAGACCTAACACATTTCCCCAAAGGACGTCGCATAGGAAATTGCGAAACGCGTCCCAGTCAGCTCTTAAGTAGCAGAAGGTGATCCAGTAGGTAGAAGGTTCCGGGGAGAGTTTGAGTGGTGAGATATATTGAGAGAGACAACAGCATGGTCGGAGTTGCTGAGATGGCAACGCTGCGAGACTTGGTAGGAGTCAGGTACTGAAGTGAAGTTTATATCTAGTAGAGAAGAGTGTCCTGAGGGGATGCTGGGAAAGCATGTGGGACATCAATCACTTACGTTAAGGATTAGTCAATGGCAAAGTTCATGGCGTAACTGCCAGCTGAATCAGTAACAGGATTTTTAGCCATTCAGCATGATGATCGTTAAGATCTACGAACACAAACATGTGAGCGAATGGGTTTGAGGAAGTAGCATTATCTATATATGCTCCCTGCTAGATAGCATCTATCTATAGATAAATGCTATCTAGCAGGGAGCAGTCGGGAGAGGAAGGAGAACGGCACGGAAAGAAAAGATCGCTAATCGAACTGAGAAGTGACAGACGGAGACATATATAGAGGGTCAGGGGATTCGAGAGATGTCACCCCAGCTAGAGGGAGGTGTTCACTAACAAAAATCCCCAGCCAATGCATATGGACAGTGGAATCCTTTTTTAAGAGGGGAAGATAACCAGAGATTGAGAAGCCAGAGAAAGGAATTGAGGTATTCAGATTATTCTCACAGAGCGCTAGAATGTCTGGGGAATTTTTCATGAGGAAAGATTTTAAACTACAGAAGTTATTACGAATACCCCGGATGTTAGTAAAAAATGTTAAGAGGTTTAGGTGATTTAAGTTTGACTGGTTGATATTTTTTTGAGATATGGTTGTTCATTTTTTTTTTTTTTTTTTGTACAGAGAGACCTCGAGTAGAGGAGGTAGACAGTCATTAACTATGACATGCATAGAAGGTAATTGGCGCAGGTTGCAGCAAAGTAGATGCTTACCGAAAGCGCTTGCAGGAACACCTATGCATGCGCGATATGGCACTACAAAGACCCCGACATTATGCAACTAATAATCAGAGCAACAGCACTTGACGTTACACAAGAGTTAGGGCTCCTAACTACCAGACGGAAACAGCAACCAGAAATCTGCCAAACCGGAATCCTCAAAATGAAGAGACGTTGCCACCGACTACACAAGTAATTACGCGAGCACCAATACTGAGGCCTGAGTAGAGAAAAGAGAGAGCCGAAAACCACTTCCTGAACAGAGATCAAGGGATAAGCCTCTACGGTGGGAAGAGGGTGAACCGGGCGATAGTATGGTCTATCTACTCCATTTAAAAAGAAGAAAAAATAAGAATAGGTTAAACAATTACTAATTTTTAACTTAATTAAAGTTTAACAGCCACAAAAATTTCTAACAGTTTAAAGAAAAGAAAAACCAAACGTTCAATTAAACATAACAGACATAAAAAGGAATATTAATACATCTTAGGGGCATGCAAAGAAACATTTCGGCGGAGACTTGTCTAGGTACCTCTCCACGAAGAATCAGAAAGTCGACTAAAAGAAAGTTTTGATCAGTATGATCACACTGTACTTATCAACTGCCTACTAGGGCGAATGTCCAAGGCGGATGTGACACTAGGACAATTACCGAGGTGACTCTGTGCCCGTAATCTCTCTCAGCCAAATATATCTAGTAGACCCAGGATAAGGCTGTAGCGGCTTTTTCGGTCCCCCCCCGCCCACGGCCAGGCGAGGTTCTACCCTTCGGAGGCGGGGTAACACTCTCTTGGCCGACTCTCTGCCTGAAAGCAGAGAGTCGACCAAGAGAAACTTTTTCTCAATTATGATCGTTCTCTTCTACCGTCAATAGTGTCCACGTACTTAAAAGGAAAGAAAAATCTCATTTCTTTCTATAGATAGGTATACAACTGTGAGATAATGAAAATTATAATACAATAAACAAAGAAAAATATAAAATATACTGATATTTAAAATGATCAAGATCTCCAGTTTAAAAATATGATATCGCAGTCTTTGAATAATGAAAAAAGACATTATAATTATTCTGTCATTTTTCATCATATTTCGATTTCTGCTATGGTCACACTATCAACCAAGTCTGCGGGAAGACCTAAGGCAGGTCGTGGCGTATTGTTATGGCTCCATTTCATGTTTTTCTATCTTCCCCATCATCCCTAGCTTTACATAGACAAAGTTCTCCTTAGTGTCTCCTTAGTAAGACAATTATTATTATTATTATTATTATTATTATTATTATTATTATTATTATTATACTACTTCTTCATTAGTCAGATATATCGTCCCCACGTACACCACGAACAACCAGTACTTCATAAATGGATTATCACTTTTTATAGCAAGGAACGATGAAAACTGATACCAGAGACGCCATTATATTTGAAACAAAGAAACAAACGAACAAAGAAATCAAAAAAACAAAGAACCTGTAAATACTTTATAAATAATGGACTATTCCGTCTTGGTCCTAATGAAAAATGAAGTAGAGATGCTGTCTGCATTCGGTGATAAAAAAGAATAAGACAATGAATGAATGAATAAATGAATGAAAGAAAAATATATAGGAGATACAAGAAGCGATAATGCCCTCATGTGTTTAAGGTCTGTTTAAGTGAAATAGAAAACCTTATCTATTTCGAATCGTTTCATTTTGTTCACTATTGACAGTTTGAATGACCAGTATTCATACTTATAATACAATGGAAATAATTTGTTCAATTTGGTACGGTCAAATGTTTAACGGTGTTAGACGAATTCCCAGGCGTATTTAAGAGTCGCGTTGCACGCATGAAGTTTATTCAATTATTGACTTTAGAGGTATGATTCTTGTGAACATTCAAAGAGCAAAACCGTGACATTGTCATAAGTACATGAATTTATTATTATTATAAATATTAGATATGTATAATCTGGTCAAATGGACAAATTAGTTACTCAATTATCATTTCATTAGATACTCTTTACTCCGATATAACAGCTCCTTTCATAAAACAGTGATTCGTATATTCTGAAAAATATTCTGAAATATAACTGATTTATTTCCATATTTCAGCTAACTGTATTATCATTTAATGAATGATATATAGTATATATTCAAAACTTCAGATAAGTTCTTTTGAATATATTCTCTGACTTTTTTCCATTTAAATATGATGGCGAAACTTTCTCTTCATAGATTAATTCCATGAATATATTGTTGTTTACATTCATCTTTTATATAATAGTATATTTGAGGTTATAGCAACAACCATTCAGATGTGTTGTATTTTGAAGCCATGACGCCTTTATACAAGTTAAAATTTAATTACTGTTAATCAGATTTAATTAACTTTTCTATTGAAAATACGACGGCAATATGGATTTTTAAAGATATCGTTAACTTTAGGTAAACATGAATTTTGTTTGTAGAATAAACAAGTCAATAAAGAAAGACTTTGAAACGAGCTTCAAGCAGAAATTGCTTTTCGATTTCTTCAGTAGCTAACTTATTATTTGCCAAAATAAAAGGAAAAAACATAAAACAAATTAAAAGATGAAGATTTTAGAACGACATTAAAGCAGATATTGCTATTCATTTCTTTGTTTTTTATTTTTGTTTATTTTTGTTTGTTTTTGTTTGTTTTGTTTTTTCAGTGGCTGAGTTGTTTTTCAACTCAGAAAAAAGAAAGAAAGAAAAAATGAAACAAAGAATGACAGAAAAAATTCAAAGTAAACAACACTTGTACTTTCTAACATACTTAGATGATTTTTTTTCTTTTTAAATAGAAAAGCGATTTAATTTTTGGTCAGTACAAATAATTGTGAGACCATAAGCGGGTCAAGAGCTGTCAATATGTATATTTAGTCACATTACGAAAAACTACATTCCAAATATGGTCAGCGCTAAATATAATATGGGCATTCAACGTTTAGTTAAACGAGAATCAAACGAAAATATTCTTTCGAATTTATTGGATCGAAGTTCTCCAACAAAGACGGAAAAGTTTTGTCTTTGAGAAATTACAAAAAGTCAAAGAAAATTTCCAGCTTTTTCTGTCTCCTGGAAACGAAATGCTTTCCTTTAGTTTTACAGATGTTTGCTAGTTAGTCCTAAGTAGCAAACATCTGCAAAACTAAAGCAAACCATTTCGTTAAAAAAAAAAATTCGTTTCATCCATGTTCAATGTGATTAATGTTTTGATCTCAGATTATTATTATTATTATTATTATTATTATTATAATTATAATTATTATTATGTCATTTTCCATCATATTTTGATTTCTACTATGGTCGCACTACCAACCAAGTCTAAGGCAGGTCGTAGCGTGTTGTTATGGCTCCATTTCATGTTTTTTCTATCTTCCCCATCATTCCTAGCGTTACATATACAATATTCTCCTTAGTGTGTAGGCTGTACTTAATAAGACAATTTTTTGTATATCTCTGAAGCTGGGGTTTCCAGGGATTCTTTCAATGTGTTGTTTTGTTCCATTTATGATCATTCCAAGTGCACCTACTATCACTGGCACGACCCTTCTTTTTAATTTCCACATTTTTTCTATTTCAGTTATTATTATTATTATTATTATTATTATTTTCTATTTCTGTACATTAATGTTTAATTTTCAATGGAAATGAAAGTTTTTTTTTATTTCATTTCTAAATGACGTTCTATCTCCCTCCGCTCCTCTGTTTCTCTGTTTCTTTGAGTCTCTTAACTAGGGATTAATTGGATCGAAGTTCTCCAACAAAGACGGAAAACTTTATTTTTGAGAAATTAAGAAAAGTCAAAGAAAATTTCCAGCTTTTTTTTGTCTCCTGAAAACGAAATGCTTTCGTTTATTTTTGAAGACGTTATCTTTTGCTAGTTAGGACAAACTGGGGGAATTGACATATTTTCCTTTCCATGACTAATTATTTTAACTTATACTAATACTTAATATTTATATTCTTATTTTTCCCACCCACCCCATTTTGAACGGGATGTTAGCAACCCGGTAAGTTAAAGTAATTAAACTTACAAAGGGTGGAGGTACTCTTGAGGAGTCAACGGCTAGCTAACTAGAGGTGGTGTCTCAATAAATTACCGTGGAGAAGGATACCACTCCACAATCTATCTATCTATCTATCTATCTATCTATCTATCTATCTATCTATCTATCCGGGGCATAATCATGGCTATACAACATAAATATATGAAACCTAACGGCGTGAAGGGGGTTGCTTCGAAAGGGAGCAATTCCTCGCCCGGTAAGGACCGACATGAGCAGCAGGTATCACCTAATCGTCATCAGGCGACTGTTAGCACCAACGGCTTAAAGAGAAGACTTTTTTCACCAAATTTGTCCCTCGCCCGAAAAGGAACGACATGAACAACAGGTGTCTCTGGACGGTTACACTGCAACTTTGTGCAACAATGAAAGAATTATCTTGAGGACATGGAACGTCAGGACGCTCAACAACTGCGGACAACTAGAGAATGTCAAGTAGAAGATAAACAGACTGAACATCAGTATTCTGGGAATATACAAAACCAGATGGCCAAACAATGGCGACTTCAGCAGCAACAACCATAGGATAAGCGAAAAAGAAGTCGGCTTAATACTGGACAAAGAAATGTGCTTTGGGATACTGCCAGTTCTCTGAAAGAGTTCTCGTGGTCAAACTGAAAGGGAGACCGTTCAACTAAATTGTAGTTGTCTATACTCCAACAACGCCAAACACTGAGGAAGAAAGAGAATCATTTTACTCCCTTCTAGACAATGTCAAGGCTCAATGTAAAAGTCGAGAAATTAGAATCATCATGGGATATTTGAATGCCAAAATAGGTAAAGAGGGGGAAGGTATGACAACTGGCAACTTTGGTTAAGGAGTCCGCAACGAACGAGGAGAAAATGGGTCCAATGATGCGCAGCAAATGACCAGCTAATAACTAACACCTGGTTTGAATAACACCCACAATGTTTATAGACATGGAGAAACCCAAGAGGTGACACTTAAAACCAGATATATTACATAACCATAAGCAAGAGATTTAAAAAAGCGGCGGTTAAATCAAAGCTTATTCAGGCACCGACTGTGGAAGCGACCACGTCCCAGTCATCTGCAAAATAAATGTGAAACTCCAGAGATTGAAGAAGCCTAGTGCAGCACCAAAACTGAAATACAGCATGCTCGTGAATGACCTTAACCTGTAGAAAAAAATACACTAACAGCCTGAAAATCAAACACGAAGAACAAATTTGGAAAGGACACTCGAAATGGGACTCACAAAAGGAAGCGATGTTGACATCAGCAAACAACATTGCCCCAAAAGAAATCAGGCGCAGAAAAAAAACAAGAGGATGACTGAATTGATTCTCGATATGATGCAAAGGAGGCAGAAAACGATATCAAGCCATGGAATGGAGTACAGGAAACTACACAAGAAAATAAGACAGGCTAAAGAGGAATGGCTCAATGACAAATGTGCAGTAGTAGAGAGATTGAGTAGAAATAATAAAGCAGATATGCATGAAGAAATAAAAGAACTGACAGCATAAAAAACCTGCTCAACAGGATGCATGAAATCTAAGGAAGGAACACTCATTTTGAAGAAAGAGTAAATACTCCAACGATGACGAACATATAAAAGATCTTTTCTACGACATGAGGTAATGTACCGAGATGACGACGGACCGGAAATATTAAAGTCTAAAGTGAAATTTGCAAGAGACAAACTGAATAGAAAAAAAGCAGCGGGACCAGACGACATAGTAATAGAGCTTCAAATATCCATGGAAAAAAATTCAGAAATAATAATTGAATTTTATAATAGTGGTGTAATACCAGATGATTTCAGCAAGTCGATCTTCATAGCCTAAGAAGCCAGTGGCAAACGAGTGCGAACTCCACAGAAGCATCAGTTTAATAAGCCATATAACAAAAGTGATTATCTGAATCCTGATAAATATAGAGGGAAGCAGAATCAGGCCAGACATAAGCCGAGAACAGTGTGGGTTTGTCAAAGACACTGGAACAAGGAACGCCATATTTATTGTTAGGATACTCTCCGCAAATAAAGAATGACTTGAAACTTTCTTTTATCGATTATGCAAAGGGTTTGACAAAATACACCACAAAGAATTAATGGGGATGCTCGGTAGCATCGACATATTTGGAAAAAACTGAAGAGTAATCAAGAATATTTACTGGCAGCAAACCACTTGTATATGGACAGGTAATAAATTCGGCAGATATACAAAGATAGAAAGACATAGATGTGGGTTTTCACCGAATCTATTCAACTTATACAGTGAGACTATTCTGAGGACCCTAGAAGTTATGCCAGGATTCGTCATCAGAGCCACAATTTAAACAACATATGGTACGCAGATGATACAGTGCTGATAGCAGACACGGAATGGACGCTACAAGACATCCTACAGAACGTAGCGGAAAAGAGTGACAAGAAAGAACTACAAATAAACTACAAAAAAACGAATGCATGTTCATCAGTAAAAAGGACAGCCCATTATGCCAAATACAGGTCAGGGATACTAAAATCAAACAGGTACAAAAATTTAAATTCTTTGTAATTGTTATAACAGAAGATGGAAAGTACAACACAGAGATCTGAAGGCGAATAGGCGTGGCGAAGGAAACATTCCAAAAGTTGAGTAAAGTATTAAGAAACAGGACAATTACGCTATGAACAAAGAATACAGTACTGGATTGTTATGTGATGTCAGTTCTTCATTATGACAATGACTGCTGAACAATATCATCAAAGATGAAGGGAAAACTTGAAGCAAGTGAAATATGGTTCTATAGAAGGATGCTGCGAATATCATGGATTGAGAATTTGTGCAATGATGGGGTTTTGGAAAGGATGGAAACGAAAAGGACATTTAAACTGAGCATCAGGAAGAGACAGCCGATGTTCCTGGGACATGCAATGAGGAAGGAGGGCTTGGAGAATCTGATACTAACAGGCCAGATAGACGGAGAAAGAAACAGAGGAAAGCAGCGGATAACATATTTGAAGGCCCTGATCAGGTGGATTACAGAACGCAGGTTGCGTGGAGTAATAGGAGAAACGGCCGCAAATGAAGAAGAAAATGTAATCTTTAGCAAAGACAACACATCGTGACACATTCGAGCGCAACGATGGAAAACTACATAACGTGCATATTTAATTGCTTCCTCACCCACCCCATTCTCCAAGTCTGGTCCCCAGCAACTACTGGCTGTTTGCAGTACTCAAAGAATGTTCCAGAAAGAGATTTGGTTCCAATGAAGAAGTGATATCGGTAACTTTGGCGCATTTTGAGGCCAAAGACTAATCGTTCTACAAAAAAGGCTTCAAAATAGAAGAGAAGCGTTGGAAACAGTCTAGCCCTAGAAGGAGACTATGTTGATGAATAAAGTCAAATTCACCTAGAAGCTATTTAATTAGTTAGGCCTAGGTTTTATTGCGTGATGTGATATTCATGTCAAGAAAGGCAGGGAAAATAAAATCAATTAAGGTGATTCTATTGTGATTTTCTAATCGTAGTTTAGATGTGGCACAAGGCCAAAAGTATGAGGCATCCAGTGAAGATAACTATTTAATCGGAATTGATTTAGCGAGACAAGCGTGTTAACCATTACACAACGTCGAATTCTCTTTAAGACATGAATGGTTAAACAAACGATGACAAATGTGTTTGATTTTTTTATTATTTTACGATATATCAACCCTTTTCAGTTCATTTAATCTCAGAAAATGTTTTTTAAACTGTCAAAATATTTTGGAGATAGTAATCATTTTTACTGATACTCAGTTGAGTGCCATACGTGATACACGCTTGGGCGATCATGTCTCTTTCGAGAAATGAGTAACTTGGCAAAAAATTAACCCGCAGTAGTTTGCCATTACTTTCTGCGTTATACTGGTTGCCAACCAAGTCTGTAGAACCCAATCTGTTCTGTTATTTAACCGATAACTTGGGGGAAGAGATGGATTAATACATTTCCCAAGGGTATTTGCGCGTGAGTGAATGTAAGAAATTTAACTGCAATTTGGACTCGTCTACTCCGATTTCTCGTTCCGAGACGATCTGATACTAGCCATCCTAATAAAAGCCTAGTTAATGTGAGAAGTGACGGATTCATACTATCCCCAAAGGTATTTGTACCTAAGTGAATAGGATCATAACTGGAAATCGACTCACCTTTTTCGAGCAGTTATCTTTCCATCACCTGAATAAGCAAGCTTACAGGATGTGGTATTTTCAGGCGGTCACCCATTGAGGTAATTAACAGGCTCAATATTGCTTAACTCTGGTGAATTTACAATTTTTTTGAGAATAAAATATCATGTTTTATTTCTGAAAGATTAAATAATTTTATATGATATTTTGAAACTTCATCGAAATATGAGACTGGCAGAATCAAAAATCCAATAAGGTCTCATTATTCATAATGTTGATGACAACACATATGCAGTAGAGATACCGTTGATAACAGGCAAGGAAAAGGTACAAACTTTCTTACGGAAAGAAAGCAAATGAAAACGAGAATAAAGGACTAATATGGTTGTCAGTAGCAGAAACAGTCCGAGAAGCAAACTAAGAATCAAAGAGACTGATTCGAAGCAAGGAAAAAAATAAATACGAAGGTCATTCTTAAAATAAGGAGAAGTTTTTGGTATAAGAACTTCTAATACAGATAGAAGCTTACTTTTTTTTAATTTCTTTCCCTTTACTTAGTTTTCACAGGGATTTAATTTTTTGAAGATTGAAAAAAAATTTTTGACATTTTGGGAGATTAACAAAGATGGCCGACCAAGAAGCATGCTCCAGGATTGGACAGAGTTCAGTTATCAATATTTTGGTTGCTGAAGGGTGCAAACTAGTTGAAATTCATGGTAGAATATCAACTGTGTATGGTGCCACAGGTTTCAGCTAAAAAAAATTCAAGTGGGCTAAATTGTTTAAAGAAGTTTGAAAGTGAGGATGAAATCAAAAGTGCTGTGAGCGATTGGCTGAGACATCAGTTCAAAAATATTTACGCTGATGGAATACAGAAGCTTGTGCACAGATGGAAAAAGTGTGTGACACTGCTGGGAGACTACGTTGAAAAATAAAAAAAAATAAAAAAAAGTAAGATTCTATCTGTATTATAAAAATTCGCCTTAGAACAATTCATCTTATTTATTGAATGACCCCCTTATGTAGGTTCAGAAAAAGACATCTGAGGTTTTGGGGATACGTAACGAAGAAGGGAGGCTTGGAGAACATAATACTCACAAGACGGTTAGAGGAAAACACAGACATGGGAAAGCAGGGCAATACATACTTGATGAGCTTCAGCAGGTGGAAGGCAGAACGGGGATTGGGTAAGACAGCAAGAGAAAAAATATTAAGAACTAGGGATTGGGTCAAGTTAATATCCACGATTGCCTACTTTCTGAAGGGACACCGCACATAAAAAGAAGAAGATTTTTGTATAAGACGGGCAATGCATTGCCGTAACCCCACATCACATTGAAAGAGCGAAATATGCCTTACAAAGTCTAAGCAAAGTATTAAGCAATATAAAAATGCTGTTATAAACAATGCTGATATTACTGGACTATTATCTAATATTGATCCTCTTATATGGCAGTGAATGCTGGACAATCTCTGCACTGATGAAGAAAAAGTTGAGGCAACAGAACAGTTGATGTAATAAAGGATGCTTAGATTGCTATGAACAGAGAATATGAGCAACAACAAACACTTAAAATCAAAATATATATTCAGAGTTAGAAAGGACATCGTGGAGAGTCGTGATCACCAATATCCTAAATGTACAGGGCACATAGAAAACGAAGAAGAAAAATATAGTGTATCTATTCCAAATTTTCACATCATGGTTTTTACCAATTTTATGACGAAGATGATGTTTCAGATTTTAAGTATTAGAATTCAGGTGTAACACCCAATGAAATACTCGGAGTTTTAACGAACCGACTGATATGCAAGACTGAATGGTATGTATATTGGTACGTATATTCGGTTACTGTATTTCGTTTGTTTAAGTATTGTTTTGTTTTATATATTTTTTAAATAAATAGAATTGAATTCCTCCATGGAATGCAATATAAGAACTGGTTTGAAATTGTATTAAAAAAGGCAATTTAAAAGGGAAGAATTTAACGAGGTGGAAACTTATAATTAAAACGAATGTTTTCAATTATGGCGGCACAACATAAAAATATAATCATAGCTCTGCATAACAATACTGGTCATGTCAGTAAAACAAACACGCACACACAGAGACAAACATACACACACGCACACACACGTATATATATATATGTATATACACGATATTAAATTGTCTCTCTTCCAGTTTTTCTTTATTGCATTAAAACTTTTTTCACTGTCTATCCACACACTCACACACACCTACACACAAACACAAATACACATCTACATACACATACAGAAACAAACACACACATATATATATATACACTACAGTAAATGTTTTCCATCTTTTTTGTAAATCTCTCGATACACACACACATACAGAGACAGATATTAATTTTGATTTTGTGTGGAAGGGTCAGTATGGCACGGTTCGCTAAAAAGAAAGGTACCATGATAAAATATTCTCAGTCAGATATTTGGAAAACACGTGCTACATTACTTGAGGAGGTGGTGCTGCCCTCGGTCAAGGGTGTGACTGCTGTACGACCCAGTGTCTAGCAACAAGACTCAGAAACATGTCACACAAAAAGAGAACACCGTCATGGTTGTGAGAAAATTTCTTCGGCCACACCTTCCCTTATATCTGGCCACCTAACTCCACAGACTGAAAACCCGTTGATTATTATGTATGGAGTGTAGTTGACCGAGAGAGCAACGGCACTTCTTGTAACACAAAAGATGAACTGAAGGCATAGATTATGGGAGTATTAACCAAATGAAGAAAACATGCAGAAGAGTTGCAGAAGATTCCAAACTCATCTGGAGAATGTGGACGAAACGAACTGCGATTTTATTAAACGAATTTACTCGTTATTAGTTCAAGAAAATTTTGTGTAATCTTGGTAAATATATTTGCTAAAATGAGATGTCAGTGTCATTTTTACTTTTGCGCAATTTATACGATAATTTATCCATCGCACCCTCTCTATCTATCTATCTATCTATCTCTTTCCCTCTCTATCTGTCTGTCTGTCTGTCTGTCTCTCTTTATATATATATATATATATATATATATATATATATATATATATATTGATTGATTGTTTAATACTTAGTTTTTGGTCATAATAGGGTTAGACCAGTACACATTTGTATTAAAAAGTGTTCTTTACAGTTATTAAAAAGTTATTAAAAATCTCCTGAAGACACTAATCATGGTACAAACCAAGGTAGCGAAATAACTTATTTAAAAATGAAATATATATATATATATATTTATTTATATATATAAGTGGTCGGAGGTGATATTGTTTTCTTCCAGCCTTTATGACAACCCATATCGACAATTGCTTTCTTTCGACTGAAAACCACGGTAAAGGCGAATGCTCTTGCTTTTCCAGCAGAATTGACCGGTTTTACAATGCTAAGTGACATTTATGTGAGACAAATATGGGAAGGGTTAAAGAAAAAAACATAAACAAAAAAAAGTAGATAATGATGTACAACGACTTACGAAGAAATTGTTGCAAAACCAAAAGCCAAAACCTAAGGCAAAATTACTAACCCAAAATAAAAAAGATGATGGAAAAAAGATAAAAATAAATAAATAAATAATAAATACAAAAAGAAACAAAAATAATAATGTAGGCAATAAAAGAAAGGGAAAGCGAAAATAAAGAAAGAAAATACATAAAAAAATAAATTCTTTATACTACTCCATCTATCACCCAAACCTAACTAATATAAAGATTTCAAACTATTCTGCACTTAAGATACCACCAGAATCCTGAATTTAAGATACTACCAGGAACCTGAAATCAATTTCATATTCAACCCTGGGTCACCTGAACCTGGTCTTATATTAACCCTTTGCTGATTGAGCCAAAATGATAAATACGTATTCGTGCGACGTGGATTGATACACAATAAAAAAAAACTGTAATTATTCAATATTGAAACTTCTTCTTCTTCTATGTGCCTTGTACTTTCAGGGCGTAGGCGATCATGGTCTTTCACGTTTCTCTATCCCTGGTGGTTCTTAGCACGCTTTCTCCTGTAACAGCACGCAAACCACGTTCTGTCATCCACCTACTCAGGCCCTTCAAATATGTTATCCACTGCTTTATTATGTCTTTTTTTCCCTCTATATGGCCTGTTAGTATCAGCTTCTCTAAGCCCTTCTTCCTTATTGCATGTCCCAGGAACTTCAGTTGCCTTTTCCTGAGGTTCAATATTAATTTCCTTTCGTTTTCATTTTCTCCAACAACTCATCATTGCTCAGATGCTCGGTCCGTGATATCCTCAGCATCCTTCTGTAGAACCACATTTCAGCTGCTTCGAGTTTTTCCTTCATCTTTGATGATATTTTCCAACATTCACTGCCATATTGAAGAACTGACATCACATAGCAATCTAGTACTCTTTTCTTTGTTTCTAGTGAAAATTTTCTGTGTTTTAATTCTTTACTAAGCTTCTGGAAAGCGTCCTTCGCCATGTCAATTTGCCTTCGGATCTGTGTTGCACATTTCATCTTCTATTAGAATATTTCCCAGATTTTTAACTTATTGTAACTGCATGATTTTAGTATCCCCCACCTGTATTTGACATTTTGGGTTGCTCGTTTTGCTTATGATCATGCATTCGGTTTTCTTGCAGTTTACTTGTAGTCCTTTTTTGTCACTCTCTTCAGCTATCTTCTGTAGGAGGTCTTGTAATTGTCTTTCTGTGACTGCAATCAATGTTGTATCATCTGCGTATCTTAGGTTGATCAAATTGCGTCCTCTGATATCAAATCCTGGCATAACATCTAGAGTCCTCAAAATGGTCTCGCTGTATGGAATACGAATATGAATGTCTAAACATGTAAAAATATGACTTTATTATAATAAAATCGCTCGAATACACATTCCAAGTGTATATTTATTGAAAAGCGTAAGATATAAGCACATTTATACTAAATTAAATTTTTTAAAACTTGCTGACTTTTGTTAAAATTTTCAATTCATTTAGCATTGGTAAAAGTTATATCTAAAATTTTTGTCGAGATTTATTCTTGTGTATTTTATTTTACCAGAATTATATAAATATAAATCTTAAAGAAAATATATGCATAAAACAATATCAAATTTTTATTAAATATTTCTTTATTATTTTAATCAATAAATTGTTTTTTTTTATTAGTTGCAGCATTTTGTATATTAATTAATAAAAAGTTTAATTTTTTCGAAAATTAATGAAATTTTCTCGAAGTAAGCTACGCACTCTAGTAAAACCGACTGTACTTTGTACCCGCTTACATATTTGCGCCTCTCTCTTGTTGTGGGGTCTCCCCTTTTTTCTATGATAATGGACTCGACTTCAGTATACATAGACTCCTGCCATAGTGAGTTACGGAGAATACCGTGCCTGATCCGTAAGATAGCGAACGATACCGAAGCTTTCATATATATATATAAAATATTTCTACTAATCATATTCCTGGATTACTAATCTGCGTTCCAGTTGTATCTTTACGTTTAATATAACATATTTTTCTATCTCAATTATCTGTTTTGTTGTTCTTTATTTTGTGCGAATTCACAACACCCCTAAAATTTGGTTTCGATGGATCAAGGTATGGCTATTGAAGATAGTGTCACGGACATACAGTCTAATTTATATATAGATGTAGAGATCAATACGAAAATAGACAATAATTCTATGTGAACATTCGTTCATCTTTTATGTTTGGTGTAGCTAGTGTTAAATTTCTTAGGCCCACTCTTCTCGTTATATTTCTTGGAATTCTTCGTTATAACAAAACAAAACAATAATTCTATATGATTATTCAGCCATCTTTTATGTCCTGTGTTACTAGTGTTAAATTTCCTAGGCTTGCTTTTCTCATTATTTTTCTTGCGGCTTCCTCGTTGTAAACAAACAGATGGTAATTAGATGTGAATATTCGTTTATAATTTACGTTCTGTGAAGCTTATGTTACTTTTCCTAGACCCGCTTTTCTCGCCGTTTTCCTTGGGTCTTCTTCGTTAAATAAAAAAGACAATGATACCGTATGAAAATACGTACCTATTTTTATATACTATGTTCCTAGTGTTCACTTTCCTAGACCCGCTTTTCTCGTCGTTTTCCTTGGGTCTTCTTCGTTAAATAAAAAAGACAATGATACCGTATGAAAATACGTACCTATTTTTATATACTATGTTCCTAGTGTTCACTTTCTTAGGTCCGCTTTTCTCGTTATTTGTATTGTGAATTAATACTTATAATAAAATAAACAATAGTTCCATGTGACTGTTCGTTTATATGCTGTGTTCATACAAGGCTTTGGAAATTACGGCTCGCCACAAGTTCCTGCTTTTTGTTTGCTGTAAATAATATTGACTCTTTAACGTCCGTCGTTGCCTATGTCCTATCATCCACTGTCGAAAACGCCTCAGCTAAATTACTCCTTTCATAACGGTCTCGTTAACACTTCCTCAAATCACCGAAGTTACGCAATGCTGATTGCGATCAGTAACTAGATGGGTGACCATGCGAGAATACCAGGTGCTGTAAGTTTTGCTTATCGGTTGGTATTAAGGATAACAATTCTGAATTGGAAACCGTATAGTAGTGACTTCGATTCTAACTGGGTGTAATATACCTTTCTCGTTGTGTCAAAACTTATCTACGCCTAATAAATCCCCATAGAGCATTTCGACAAGCCTGACGGTATCGGCATCTTCAAGGGAGTATGAAAAAACTGGTATTATAACGACCAACATAGCATTTATATTTTGACTAGAAACCACGATGTCGGAAGAAAGTTCCAGATCAAGGGGATGCCAGAGTGAGAACTCGGAGAATATAATTTACGGTTAGATCTAGGAATTTTAATAGTAAAATAATCATACATATCAAATTCGTAAAGTCGATATCTCAACATGAAACTTCATCAAGATAATTACTATCGCTCTCTCTCTCTCTCTCTCTCTCTCTATATATATATATATATATATATATATATATATATTTAGTATATCGAGGCAGCAAGTAATTTTCTAATCATATGTTGTTAAATGTAAGAGACAATGAATGTCTATTATGTTTAATCATGAGCCATTCTAAACGTCGTATTTTTGCTTTAATTTCAGTTGAAAATAAAGACAAAAATTCTCCAACATTTGGATAATTATTTATTGGTTTTCTTCTAAGCTTTCGGCTCACATGAGCCATATTCAGAGAGGTTGTTTAAACTGAAATATCATAAAATCCACCATCACCGACGATTTTTTTTTGTGTTGACATAAAACTCCGCGCTTGGAGTATATATATATATATATATATATATATATATATATATATATATATATATATATATATATTCAATATATATATATTGAAATCAGAAAGTTATTGTTTCACAGAGAGAAATTACTATAGTTGAATAAAGTGGAAAAAGTTGTCAATGTTTGTTTAAAGTAAAGAATTATTTATTATTATGTCATTTTCAATTATAAATCGATTTCTGCTATGGTCGCGCTAGCTACCAAGTCTGAGGAAAGACCTAAGGCACGTCGAAGTGGTGGATTGTTATGGCTCATTTCATGTTTTTTCATAGCTCCCTAACATCCTTACCGTTACATAGACAAAGTTCTCCATTGTGGGCTGTACTTAGCAAGACAATATTTTGTATATCACTTAAGCCGGGGGTTTCCAGGGATTCTTTCAGTGTGTTTTTTATTCCCATCTTTATCATACCAGGTGCACCCACTATCACTTGTACGATACTTGTTTTAATTTCCACATTTAATTTCCAGGTCTTTATATTTTGACAGTTTTTCGAAATCCTTTGTATTAATTAATAAGCAAGTCTTTTTTTCTTTTTTTGGTTTTTGAACAATAACGTCCGGCCTATTTTCTTCAATTTTTCTGTCTGTATAGATGGTGTAATCCTATAGAATGGTGACATCTTCTATTTCTGTAACTGATGATGGGTAATGTTCATACCAATGTTTGTTTACATATTTTACATAGTGTCTGCACATTGTCCAATGTAAATATTTCCCTACACTACATTGACGATTTTTATATTCATTTCTGGCAGGTACAGAACATCCTGAGATTAGATGGTCTCTTGTCTCTTGGTATTTATCACAGAACCTGCATTTTGGATCCACATTATTATGTATATTAGCCTGAAAGTTCCTAGTGAAAATACTTTATTATTATTATTTTTTGTATATTACATTAAGTGTCCCTAATTATATTTGTGTAACTACACGTGCTTCGAGTCAAGATTTGACTCTTCAGGCGAATAAATGTCTGACTATACAATCGGGACTTTTTTTCTGAAAAAAAAAAGAAAATGGTTTTCAACGAAAAAAAAAAAATTATACGTATCAAATAACAAGGGCCGGCTAAGATTAAGAATAAAATCCCTAAAAACATTTTGAAGAAAAGCAGACAAAAAAAAAAACAAGCGATTCATTGCGAAAAACAGAAATTCTGGTTCCGATTGGACAGCAAACCACAAATGGAACTTTATGACACGTGAAATATTTTTTATCACAGAAAAATAGAATTGCTCAAACAAAAAATTGGATCAAATCGCTGAAAACAATTTTGAAAAAGAAAGACGAAAGCAAATTTCGTGGTTCAGTGTGAAAAATGGTAATTCTGAATTCCGATTGGACAGAAAACAACAGACGAAACTTTATGTGAGCAATTCTATTTTTTGCGATAAGAAATATGACACTATTTCTTATTGCTAAAAAACAGAATTGCTCACACGCAAAATTTGATCAAAATAGCTGAAAACAACTTTGAAGAAAAAAACGAAAATAAATTCCGCGGGTCAGTGTAAAATAATTCACGGCTAATGAAAATTAAGCGGTTCTCAAAACGGATAAAAAATTAACAAGCCAGTGTAAAAATACCCAGCAAACAAGTACGCGCGCATATCAAATTTCTGAACAGTTCACCGAACACTTAGCGGGTAATTTCGGCCGTCAAAAGGACAAATGGATCTCGATATGTAAAATCAGAAATTTATATACCTGATCTTTGACTTCCAAATATGTGTAGCGACACAAATATAATTATGGACACCTAATGTATACAAAAGAGAAATAACATTATTATTAATACTACTACTACTACTAATAATAATAATAATGATAAAATTAATAATAATAAATGTTTACTTTAAAGAAAACTCGCAAATTTGAAGACTTTTTACGCATATATATATATATATATATATATATATATATACATATTCACGTAGATAAACACTTAAGGAGGAGGACCTGGTGAAAAATCACAAACTATAAAAACAAAATAGTTTTAATATTATCGTTTAAAAAACAAACAGAAAGAGAGGATATAAAAAAAAACAAATAATCTGCTTAAAAAGAAAAGAAAGACCCGAGGTTTCCTTCCGTCCAACACAATTAGTCATGGGTATATGTCGGAAAAATAAGATTAAAATTAGGGAAATGTTTTGTAAAATTTAGATACTGTTTAAAAAGACGGGGGAAATCCCAATCATCACAAACATTCATCAAGCGATCCAAATGATTCCAATTGAAACTTGAGATCTCTTTCTTTGCACAGAAAAGATTGGTGTGACAAAGCCTCCAGAACCGTAAGGTAAAATGGCGAACGACCTCTGTGCAAAACAGAAAATTACTCTTCAGTATAAGCGTCACCACATTCCGTTATAGATAATAAGTGTTCAACAATGGCAGATTTTTGTGTCAGCGAATACTCAGATGTAGGGCGGTGGTCACAAATAGGACAGGGTACATGTTGTGACATGCGAACCTCCAATCTTTGGATCGTTCGGCTTATGTAGTCGGTACGACAATGACATATAAATTTCTAAATGAAATTATTTAACTGAAAGATAGGCAGGACGTCCTTACGAAATGAAGATAAAGAAGTTCGTGTTGAGAAAATAATACGTGGAGTCAAAGTCCCAAAATTAAGAGAAAAATCGAAGATAAATTATTAAAAATGGATTGTTGGAACAATTCAAGCTACCTTCAAATAGACGGGGCATTTTAGCGGCCCAAATCTCTTTTAGCGGCCCAAATCTCTTTTAGCGGCCCAAATCTCTTTTAGCGGCCCAAATCTCTTATTCTTGTTTTCCCAAAAAGATATAATTTTATAATTGATTAACCTTGTGACAACTGGCGAAGAATAACCGTTCGTTATGAAAATCCTCTTAATATTTTCAAACTCATGATGAAGATTTGCACAAGAACACGTCATAAGTGCATGGTTTTTTAGGGTTCTAATGAGATTGATCATTGGGGACCTAGGAGCAAAAGATTCCCAACTTAGATATAACCCCGAAAAAAGTGGGTTTCCTATATTAACCCAAGTAACGAAAGAATAGGTATTTTTGGAAACTAAAACATCAAGGAAGGGAATGTTGATCATTCTTTTCAACTTCCATAAATAAATTTCAGTGCACGATGCAAATCAATAAGGAGTGAAAGAACAGCAAAACTTCACTATGTGATGAAAAACAAGCAAAAATATCATCAACACAGCGAACATAAAATAACTGTTTGGGCACTTTTCAAATAATATTAGGCCACAGAAATATTTGCCAAATTGGGACCAAGAAGAGAACCCAAGGAACTCCCGTTAATTTCGCGGTAAATTATATTGTTGAAACTGTTGGGGGATCGTCTCTTTTTACGTAATTATGGACTCGTCTGGGTGTAAATATGATCCTGCCTATAGAGAAAAAGACAGTTGCTGTTGGGTTGAGTTGTTTAGTTTGTTGGATCTGGAATCACAGTTGCAGTTGATCTGAGCTTCAGTCAGCTAGAACCAGTTACCCGGACCTACTCTTTCACTTCAAATCTGTATATATTTATTTCTACTAATAGTATTCCTAAATTAACTAACCCGCATTTCAGTTTGTATATTATGTTCAATATAACTTACATTTTCTATCTCCATATCAGTTTCTTTTTATTTATTGTGCGGTTCACACCCGGAATCCACAACAGAAACTAAATGAAAATGACTTTGTAGCCAATTCGATTAGCTCAACAAAAACCGTTTCGGGAAAAGTAGGAGCCTTAACAGGACCCTTGTATAAATACTCAGCACATACACTACCGTCCATAATTATTAACCCACCCCAGTTTTTTAAAAGAAATTATGTATTTCATATTATTTTTAGTAATTATTGCCAAGTGAAAATAGTATTGTTCTTTTGTTAATAGTGCACAACAACATGTGCATCAAATGAACTGTTCTGGTGTCCAGTTTTTGTGCTCTCTTCCCAATGCTAGTCTCTTTCTCTTATTGGCTGTCCGAAGCAAACGCTTTTTGGCTGCCTTGTAAAACTTTGCAAAGTAATAATAAAAAAGAACCATTCTATTTTCATTTAAAATTATCCACTTGTCAATAAACACTAAAAATAGTATGAAATACATCATTTTTTTTAAAACTGGCTTTCCTAGTACTTATGGTCGGTAGTGTATATTAATAACTTCTGTCAAGGGACGTTGTTAAACAAACTACTGATATCAAAAGAGGCAAGATAACAAAAGTTTGCATCACAGGAACTGTCTTGGAAAGCTGTTGCGAATTATAAGGAGTCGGGGATACAAAAAGTAGAATAATGTTGGAGGACTGAATCCAGAATATCAACCAACCATCTCGCCTGTTTATGCTGTGCCGATTCAATCATAGACAAAATCGGTCGAAGCGGAGTGTCAGTCTTATGAATTTGGGGCAGTTCATACATTCTTGGTATTTGAGAACCAACCGGACGAAGACTATCATAGACATCCTTCGACAAAATCTTAATTGTAAAAACCTTTTCTGGAGGTTGGTTTCAGTACCTGAAGTATTGTCGTAGTCCAAGTTACCCAAACACAGAAATTTACTATTGTTGTTCAAAACTGACATCATTTTAAAAACATAATCAGACCGATTGAGAACGACCACACCCGAACCCTTATCTAGTCAGGTAATGTAGATATCAGGGTTAGACCGAGGGTACTTCGCAAGAGAAAAATGATTATTCCCCAAAGAAACTTATGAAAAGAAATGTCCACATGCGCTAAATAATTACTCTTTTATCCTTTCTTCTTGTACACAATCTTTTCTTTCACTAAACTTTGGCCGTTCAGCCTTACTTTTGGTAAAATGGTATATATATATATATATATTTGAAAGGCAAGTAGGAGGAACAGGTAAACTAAAAATCTATCTTAAACAGAACACATAATCAGTATAATAGCAGCATTAATTTTGAATTTTCGACGAATCATGCTTTTATATTGAAGTGAAATTATAAAAGCACAAAACAAAACGAGAGATTGTCGCTAATACCAGAGAAACCATTAATTTCGACTTTGAAATTGGGAGTAACCAAAGGAATCATTGTACTGTGGCCAGGCAACCTCAAAGAACTATTGTGGCATTTATTGTGTTGTTCCCTTCCCAGCACACATCTCTATCTCAGCCTTTTCAATCGGATTCGATTTTCTCGCAAAACATTGGAATGTGTCAGGAGACGCCCTTTTATTAAAAATGTTTAAACGAAATCGTCCGTTCTTTTTTATTGCCCACCATGTTTCACCTTCTTCTTCTTCTTCTTCTTCTTCTTCTTCTTCTTCTTCTTCTTCTTCTTCTTCTTCTTCCTGAACTGACTGTAACGGAAAGGTTTTTACAAATTTGTTTGAAATAAATTACGATTCATAGTCAATTTAAATCAAAAACTCATCAACACTACTATTTTCAAATATAGGTTGCCTGTCAAAAATGTTTATTAATAATGAGGAGCATATTGTTAAAATATACTCAGCTAAAAATTTGTCGCCTAGAGGTAATATTGTTAAAAATTTCTATATTTATAGAAACTGTGTACTCCACATCAAAGACAAAGCGTTTATAATTACAAACAATGCGATGTTAAGTATAAAGTCATAATAGTCAACTGGTTGTTTCACACATCATCAATGTCATTTGACAAAGATTTTTGCAGATGACACTGAGGGGCGATGTTTACGAGAATGATGTATTGTTAATCGCTATCGTCACTTTCAATTTATCTCTCCTTTTTCGATGTAAGTTTTTTATATTCATTTCTCTGTCTCTCTATAGCCCTATCTTTTTTGTTCTCTACATATATACATAGATACATACTTCCTTTACCCACTCTGAGCTAACGATCGTTACGTCTGCATATACAAAATTAATTTCCCCTTTTTCTATTTTATCTTTTCGCCTTTGTTCTCTTCCCTCTCTCCCTATGACTTTTCTCCCTGTTTCTTTTTTTTTCTTTTTTCCTTCACTTTCATTCCCCATTTTTTCCTTCAGGTTCTGTTTCTGTGATACGCTTATTTCTGATCTCTTTACACACGTATACATAATTTTTAAAATATCCCTCTCGCAGATCGAGGTGAATTCAATTCGATACCATTTTAACGCTTCCATCTCACTTTCCTCCCTCTGAAACAATGTTTTGTACGCCTGTCGTCTAACATACTCTTCCAAACCCTTTTTAACTCTTCCCCTCCCACTTTCTTTCCCTTATTTCTTTCCCTTTCTTTCTCTATTTTTCCGTGTTTCTTGTTTATTTTACTTATTTCCATTTTATTTTTTCCACTTCTTTTCCCCATTTCTAATTGGAGTAGATAGACTGAACTATCGCCCGGTTCACACTCCACCCACGTCTATTGAACAGGTGAAGAGGCTCATCCCTTGTTTCCTGGTTAGGATGCGGTTTCTGGTTTTCTCTTTTCCAATTCCTTTACTCTTACGTAGCCCCCTGTGCATTAGTGGCGTTATCGCCTTGCTTGGGGTGATATGATTAAAAAAAAAATTCTGGAAGTAGACATCCGGTGAGTTTATTGACACACACTCTAAAAACAGAATTGAATTTTTTCATGATAAAAAAGATTTCTAATGAAGCGAATTTATTTTGCTGAAATGATCAGCTGAATATGTACTTTTCGAAGTTTTCTATGTAAAAAAACAAAACAAAAACATATTTAGCTTGTAAATAAATAAGTTTAATTTTACTGAGCCTTCAGGCTGGATCAGTTTTAATATTCAATTTTCAGCATTTAATATTATTATAATTTCCTTTGGGATTTTATCTACATGCGACGTTATTTATATATATATATAAAATTTTGTTTATTTCTCTTTCAATATGTATCTGCTCTTCCCTTTCCTAGATGAATAACCCCAACCCCACCCTAACCTCGCCAGCCAGTTTGTCTTATATAGGGTAGTTAGGACTAAATTTAATCACTTAGCCTGATTTGATTTTTGCCAAAAAATCTGAACTTGTCTGTCAAAAAGAATCATCTTTTTTCTTTAAATGGCCTTTCCATTTCTAGTCTGTGATACTTTTTCTTGCTCTTATTTCTCTAAGATCCTACCATTTCGTTTGTGTCCATTCTAATTTAGCGTTAGATTTCATTTTTGTGTAAATTCTTTAAATATAAGTGATTTTTATGTGTATGTTTTTTTCTTTTAAAATGTGTTTTCTTTTCCTGTATTTGATATTCTTAAATGAATGTTTGTCCCCACGTGAATTTTCTAACTTGTTAGAAAAGTCTCTTGCATTAGGGACTAAACATTTTTTATATATTATTTTATTTCACTTTTGATATGTGTCTGCCATTCACTTTCCTAGATGAATGCGCTAAACCCCACCGTCAACCTCTCTAGCCAGTGTGTCATATATAGGGTAGTTAGGACTAAATTTAATCACTCTGCTTGATTTGGTTTTTGCGATAAAAGTGAACTTCTACGTCGAAATGGATCAGCATTTCACTTTACAGGATTCTCCAATTCTGGAATTTTTTTTCTTTCTTTCTTTTTTGTTACATCTAGTCTAAATTCTTTACTGAACCATATAAATGATTTTCTAACTTTAACTAAATTAAAAATTAGTAAACTTAACTAAATTGTTTTTATTCAAATTGCACTATTTAGAACCTATTGTCGCCTGGTTTACACTTCTCACAAGCAGTAGAAGCTCATCCCTTGTTCCCTATTTAGGAAGTGGTTCCCGTCTATCTTTCTCACCTCAGACCTCAGTATTGGGGCTTCCGCAATTTTCTGTGATGTGTGTGGTCGGTAGCTAAGTGTCGTCATTTTGAGGGCACCAGGTTGGCAGTTTTCTGGTTGCTGATTCTGACTGGTAATTAAGAGCTCTAACTCTTGCGTAACGTCGAGAGCAGCTGCCCTGATCAACAGCTCTATAATATCAGGGTTCTTGCCGTTCCATGACTTGCATGGATAAGTGTCCCTGCAAGCGCTTCCAGCGGACAACCCCGAGGTAACACTATACTGCAGTCTGCGTCAGCTCTCTTCCAGTACAGGTCGCAGTCATTTACTGTGTGCCAGCTCTTCATCAACCACACAAAAGTGAGCAATAGCATCTCAAGAAACAAAGCTAAATCAGCTAAAGCAAAATCATATTAAACAGTCAAAATTTACTTCACAAACATTCGTGGCATGTGTACTAACTTCCTCCATGAAAAGTTTCCTGACATCCTAGCGCTTTTCGAAACTATTCTTAACCCATCAATCCCCTCGTCTAACATCTCGATCCCTGGCTTCCTTCCCCTCTTAAGGAAAGACTCCACTGTCCATATGCATGATCTTGGTGTTTACGTTCGTGAACAACTCTCTCTAGTTAAGGTGACTTCTTTCGAATACGCTGAAAACTCACACTTGTGTCTCTGTCTTTCTTTCATTTCTAAAATCGGTTTATTATTTTTTCTTTCTGTACCGTTCTCTTTCATTTCCCCAGATGCTCCCTGCATGAGAATAGCTCTGACAATATTAATAAGGCAACTTCCTTTCACCCATTTCATAACATATTTGTGTTCAGTGAATTTAATGCACACCATACCAAAATGGTGCAAAAAATGTCACTGATCCTGCTGCCATGCATGCCATGGACTTTGCAAATACTCAATGTCTTATGCAAGTGAAGGATTTCCCCACGCGCTTCAGCAGTATCCCTAAAGAACAGGCTTCTCTGGTAAATCTCTGCTTGACCTCCGTCTCTGTCACCTGCCAAGTCTTGCAGCTTTTTTTCCTTGTAAACTCCAATCATGCAGTCGTTTTCATTCATATTTCTGTCCACTCCCATTCCCCTCAGAAACCTCCCATCCACAAACTTTCTGACTGCTACCAAAGAGAAGACCCGTGATTCATTCAGCGAGTTTTTGTGATGTCTCTTGAGAAAAAAGTGTTTAGCTTCCTCGTTGGGAACTGCGCATCTGAGGTCTCCAAGGGGAAAGCTGGCATCGATGCCTTCATGCCGGTGAGGAAGTTCCGCCCTAAACATTATTGTTCTCCCCTGTCGACACTGTTGCCATTTCCTACAGGTATCAATTCCTTAGGCAATATCAGAGTCGCGCGTTTGACAACAATAGGCGCCTATTTGCCTATGCTCGTAATGAGTGTAAGAGGATCTTAAATAACTCTAGGGCGTTATCTACTGAGACAATGAAGCAGCATATAGCAGCCAGCAAGTTCGGCTATAAAGACTATTGGTTGCTCTGAAAATGTGTACTGATAGGCAGCAAATCCTCCAATACTCCTTTAATCAATAATTTGAGGTTCTCACAGCCACTGCAGAAAAGGCTGAATGCTTCGCAGATTCTCCACCAACTCCACATTTGACTCATCTAGAGTATCCGCACACGAATTCTCCCCTAGAACTAAGGCTCAACTGTTTGTATAAAAGCAAATTAGCATGAAATATTTCCCCAAATAATGTGATATTACAAACCCTTCAACATTAATATAGCGTAATATGTAATATTATAATTATTTCCTTGAAATCTGTATTGTATATTAATCAGTAATTTTAATACGTTTATAATATTTGAATTAGATCTGAAATTGTTAAAATTATGAGCCTCAAATAATCGATAACCTAAATTATCCTTTAAACTGCAAGTCAATCAATAACATGATTATCATTACTACAAGAATTTACTAGCTTCTATTTCACATTCATTCGAAAAACATTCAAGTAAAATTTGCATATAGTAGTATTTTCCATTTATAACCGGTCAGGTTTGAATAAAGTTCTACGTCAGAAAAATCAATCTTTAAAGCAGTGTTTATCAACCTTTTCTTTTTTGTGTAAAAAAAACCTCAGTACCACATAATCACAAATAGAAATGTCATGTAACAGGAAATACATTTTATTTTCAAAGATGTAGTAGAAACTATTAAAACTGGCTATTAATAGTCGTGTCAGTAGCGATAAAACCGATTCCCTCTCCAGAACGATAGTTAGAAACTTCTACCTCTAAATGTGTGGATTAAACTTCTCGTAGGGTCAAAGGCTCTATGGGTTTAATAAGCAAGACTAGACTTTATATCTATGTGATAATAGCATAGCATAAGAGGGTGGACGGCTTCCTAGATTAAATGCGAGGGTTCCGTCGATATAATCAACGGCCACGTGTTCGTGTCCAATGCGAGTCTTCCAATTTAATAACATCGGATTTGATGTGACCTGTACAAGGATGGACTTTGTCAAATATTCTTGTTGAAGGCACCTCAGAGCATGAATAAATTCTTATTTGTCTTTCAACACTAATATGTGCAGGAAACTCAACAGGTGTTCAGCTGCATCAGCTTACGACGGCGACCAGTCATGGGACTGAAGCTGGTGTTGATGATGAATATTTTCATTAATAACCATGGCAGCATTTTTATGCGAGGAAAACACAATTTAATTCTTGTTGTCACTAAAGTTTTACTGCAAATGTTAGAAATATTGTTCCTCAGTTTTGTCTTGGCAGAATGCTAAAGCATTTCCGAGTCCTTTCGTGGTCTTCATTGACATTTTTCAACTCTATGAAACAAATAATGTATATTAAACTAAATTCAAAATTAAGCTAATGGAATTATAGTTCTCGTTATGTATTTGTTATCTTTTAGTAGAATATCCAGACACATACGAAGTATTCAGTTCTAAAACAAACCGAAATTAAAGCAGTTGCTTAATGCAATATTTCCCTTATCGGATTCTTTCATTGATTCCGTGACGTTTTCGATTTAATTTTTTTTATTTTATTTTACTGCTTGGAAATAAACTCTGTAAATTTATTCTGAAATCAACAGCTAATAAAAAAATTATATCATGGATAATAGATTCACTTACAGTGAATATTTACTTTCCTTCGAAGTGCTGCCGGAAAATTCTCGACAAGAAAATTCTCAAAAATTTTAAAAGTTAAATCTTTGTTTTGTCACCCGAAGGCCTTTACCCCGTCAAACATTTCTAAAACATCCTTAATTCCGTGCAAATGTACATGCTGAACTCAAATCGATAATTGTTTATTGAAGAAACCTACCTTTTTGTCATGGTATCGACCCGAAATACATCAGACTATATCTCACCCCTTACCACTACTCTCATATGTGATTCACCGCTGAATGACTTGAGGCGTAGGATACTTATTTTGGTCGATTTACACCCTTTGATCAATTACTCCGCGATTTGTTTGGTTTCGGAACTCATTTTCCGCGTAGTAATTGTAAAAACGAAGTAAAAAGACCGAAAAACCAGGAAACTAAGCGTGAAGTCTGTCTGCAGTGAATAACATTTTTGAACAGTTGTTAGGGGGTGAGATAAACAGCGACAAGAAGTCCCCATCTTTCTGCTCGCTAACATGAAAAAAAGTTAGGTTCCTTCAATAGACAATTATCGATTTCAGCATATACATTTTCACGGAAATAGAGATGTTTCGGAAAGATCTGAAGGGGTAAAGGCCTTCGGGGAACAAAACAAAAATTTTCCTTTTAAAACAGGAGAATCTTAGAAAAAAAGACCCCAAGATCTTTTCAACAGGCATTTATGAAATACAAATTTTTATTCTTTAAAGGTTTCTTTAAAAAATACATTCAATTTTTCTTGACCATATTATATCTTTATTAAAACATAACTTATTGACAAGATGGAGTCGCTTCATGAAAATTATGACATTATTTGTTTTTATCATACAATCTATACTATTAGAACAGTTATTTTTTATCCTTTCTTGAAAGTTGTGAATATTTCCGTCTTTGGAACGTACATGAAATATCCGGCTGTCTTTAAAAATATTTCGCACATTTTCTTTTGTTTTTTCTTCACATTTTCTGAAAAATTTATTATTTCCATATCGATGAAGAAGTCTGTATTAACTTATCCTCTAATCTCGAATGATCTTGCAGTAACTGCAATTCGAGATTTTGGAAATATGTCAAGCTATTTTACTCTTCTCTAATGGTTGAAATTTAAAAAATGACAAAAAACAGTCTTATAGAAATCATACGCGGCCCTTACAGCCGTTGTAATGCAATTCTAACACATAGATATGCTAAGTAAATCGAATGTACTCATCAATGATGATCGTATCTTTAAGTCACAAGAAGATCAAAGCAAAACTGAAGTACTGCAGCTATGTCGGCGCTGGAGACGCGCTATCGTCACTTATTAGTATAAAGGGAGATCAGCAGCATTTTTCGACTGTCTCGTGGGTGATTAATTATTTTCTATCAGGTTGGTGTAAAATGTTTTTACCGGTTTGTAAAAGGGGCAGTTGTAATTTATTTTACGCATGTTGTTGTTACTTAAACATTTTAGCATGATTAATCTTTAACTTTTTCTTTCAGATCGTTTATTAAAGCCTCATTCATATTTTTCTGCAATATTCTCACCCATGTTCTTTCCCTCTAAAGAACACATTAGGTATGCTCTAATGCTTCACAGAGGTTTCAATTAAAATGCAGCTGCACGATCTATTCGGGATGGCTATGGAATTGATGCAGTGAAAGAATGAATTTGCGGGTGATGGTTTTCGCGTTTTCGGAAAGGAAATTTCAACTTGAAAGATGAGGCTAGAGGTTGTCACCCAAAAAAACTCGATTCAGATGTGTAGAATGCCGATGTTACTCAAAGACCTACGGTAACCTCAAGAGAACTTGCACCCCAATTTAATGTATCCCATACAACTGCGTCACGCCAACTGAAAAGAATGGAGAAATATCAGTATTCGGAAAATGGGTCCGGCATGAATTGTCTCCAGAGAAACAGCGACAACGTATTTCTTGTTGCGAATCTTTGCTTTCACAAGACCTTCAGAGACCATTTTTGTGTAGGCTTGTCACAGGTGAGGAGAAGTGCCATCTTGCCTTATCCTGCATATTCTCCTGACCTAACTCTATCTGATTATCACTTATTTCGAGGGTTACAAAACCATGAAGATGGCCTTAGGTTAACATCACGAGAGGAGATTGAACATGAGTTAGATTCATATTTCACATCAAAACCTAAAGAATTTTACAAGCGAAACATTTACTAGCTCGTTGATAGATGGAATCAAGTTATAGAGAGCAAAGGTCGTTATTGTTATGAATAAAGATTTTTAAAAACACACAGTTTTTCATTTTCAAGAAGAAATTTTAAATCGGCAAAAACTTTTGCACAGACCTGATACTTTACAAACCGTTTCCCACTGACGCAACGCTAGTTATTCTACCGCTGTTTTTATGGTAGATGTACTGACGATTTCATCAAATCAGGCTTCATATTTAAGGCATGCCATGCCACATACACATGTATGAATTATCCTCATTCCCTTCGTACTTGGTCACCTTTACATGGGGTAATGATTAGAAAGGTTGTTTAGCTAAAATCATAACGATTGAGAAGGGAGTTAAAATCTCACTGGGTGCTCCATACTTTCGACCATGTACCACATCTAAGCTGCGCTTAGAAAATCATTTCATTCCTTTCGTATCCCATGAGTAAAAAGGAAGCTCCTTTCTGACAGAGTCTACCCAAGAACAGCTATTGCGTGAAAGAAATTCTCGTAAGTATGATTTTCCAATATCTACGGTCTTAACTTGTTCAAATTAGTTACCTATTAAAATGATCAACACGATTTTTGGTGTCAAGAAACAAAACACGTTTCTCAGCTAATTTAATGGAGGCTGATTTTAAAAAATGACCTTAGATTTTTATGGTTAGCTACTGTGTTTGCTGCATTGAAATTGTTCTTTCTTGGAAAAGAGATCAATTTACGATCTTCGCTGATCGCTACATTTAGTCAATAAAGGTCATAGAAACTCATCAATTTTCAGATAGTTTATGTCAGCCACCTAAAATAAACTATTTTTCTAAGAAAAACGTGTTTTGGGAATCAAACATTTGTAAAAAGAAGTACAGGATTTTTATAATGTATCGTCAAAATTCAAATTAACTAAAGAATTTTATCGGCAATACGCTTCATCAGTAATATGCTAATATGAGTATTGAGATTAAATTTTTACATAGCCATTTAGATTATTTTCTGGATAAATGCATCGATGTCAGTGATGAGCGAAAAGTGCGATTATATTAGGATATCTAGGCAATAGAAGAGCGCTATCAGAACCGGTGGGACAAACGAATTATGCCTGACTATTGCTAGAGTGTCAAAAGTGACGTAAATAACATTATTATTATTATTATTATTATTATTATTGTTGTTGTTGTTGTTGTTGTTGTTGTTGTTGTTGTCAACACGATGTTTGGAAACAAAACCCGTTTTTCAGCTAATTTAATGGTACTGATTTAAAAAATGATCTTTACGGTTAGCTACCGTTACTGCTGTACTGAAATTGTTCTTTTTTGGAAAAAAAGATCAATTTACAATCTTGGTTGATCACTACATTTATTCAATAAAGATCATAGAAACCTATCAATTTTCAGGTAAGCGGAGCAGTTTTTGTTTGCCACCTGAAATAAATTTATTTTTTTATAAGAAGTAACATGTATTTTAGTGAAAAATTTTAAAATAGAAGTACAGATTTTTTTCAAATTATCGCCAAAATTTACGTTAACATTAGTATTAAGCTTCAGTTCTTACATAGCCATCTGGATAAATTTCCGGTTACTTTCGGCGATGGGATTATGAGCAAGGATAACAATTCCATCAAGATAATAAAATAAGAGGACAGATTGGGGTCTATAGCCGTGGCTGGCAACCAGTCAACCGCAGAAAGCAATGGCAACCTACTGTGGGATATTCTTCTGCCCAGGTAGTCATATCTTTTTCTAGACATGATCGCCCAAAGCTTTTATCACGTATGTCACTTAACTGACCGATCAGTATTATCATTCTTACACACCCTCAAAAGCACTGCTTTTTTATTTTTATTTTATTACAATGGCATTCACTTAGTACAAAACCTAAAAGCCTCACCATTACTATCACTTTTTTGAGTAGTAGTAATGCTAGTATTATCTTTAAACAACTATTGCCACCTACACAAACAAATTCTTACAATGTAAAAAATTTTCTGCCTTCAAATAACTTGTAAAGTGTTAAACCGTAGAAAACTAAGCAATCAATCAATTTCAGCAGATCTTTATTAAATCAGTTTCCTTTTTATTTCTTGCCTTCATCTCTGATCATGAATTCATATCTTTGCCGGACTCAATTTTATTTCTTCAAAAGAGGCTCTAAATGATATTATTCCTTTGTCTCTTCTGTGAAATGAATGTTAATTTCCAGTTAATCGAATTGAAGAATTGTTCCCGATGTTTAATTTTTATTAGAGATAATTATATTCAATTCAATTCAATTTCATTCCACGCTAAACTTACGGGTTGTATCAAAATGTTATCTCGTAATTTGAATAAATCTGTTTTTGTTTAAAATCTACGAGCGAAATGTGTAAGGAGAACTCTAGTTTTTGTTTTTAATTAGGCGATTGTTAATCTGTTATTCAGATATAGTTTAATGTAATCACGGAAATTGTTGTAATAATGAGAACGCAAATCTATTTAATCACATTTGAGAGTATATCTCGTGCAAGTGACAGCGGAGATATGAAGAAATTGGCAATAGTCCTTTAGATATTACATCCCAAACACATTTCTGCGGCTCATGTCATGTAATATCACTCATTTGCGCCTCTGTCTTTGTGTGATTGTGACTCGGTTAGGGTTGTGTCCACAGACAGAGACACAGCGGGGAAGGGCGGATAACGAGTGTTGCCTAGTCTTGGAAAACATTGCTCGCGGCTGTACCAGCTCATTTCACTAGAGAAGGGGTAACTGTGATCATAGTTGCGGGTGTTAAGTAATTTCAGTCCCTCGTCCGAGTGTAGCCGACCTTGATTAAACCCATAATTTTGACACAACGCTTTTCTGTGAGGAATCAGGGTAAATATTACCACATCGCAATCAAATCTACTCATAGGAAACATGTCTCTAGTTTTCCATCACGAGACCAATGTCACATGATGAGGTTGGTATAATTATAACGACGTTCATATTTGGGATGATGAGGATCCTGAATATAAAAAATGTCATTCGCTACTAAATATTTACACAAAAGATAAGCTTTGCGTAAAAAGAATCTTCTTCTTCTTCTTCTTCTTCTACGTGCTTTGTCCTTTCAGGATGTAGGCGGTCATGGCTCTCCACGTATCCCTATCCCTGGTGACTCTCAGCACGCTTTTCCCTGTTACACAACGCAACTCCCGTTCTTCCATCCACCCGCACAGCCCAGTCAATTACTTTACACGCTGTTTCTCCCTGTCTCTCCTTTCCTCAATCTAGCCTGTAAGTATCAGGTTCTCAAAACCACCCTTCCATATTGCATGTCCCAGAAACTTTGGCTGTCTTTTCTTTATGCTCAGTATTAATTTCCTTTTCGTTCTCATCCTCTCCAAACCTTATCATTGCTCATATGCTCGAACCATGATATCCGCAGCATCCTTCTGTAGAACCACATTCCAGTTGCCTCAATATTTCTTTTCATCTTCGATGATACTGTCCAGCATTCATTACCATATTGAAGAACTGACATCACATAGAATTCCAGTACTCTCTTCTTTGTTTCTAGTGACATTTTCCTGTCTCTTAAACTGCACTCAGCTTCTGGAATGCGTTCTTCGCAATGCCAATGATCTGGAATACGAAGGTAATAAATGATAGCATCCTAAAATTTCAGCACGTGAAAAATAGCAATTGCTAAAAACTTCAGATAATATATTAATCAGTTGTAATCAGTCGTTTAAATGCCATACGTGATACACGCTTGGGTGGTCATATCTCGAAAGAGACATGAATGACTGGGCAAAGGATTTTCCTGCAGTAGATTTTTTCTGCTTTCTGCGGTAGACCTGCTGCCAACTAAGGTTATTTAACACATAGCGTGAAAGAGAAAGGTAGCTTAATATTTCTTCAAGGATATTTGCGCGTAAGTGAATGCAACAAATTTAAGTAGAATTTGAACTCGGCTCTCCGATTTCTCGTTCCGAGCTTTTATCCACTGCATCACAACGCATATCCCCATCATAAGCATACTATAAAAGAGAAAGGGAATTTAATACAGAAGAGCTAGTGACAGATGAAGCTTCGCCTAATACTGCACATTGCTACTAAACCAAAACATCAACCTGAGAAATCGAGTTATGCTTTTACCGATTTTATTTGATATTTTTTCCCGTTTATTAACCTTTGCAAATTATCTACAACTATACATTAAGAATGTAAAGAATCTTTTTTGATATTTTAATTGATTAGTAATATAAATATTACTAATTAACCCATAGCTGGTTAGAGAAGGTGTGGTTTCATACTTATGCACCGGCTATATACGGGGAAAATGAATATAACGCATCCAACAAGACGTTGAATCGATTAAAAGTTCCGAAACATCATTCATTAAACCATCCACACATTCAAGCTTCTACTATTCCCAAGCGGTCAACCATCTAGGTACTCACCTTGCTTGACGTTGCTTATCTTCGGTGATGTATCGTAACCCGCTCCAACCTGATGTCGCCGTAAATCGAGTTATGTTCTTAAACACTCAGATCGAGACTATCATATAGAAACCTATTCAGAAACGTATAATCTCTTAACTGAATACAGCCACTAAGATATACTGTGTAAAAAATGGTTTGAGCGAATGTAGGCTGAGAGTGATTGCAATATCATCCCTTTTTGAACATTGTGAACAAAAAAGTACCAAATACTAGAAACCACATCACTTAAGGAATGCCAACAGCAGCAACAGCTAAAATGGACAGCACATAGAACTCAAATAAAAAAAAAGAAAGAAATAATATGTTAACATTTCACATTACTTCAAACAAGAAAGGTACAGCTAATGAACGTGAGGAGCATATTTTCTTAAAAAAATGTTTTAAAAAAAATTTGTTGTAAATTTCAACAGAAAGACCTACTGTTTGATCTGTCATTCAAAGCTAAATGTTTTTATCTAACGAAAAGGCTAATATTATTCGGTCAATCACAGCTAAATATTTCCTTATAATAAAAAGTCAAACATTATTCAGTCTATAAAAGCTAAATGTTACTTTATAATAAAAGTTAGTAATTCTTGATCTATATTAGCAAAATGTTTCCTTTTAAAGAAAAGGCTAATATTACACTGGCAATAAAAGCTAAATGATTCCTTATAATCAAAAGGCAAATATTACTCGGTTAATAAAAGCCAAATATTTCTTTATTCAGTCTGTGAGTTAAGTGTCATACTTGATACACGCTTGGGCGATCGTGTCTCTTTAGAGACATGAATGACTGCGTAGAGTATTTTCCCGCAATAGGTTGCCATTAATTTTTGCAGTAGATTAATTACTTTCCAAGGCTATAGATCCCAATTTGTCATACTAGCTGGAGGGAGAAACAACGGATTCATACCTTTCCCAAGAGTATTTGCACTTAAGTGAATGCAATGAATTCTATTGGAATTCGAACTCGGCTCTCCGATTTCTCGTTCCGAGCTGATATCCACTGCACCACAACGCACGTCTCGGTCTTTAAATCCTAAACGTTTACTTTTAAGGAAAAGGCTAATATTACTCGGTCAATAAATTCCAAATGTTTCCTTACAACGAAAAGGCTAATAACACTAATATTGGAATAAATCTAGTGAGAGGATAAACCCCGGAAAAATGTTTTAAGGGAGAAACAAAACACTAAGCCGAGTGCAATGCAATCTCTTCGTTCGATGAATGTCGAAAGTTTCCTGTTAATCTAAATATATAATTTGTCTAATTTAGCATCAGAGGATATGGCATAACAAAAGTAGCTAAGAAAGTTAGTCTGGTTCCAGTCTCTTGCTGGCGGATAATGGAGTGGTATCGTTCCAAACAGCAAATTGAAAGGCACAACATAAGAGAAGTTAACTTGCAAAATGGAATGATCGTGGTTTTTAAATAATGAACTGTCAGCATAAAAAAAACATGAACGGTCAAAATAGAATTCTCGTAAGCACGCACACACACACACACACACACACACACACACACACACGTGTGTGTGTGTGTGTGTGTGTGTGTGTGTGTGTGTGTACGAGCAGTATAGCCCGGCATTGCTCAGGTGTAATGAAAGCTTTAAAACTAATCCATGGTCGTGGAACTCAGACTCTTTGGACGTTGGCACGAAAGACTAAAAAGCAATAGTTGTTTCCAGTTAAAGCGAAACCGGAGACTGAAAGAAAAATGAATGAATGTAAGTCAAATTTTGATATCCTGATATCTATATCAAATAAGTTTTTTTCGTCGTAAACTGAATTTTGAAGGCTAAATCGGTCATCTGAGTAAATGGTAATAAGGCTGAGACTAGAAACTACAATTATATCTACTTAGAGCCAAACCCGAAGCAAAAACTAAAATAAAAGGGCTGAAAAATATACAGACATACATGCAGATAAACAGAGACACACACAAACGTCTTGCCTTATATATATATATATATATATATATATATATATATATATTATCGATTTTCTGCACTATTGTAAGTACTGCAACCTTAAAATCGGTCCACTCCTTATATAACCCAATTTTTTGGATTATCGATTTTTGATATTTATCGAGGGTACCTTGACACATAACCTAGATAAGAACACTCGCAGACGCTTATAGTACAACTGTGTAAATTTTCAAAAAATCGGTTCAGCCGTTTCGGAGTCTATAAGTAACGGACACACACACACACAGAGACAAAGTTCTATTTATGAAAAAGTTTATATATATATATATATATATATATATATATATATATATATATAAGATAAACATAATAACTTTTCAAACAAAATACAAATTCAGTCAAACCAGGCTAATAATAATTTATTTTCTTAATCAAGTTCTTTAAAGCCTTCGGAGAGAGACAAATACACAGTGTATATTATATTTTTTCTGTGTGATAGACAGGGGAATGCAGAGCGAGATATATTTGATGAAGTTTAGCAAATGTGTTATGGTACTCTTCTGCAAGGAATGAACTTTTCCTGTTACTTTATCTAATTACCTCCGTGATTTCCGGAAGGCAGTTGACAGCAATCAAATCCAGATACTAGGCAGGTAATAAGAAGCGTAACTTTACCGTTCGGACATACGTATTTCTATTTACTGATTATCAACACTTACTTTGTAAATATGTTCTTGTTATACTAACATACTGTTTTGAACCTAACTGTATTCCGTGGCATATTTTCGCCCAAACCGTTCACTAGAAATTTGCGGTCAAGTTTCGCCACAACTCCACACTGAATTGGCGACGAATGATCTACAATTAAATGGATGGCGTAGCGGGGTTTGGGGGAAATTTCGATGAGAAATTTCTACGAGAAATTTCTTGCGTCATCAGGAATTTATTTTAAAAAGTCAAATAAGAAAATGAATAAAGATATTTTACCGGCTGAAGTTAAAAAAAAAACTTTCATCAAAGAAAATTAAAGGGGTGGGATTAATAAGAAAACAGACAGAAATATATGTCTATGTTTATTTTTAGATTTTTTGAAACCCCTACTTCTTGACTGAGTCGAGAGTTAAAAGTTGAAATTTAGCCTTGTATGGTCGAAAGAAATGGAAGAAGAAAGAATAAAAGAAAAAGGAGGGAAATAAAAAAAGAAGAAAGTAATAGGACGGAAGGGGTGGTTTACAGGGAAGTAAGCTAAGAAAAATGAAGAAAAGAAAAGAAGAAAAAAAGAAAAAATCTCTTTCCGTAGAAACAAAGAAAGTTGTATCAAAAGTGATTAAAAAATAAAACATAGCGGTTTTTGGTTTGAATAAATGGGATAAATTTGACATACCATTTAAGTTTAAATAAATTTAAATTAAATTTAACATTAAAAAAAATTAAAACTAAGAAAATTAATAAGAAAATATTAATAAATTTATATAATACCTACTCTAGGTTTGGAATTTCTAATGAATGCAACTGTAGCTCCGTGAGTATCTGCACGGTGGAAGGCAAGTATAAATCCACCCAGGTAATCTACGAGGCTCAAATCTCACCATCCAACGACAGAAAAAATTACCGGACCTATATTGGTATTTCCACGGGGTCTTTTTATTCCTTTTACAACCCAAATCAGAAATACCAAACAGCCCATTCACGAAGATTTTAGAAAATGAAGGAAGAAGGGTTTAACCCTATAGTTAGTTGGAAACTGATAGGTTCAGTTCGCATCCCCAGAAATGTTTACGATAGATGTGTAGAGGACGAAGCGTCTCTTACTAATTTAGATTTACGAGTCGACTCGACGTAACTGGGGTCATGAAATAAAACAGGCAATAAGAAAGACGAGTAAGGCGAACGTAACCAGAAAAACAATATATTAACAAAGGTTACATAGGGTTGAGAGCATGCATAAGTAAGTAAAATTAAGGAAAGAGAAGTTCTTTCCCTGGTGAGAAATAAAAAATTGCGCCCCTAATTGCTACCCGCAATTAGTGCGTGTGTGTTTGTATGAGTTAGAGAAACATGTCTGCTCTAGTCCGGGACAAAATCCTAACTAGCGTACCATGTGACGTTCCCCGTTTTTATTGGCATCATTTACGCGGGAACTAAGTTATCACGTGAACGCTGAGTGACCATGTGTGTGTGTGTGAGGGGGGTGTCTATGTATCAAACCCCACAGATGCAATTTATGCTTACAGGAAAAATACATTAGCTGGCGATTTTACCTCTGAGCTAGGGGTGCTCGTTAGATGTAGACAGGCTTTTAGCGTGTGATATACCATGTAAACACACGCGAGTAGCTAAAAGTGTTCTAACTCATTACCGAGTACGTAGAAGCTAGGGTATCTACTGTTTTTTCTAAGCCTACCTTTCTTCCAGAGTGCTCAATCAGGGTGTAAGAGTGTAAATGGTCATCCGCAGATAGATCTGTTTCGCAGTATCACAGCTCATAATTACAGTTAGACATCCGATTGCTTTATATATATATATATATATATATATATATATATATAGAGAGAGAGAGAGAGAGAGAGAGAGATTGATTGATTGATTGATTACTTAATTTCTGTTCATAATAATATTAGACCAGTGCACATCGCCTAAAGACACCACTCATGGTAGAAAGATAGGTCGCGTAATAACGTGTTTACAAATGGAATGAATATATATATATATATATATATATATATATATATATATATATGTACGTATGTATGTGTATATATAGTGTTTCATAGCGACAATGTTTAGCGCCAAATTTTATACTTATCACTGTTTCCCTTGATAAAATTTAATTTTCCAAACAGGTATTTTATCGTAAATTGCTCGATATCTGGGTGTAAATAGAGCGTTGATACGAAGAGTTTTTCTCTTTAACAAGAAGATTCATGTCAACTTCGAAGTTTCGTAAGAACACCGTTATGATGTTCCCACACCTCAGGGCTGTTTGCGCTTAAGACCTGTTTTTTCTTGTTTAAATAAACTATGGTACGATTTTCTGGGAGTGGTCTTGTTTGTTATTGGTTAGTTATTCTTCTTTTCCTTTAAAATTGGTTGATTTTTTATTTTCCTTTATTTTCATTTTTGTTGTGTTGATTTTTTATTAATTTTATTTTTAGTGTATGCGTTAATGCAGAAAAATACAAAAACAACAAAACAACAAAAACCTTATCATAATATGGATGGGACCGAAAAAGATACCAACATTTGCACCAAAATTAAATGAAAAATATAAAAAAGACACCACCACCACTACCACAGAGCAGTAATTGCAAAAGTTATAATCATGACTAAAAGCGAAACAAGCAATAATCAGTTTTAAAAAACCAAAATTAAAATATTAAATATAAATAACGAAATTATGGAAAAATGCATAAATGCGAAATAATACCTACTTTGGTACACAGACACCAATAAATAAGAAGAAAATAAAAAATAATCATAAAATCGTATATTAAAAAATAAATATATATATAAATGATAAAAATACAAATTGAAATAAGAAATGTAATTACAAATACGAAATCATGAAAATAATCATAAAAATATGATGCAAAAATAAAATCCTACAAATTATATGAATTCCATAAATAAAAGTAAGTACAAACACCTAGTTATGTCTAGAAAATAACACAAAAACATCTAACTGAAAAAAAAAAAATAATTAGACAAAAGCTACATGTAAATCCTACATACACAAATACATTTAACACCCAAACAAGAAAAGATAAACCGTAACAGCAACGCCTTAAGTAAAAGTTCAATCCAATAAAGAAAGTGGCCAGTAAAACAAAAGGACCCATCCCAAATAAACATCCGTTTGCGCATAATCTAAACAAAATAAAAAAAAAGATAAAATGAAAGAAAAAGAAAATCAACCGATCATAAACAAAAAGAAGATAATTAACCGACCAATCACAAATAGACCCAGTCCCACAACATATTCTATATAAACAAGAAAAAAACAGGACCTAACGGCAAACAGCTCTGACAAATGAGAACATTATAATGGCGTCCTTACAAAACTTCGAAATCGGCATGAATCTTCACTGTTAAATAAGACAAACTCTTTGTACCTATATATATATATATATATATATATATATATATACATATTATAAAATATATTTTAGAAAATGTAGATAATTTTATATATATATATATATATATATATATATATATATATATGCCACTACAAATGGTACATTTGTTTCGACGTTGAAACTTCAGTGTCTCATCAGGCGGTATGTATAGGAATGGAAAGCATTTTCATTCCCATACATAACGCCTGATGAAACAATGTCGAAACAAATGTACCATTTGTAGTGGATATATATATAAAAAAATTATGTACATGTTCTAAAATATAATTTACAATGAATATTCACAGCTCTATATATTATCGAGCACTGTTTTAAATTAATGTTTTGGATATTGTAAAAATTCTTTCTTCGTTCTTTATTCACTCGGATATATATATATATATAGCATATTCGGTGACTACTTAGAAACATATTTCTTTGCTAGGAGTAAAGTGAAAACTTACTATGATGCAAGTCCATATGAATGTGTGTTAATTTGCGGTGGATATCAGCTGTAGCACCCAACAAGAAGTCGGAAAGACAAGTTCAAATTCCAGCAGAATTCGTTGCATTCACTTGCGCGCAAATACCCTTGAAAAAAGTATTAATCCATCGCTTCTCTCTCTAGCTGTGTTAAACAGCAGGTCGGATTGCTTTCGATAGCTTTGGTTGGCAAGTATTCTACCGCAGAAAGCGATGGCAAATTACTGCCGAAAATTTTTCTGTGCAATTAGTGATATCTCTTTCGAGACATGATCACTCAAGGGTGTTACGTATTGTACTTAACTGACTTCTTTTTTTTAATCATCTCACCCCAAGCAAGGCATTCCACTATTGCGCATGGGGCTACATAGGGCAAGGTAAAGAGAAGGAGTGGTTAGACATAGGGAATGTCAGGAGGAAGGTGACAGATGAATAAGGATAACGAGGATGAGGGTTAGGCAGATGGGAAGAGTGCTTGATAGAATGGGAGCAGGTTAGTGTGTTAGGAGGTGTCTATTGACCTTACATTTAAACTCCTGGAGATTGTAGCCGTCGGGAAAGCAATCGTGTGGAAGAGAATTCCACAGTCGAGAATTTTTTTTTTTTGTCAATCGGAAAGTTTAGAGTGTAATTGATAAGATTGCACTGGAAAAATTAAAAAAAAAAGAAAAACAACAAATGTAAATGTGGTGGTTGTCTCCTTCAGGTCCGCCGAACTACACATGTACAAGAAAGACCGGGGACGCTGGAATTTTAATATTTTACATTTTTTTAAATAGTGTAAATCTCTTAGCAAATTTGATTTCGTTTTCTTCTGTACGTGTTTCTATCACTTTTGTTCTCCAGTTATGTATTGTCGTAATATCTGATTACACGGTGCTGATAGCAAACACGGAAAAGAAAATGCAGGTCCTCAAACATAAGGTAGTAAAAGAAAGCGAGAACGAAAGACCGAGCATAAACTTCAAGAAAACTGAATGTATGGTCATCAGTAAAAAAAAAAGAACCCAAAAGGCCAAGTATAGGTTGAAGTAACTAGAATAAAACAGGTAGAAATTGAAATAACTGAGAAGTGTTCTGACAGCGTTTATAAAATGCGACACTGAGATTCAAAGACGCATTGGATTGGCTAAGTATGTATTTCAAAAGCTAACCAGAGTAATGGTAAACAGTAAAAGCTTATTGAAAACAAGGATAAAAGTACTGGCTATGTCCTTCTTTATGGCAGCGAATATTGGCCGATCTTTTCAAGTATGAAGGCGAGGATCGAAAAAACAGAAAAAAAATTTACCGAAGAATCCCGATTATATTATTGACCTAGCCTTTGAGCAATGACATGTTTTGGAGAGAATGCGAACGAGAAGAAAATTCGGCGGACCTGAAGGAGACTACCACCACCTTTAAATTTGTTGTTTTTCTTTTATTTTTTATTTTTTCAGTGCAATCTTATCAATTACACTCTAAACTTTTCGATTGACAAAAAAAAAAAAAAAAAAAAATTAGGAAAATGTCAATATTTAAACAAATTTAGTGGGGGCTCAATTTTTCATACAACGTTATACTACACCGATCCTTCATTTTGAAACCACTCGCCGGTACGACATTACCACCACCTGTAAATTTGTAGATTATCAATTTTTCTTTTTTTACTTTTTTCAGTGCAATCTTATCGATTAAACCCTAAACTTTCCGATTGAAAAAAATTGGAAAAATTTCAACATTTATAAAACTTTTAGAGGCGGGGCTCAGTTTTTCATACAACCTTATAGTAAATCAATCCTGTGCAATTAACTTTTATGCTTGCGCATATTCAACAGCTGAATCCTTTGCGAATTTTTTAAATAAAGCCATTCTTAGAGTTTCCGGGGAAAATGCCATCATAAGAACTGAAAAAAACTTGAAAAAGACAACAACAAGATCAACAACTCGCCCCCGCCAAAAAAAAGAAAAAGAAAACAAAGCGACCCCAAAGTGAGTGGTTCCGAAATGAAGGATCGATTTACTATAACGGTATATGAGAAACTGAGCTCCCACTAAAATTGTTTAAATATTGAAATTTTTCCAAATTCTTTTTGATAATCCGAAATGTTATGTAATAATCGATAAAACCACGCTGAAAAAGGTCAAAAAAGAGGAAACGAAAAACAACAAATTTAAAGTTTGCGGTAGTCTCCTTTAGATTTGCCGAATATTCATATTTAACAATAGGGAAAGACAACTGAAGTTCCTGGGAGATATAACGAGGAACGACGGTATGGAGACTCTAATATTTACAAGACGGATAGAAAGAAACAGAGACCGGGCAAAGCAGCAGGAGACATATTTTATAGCAAATATATGACGGAGCCTTATTCTGGGAGAGATACCAAGAGAAAAAATATCAAGAGTGACAAGAGACAGGGACAAATCGAAGTCCATGATCGCCTGCGTCCTGAAGTGACACGGAACATGAAGAAGAATATACGAATTGATATATGATTTTCTCTCGTACGTGTAAAAAAAACCGAAAATAAAAAATGATAGCAAGTGAAAGAAAAGAGAAAAACGAGTATATGAGATAAAAGGTTACAAATCATTCAATCTAAAATAAAAAAAATTACGACGAAAATTACAAGTAATCACGATATTTTACACGTCCGAACATAAGTGCACGTTCGTGAACGTAACGAAGACACGCACGCATACACTACCGGACATAAATATTAGGCCACCCCAGTTTTTTTTTTTTTTGAAAGAAACGATGTATTGCATACTATTTTTAGTATTTGTTGCGAAATGAAATGAAAATAGAACTTTTTTTTTGTTATTATTACCTTACAAAATTTTAAAATGCAAAGAATCAAAGATGGACACATCCGAATCACCCTATATTTTCTTCATTCTTTCATTGATGAAACTACAATACAGGTAATTATTAATATTTAGAAATTCATTTGATGCACAAGAAGTAGTTGATAGCTGATATCACTGACGAATTAACAAAGTAATTCCAGGATAGTCCATCTAAGAAACTCTAGAGTCGGAATACTTAAGATAATATAAATCTGCTAAGTGATAAACCTTTTACATGTATTAATTTTCATATATATATATATATATATATATATATATATATATATAACGCTCTACATTTGTATCGAGCACTCTTTATAAAAGTAAATGCATGAACAAAAGGTAATTAAACCTACGAGTTCAACAACTTAGTTTCCATCTAGGTAGCGCATTATCCCCATTTATTTTTATTTCACAACCGACAATGAAAAAAACAAATTTCGGAGTCTCACTCAAAAACATTCCCAACCCAAACAAACGGGAATATTTCGCCAAACTAATCTATAAAACAGAGGACTTAATTAGAAAGATGAGGTGGAAAGCCTACTTTTTCTTAAAGAACAACAAGACACCAAAAGACCCGTGACTTTATGGATTTAAAAGCATAAAAAACGCACTCTAAATAGAAAAATTATCTAAATTTGAAAATGACCTTTTCCAAGTAATAAAAAACATAACCTTCAACAAAAGAAAAAATAAATTTCAAATATACCTGGACAGAGTCATCTCAAAAATAAAATCCTCGGATAAACTATTAGTAAAGTCAGACAAAACCGAAAACTTCTACTCGATACCACCAGCCAAATACACAGCCCTAATAAAAAAATAAACTTAACTAAAAACTACAAAAAGGCGAACAACAACAAATTAGATATAGTCGACAAGATAGATACAACCAGCAACAAATTCACAGATAAACTCAAAATAAGTGAAAAAGCAAGCAAACTCCACACTAAGGAAGCATACATCACATTAAAAGACCACAAAACAGACTTCCAAATAAACATACCCACGAGAATAATAAACCCAACAAGACCAGAAATTGGAAAAATCAGAAAAAAGATCCTCGAACGAATTAATGAACAGATAAAGCAAAAACACGGATTACTCCAATGGTCAAACACCATTGACGTCATAAATTGGTTCAACAACATCAAAGAAAAAAACAACTGTTCTTTGATCCAATTTGACATAGTGGATTACTACCCGTCAATCACTAAGGACCTCTTCACCTTAGTTCTAGAATTTGCCACACACTACACAGACCTAACAAAGGAGGAATATAATATCATTATGGTGGCCAAGACATCAGTTCTTATCCACAACCAAGAGCAATGGATAAAAAACAACGCTGTAAACGAATTCAACATCACAATGGGTGCGCAGGACTCCGCAGAGTCCTCGGAACTCATCGGGTTATTTACTCTGTACAATCTCACCGCTCACCAAGACATTAACACACAGGACATAGGGCTATATAGAGACGACGGTCTAATGATAGTAAAAAAACTCCACACACTTTAAAACAGACAAAATCAGAAAGCTAATACATAGAGAATTCAAAGTTATAGACCTATAATTATAGTCAGCACAAATTTAAAAGTAACAAACTTCCTCGATATCACACTAGATTTAGTCAACAACAATTACAAACCATACATAAAACCCAATGAATACCCACTATACATCCACCCAAAGTCAAATCACCCCCCTGGTACTATTAAAACATATACCCTCTTCCATAGAATATAGAATCAGCCAAAACTCGTCCAACAAAGACATATTCAACAAACACAAAGCTCTCTACAACAAGTCATTAAAAGAAAGCTGCTACAGAAACAAAGACATCCAATACATAACAAACAACAACCCCAATAAGAAAAGTATAAACAGAAAAATCATTTGGTACACACCTCCTTTCAACCAAATGATCAACACCAAACTAGGACAGAAGTTCCTGAAATTAATTAAAAAACATTTCCCAACAAATAACCCCCGCAGAAAAATCTTCAACAAAAATACACTCAAACTTAGCTACAGCTGCACAAACAACCTAGAAAAAATCATAACTAACCATAACAAATATATCCTAAATCAACACGTAAACCTAAATAAAACCCGCAACCAAAATACAACCAAACCCAACAACGAAAACATGTGTAAGTGTAGAAACCCTAGCAACTGCCCACTACAAAATAAATGCAAAACAAACTCAATAATCTATCAATGCAACATAACATTCATCGAAAATCCAACTATAAATAAAGTGTATATCGGAGCAACTAAGAATACTTTTAAGCAGCGCTGGTACTTGCACCTAACCTCATTTAAAAACAGCTTATACCGAAACCAAACATCCTTTTCTACATACTTTTGGAAGCTAAAGTATTCAAAACAGAAACCCAAAGTAAAATGGAAAATCCTAGAAAAAACTAGAACTTGCAACTCACTTAATGACATCAGCCCTTTTTGTCTAAGTGAAAAACCACACATTCTCAGGTATCCTAACAACAATGATTTATTAAACCGTAGAGACGAAATAGCATTAATATGCAAACAACGCAAATATTTCTTGCTAAAACATAAGTAAGCAAAAAAAAACAACAACTAGAAAACCTCCCAACAGAAAACAAACCCTATACAATACCAACAAAAAATAATGCAGTTGCAACAGAATAGTAGATAAATAAATAAAAAAATATATTCTATATTTATAAAATATGTTGTATAAAGGATAGATTTTATAAAAGAATTATATTTCTTAAATATTATAAAATATTATATTTTATAATATTATAAAATAGTTTAACTATTATGGAATATTATAAAATATTTTTTTATGACAGATATATTTTATAAAAAATATATTTTATAAAAAACAAAAAACTAAAAAAAACTAAAAAAACACACGCCCCAATACAAAATAACATACATTAAATTAAGGAGAAACCAACCCCAAAACAAAACAACATCTGCCAACCCCTAAACCAAATAACAATACGCTAGGCGCCAGTAGCATCAGCCCGCTCAAGATTAATAGATTAACCTATCCTTAACTCTGCCAAAAACAAACACTTAACCCTAAGACCTGGAAAAAAGATCAACAGAACTCAAAATACAGACCAACCCCTCTAACACCCAAAAATAACAAATCCAGCAAAAATAAACTGGCTTTTTCAACTAGATAATTCTCATTTCTAAAAAAAATCACCTGAGGAAGAAGCCAAGAACATAATGGGCTGGCTTCGAGACATGAGAAACTTTTTGTGTAGTGATACTATGAATTTAAAAACATTGCAACAACCATTACCGTATATATATATATATATATATATATAATAAATTATGCTCTCATTGTAACTGAGCTCTCTGGAGAAGAAAATTTTAAAAACATTTTCCACTTCTGCTATATGCGTAACTCTTCAAAATGAATTGAGTTCTTTCGGTGACTGGCGTGTGTATACACTGCTTATATACAACACTTTAAAATTTCCCTTCTCTGATTCCATGCGTCGATGGCTTAGGGAGTAGGGACTCCGACTGACACCAAATCGGTCGAGTTTCGATCCCGGCCAGAAGCAAGTGGATGCGGCGTCTATCCACACTGATGAGCTGTGATATAGCTAAACAGGCTTGTATGGGGATGACTAATATATATATATATATATATATATATATATATATATATATATATATAAAGTAAAAAGCAAACGGGTAAAAAGAAATCGGATGTCTTTCCGCACTGATGAGCTGTGATACAGCGAAACAGATCTGTCTGTGGATGACTCTATATAAAGAAAAAATTCAACACATCATTTAAATTGGTTATAAATTATAATTCATTTCTAGGAATCAAATTAGCTCATTTCATCAGACCACACTATAATCCTTCTATTCGGTATAAATATTTTCCCCTAATAAACATTTCTCAAAATGAAATGTAAAATAAATAAAAACATTTAAAAACAAAGACCTTGGCGTTATCTCAGTTGGGGATCCGTAGTCAGTCATTCAGTCAGCCAGTCAGTCAGGTGCCATAAATGATATATTTTAGACGAAATTGTCTCGAAAGAAACATTACTGACTGGGCAGAAGTTTATCCCCTGTAGGTTTCCATTGTTTTTATGTGGTAGACAGCTCATCTCTACGTTAGCCATCCGATTGATTTTAAACGGGATTGAAACACAACCGAATTGACATCAGTCTGCGATTCTACCTCTAAGCAATGGTAGAAGCTCAGTAGAATTTAGCGTGTGATATATCATGTAAACATACGCCAATAGCTGAGAATGTTCTAATTCGTTACTGAATGAACGATGCATAGATACTGTATTTTCGGAGTCTACTATTCTTCCAGATTGCTCAATCGTGTTGTGAGAGCGTAAGTAATCATCTGCAGACAGATCTGCTCCGCTGTATCACAGCTCATCAGTACGGTTAGACATCCGATTACTTTTAGCCAAAAAATCTGATCGAATTGACATCAGTTGACGATTCTACCTCTGAGCTGTGGACGCTCGGTGATATACCGTGCAAGCATACGCCAATAGCTGAGAGTGTACTAGTTTATTACTGAATGAACGATGCGTAAATACTAGAATATCTTCTGTTTTTTCAAAGTCTACGATTCATCCAGAGTTCTCAAACAGGGTGTGATATCGTAAATAGCGTATATATATATATATATATATATATATATATATATATATATATATATATGACTATTACAGCATTTTGAAAAGATGTAAATATTGATGACAATTTTTATCCTAAATTTAGCATTTTTACTTGAACATATTGAATTATTTAGGTTTTTGGTTCCCAAATCTCAAATCGAAATCGAAATGTCTTTTGGAATGAAAAGAAAACATTCTAGTAAAAAAAGAAATTGCTTCGTTTAAACATTTTTTTCATTATATTAGCTGCATATTATGTTTTCGAGGGATACACCAGATAATAATTCTCCTTGAAATTCGCTCTGAATTCAATATAAAAAAAATGAAATCATTATCGGATTAAGGGAAATCCATTTAAGATAAACATAATCTCAGAGTGGAGTGAAACATACATTTTGTTTGATTTTTTTTTCTTCTCCAAACATACAAAACCTTAACTCTGCAAAACAAAGTAGAAGATGAAAACAACGATAGAACATTAAAAAGATAAAAGTGTACGCATCAAATTGAATCATCCTTGCAGAAACGCATATAAACTAAACCTCCCTATATTTAAATCAGAAGGAAGCAACATAACGAAATGAAGCGAGATCAAAAATATTTCAGTTGTTCAATGTATGTGCATAGAAGGGTTAACGCTGACCTCATCATAAGAACACACGTACACACAAACACACACACACACACACATACAGATACATGCACATACGTATTAATTAATATTATTCTGTGTGTTTAACGTATTTAATAAAAAGGAAAACGATGCTAACTATATCAGGTGAAACCCATGCAAGACAATAGGTAGACCGTTCGTACATAGTGTCCAGATTAAAGAAATTAAGAGAGATAGATAGATAGATAGATAGATAGATAGATAGATAGATAAAGAAAAATATATAAGTTTCAGACAGAGATAGATTGATAGATAAAGGCAAAGAAATAGATATAGGTTGTAAATAAGATAGATAGATAGATAGATAGATAGATAGATAGATAGATAGATAGATGTTTATAATCTTTAAACTGACATAAGTTGCTAGATAGATAGATGTTAAAAAGAAATATATAATATTCTGACTAAAATAGATTGATAGATAGGGAAAGAGAAATAGATAATTGTTCAAACTAAGATAGATAGATAGATAGATAGATAGATAGATAGATAGATAGATAGATAGATAGATAGATAGATAGAGACTGAGTGAGAGAAACAGAGAGACAGACAGGCAGATAGACCGACATGCTCACAGACAGCGTTTCAAGTGAAATAGGACTGACGGGATTCTTTAAGAGGCCGTCGAATTGTTGGGCTAGCTAAGTTGCAAGTGATCGCGATTTTGCAGATCACGCCCGATAATGCACTTTCTCCCAGAAACTCTAAAGTTCGATCAGCATAAGTGGTCATCGTTGCTTTTGAATAAACACAGATGTGTAGTTGCCAATTTAGACAGGCATTTCGTATACGAACAGCCATTTATGATAGCAATCATTATTACAATAATTATTATTTGACAGTAATTTTCTGAAAACACTATTCGAACAAAACAGTCCTTAAGATGTAATAGAAATGTGTTAGTCAATACGTGTCAACGTTTCGAAAACATCGGACCATTTAAAGAAAATTGGCAATATGAAAAATGTCGGTAAGGGGCTTCCTTATAAACTTATCAAAATTTCGACATTTTAAAATGTATTCGATGTTGCATCTGATAATTTGAATGTTACATTCCAGGATGGAATAGCGACATTTGGAACTTTTTTTTACAATTGTAAACAGTTATTTGAATAGCTTTGCTTGGACGAAGTACCCAAAGATTATACACAACCGAATTTGCATCCTCAGAAGATTATGCTGACACTGGGTACGCTGGTGCCATCTATCACAGCTTTCTGGAATCTAACCAGAGCATCACTCAGTTAAGCAAAATTTGATAAGTATTCATTCATCGTCGAGGTCAAATTTGGTTTCTTGAAAACGCTTAGTGACATATTTTAGAATAAGACCAGTAGCCAGGGGAGTGAGGATATGTGCCTTTGCCACTTGCAACATATTTCTGTGATCTTTCACTGAACAACAACCATTTTGCGAAGCATTTTTTTTTATCACAAAAGACATTTTGTGGCAAAGAAAATGTATAAACAGCATTCAAATATTTCTTCGTGTCCAGACATTTAAGGTTTCATTGAAAAAGAGATAAATGACCAGGTAACAGAAATGTAAAGATGTTTGGGGCAACTATTTTGCCTCATTTAAGTACTGTTTAATAATTATAAAAATATCGATGTTGATTCTAAAACCAGGCCTTATTTTCTGAATAGGATAATATGTATGTGTGTATGGGAGAGAGTGGGGTGTATAAAAATGTAAGCGCCGATTCTCAAGTTGCAACGAGATTAAATTTCGAAGATTTTTAAAAATATACTTCTTTTCTTTCTTTTCAGACGTGTATGAATCAAGACTATTTCATTCGGTTTCTTTAATTTAAAAATGATTTGCTTCAGAGTTCCAACGTCTTAATTGGTCTCAGGGAATGATGAGAACAGACACTTGCACATGCATGATGAGAATCTACTACTCATATATATATATCTACGCTCTCACACCTTGATTGAGCACTCTGGAAGAGTGGAAGACTGTGTAAACAGTAGCTACTCCGGCATTTACGCACCGCTCATTCGATAATGAATTGGAGCACTCTAGCTATTGTGCGTGTTTATACGCGCTTAAAAGCCTTCCGTCTTCTATCGGACGCTCGTGGCCTAGGGGTAGAATCGCCGATTCGGTCGGGTTTCAATCCTGGGTTAGGAAGCGACCGGAGATTAAGCTGTACTGATGAGCTGTAATACAGCGAAACAGATCTATGTACGGATGACTATAATATTATATATATATTTGGGCAAGTCTTTCATTTAAGCACGATTCCTTTCTGACAAGGAAAATTTAATTTAATTTTGCCAGTAAGAAGGGAAGAATTGATGCCGTTACCCAGTGAATTTGGTCGTAAGTAAACGCAAAATATTTAACTGTTGTTCGAATCCTGTATCCTTTGATTATACTTTCCCTCTTCTATAACCAAACAGCCACCTATTTACCATGTCGTCTCGAAGATTAGTAATAAATATCTGTATCTGTATTTCGATAAATAACACGCTCAACTTCTAGCGCAGGAAAAAACAATAAACGTAAATAATTGCATTTTAGTTGTTAAATTGGGAAAATATGATTACAGTGTTTCATGTAAAATTACGCAAAGGGAAATAAAGCAATCGATAACAGAAACAAATCCAGCGTGCGCATCGCCCATATTGGCGAAGAAGAACTTTTTATTTGTAAGAGTAACGTACTATGAGATTTATTTTATAGATAGATAACGTACCACAGGCGAAATGTCGTGTAACTTTAACGAGATGGCGGTGTTCTAACGATTTCTCGCATGCATTATTGTTTCTCTCGCTAAATGGATTTTGTATGGGTTTAATTTATCTTGCTCAGTTCATATCTCTCAATAGATCTGTTTGAGTTCTTTTCACTTGAACAGTCTTTGCAGCTAAGACGGTATACCATCTATCTACGAATCTGATAGAGTCATTCTTGTTTTCTTGTAGTCTGGTTATTACAATAAAGTTTCTTATACTTT